>OZ007569.1:49390100-49747795 GCA_963931925.1 Onchidella celtica
TATGACCAGTTTTCTTCATCCTCAAAAAAGTTTCACTTGGACTGCACGAGAATTGAAAATATAACTTCTGTCGCATGTATCTCCGCCGTAGGCTGAATATAATTCTCTTTTAACGAGCCAATTTGGGCCTTCTTGAAATCTACGATGGCATAAAGAAATTAAATGTAAAGGATAACTAGAACCAAAATAAAAGCATCCTTTTTTAGCCGCTGTATGTTTGTTTGTAAATTCATTGCGCAATTTACATATGTTAAAGAGCACTTATCTTTACCGTGCTCATTCCCCAATCGAAGTGGACGCTCGTCGGCTGCTTGCATTAAATGCGGTGCATCATATTCTGTGAATGCGTGGACATAATGTAACCCCATAAATCGATAACTGATCTGGTTGCTGTTCTCCATCGTCATCCTAACAATAAACAATGAAACAAGCGAAAGTCCACGCTCCAATGTATCAGCGGACTGGAACAATAGCTGTGGAAAAATTCAAATCTCCGTAAACATTGAAGAAGACAGGGGGACCTTCCTAAGTTGAGAAATTAGATTCTGCAGGTGAACGTTTCTAGAGTTTACTAATTATGCCTATTAAAGACTTCGCGACCCCTGGCATGGACGAGTAAGTTCAAGAACAAAGGTCGGGCTGCTCTGGGCGACTAGGAACTGCTTAGATGGCAGCACAAATTTGCAAGTGTGGGTTTTGTGATCTGCCGGTTATCTAATGGTCATAATGGGCCGGTTGTCAATCTTCTGATCCCCTGAGCGACTTAGTTTCACGTGTACAGCCTCAGGAATGTAGCATAAATCAATTAAAAAATACACCAGTTTCAAAATTGAGTTACGCTATCCTCTTATCCAATTATTGATCTTAGTTTCTTCAGCTTTCAGTGGGTATCGATTTCAGTTTGCTCATATTGCGGCTTTTCCCGATTTTCTTAGTTCTATTTTGGATGTTACAGTTTCTTAACGGCACTGGCCATCTCCTGACACAAGTAATAATTATAGGGCACCAAAATAATGGATTACGATTACATGCAGAAATGTATTCCATACTTGGTTAGTGTCGCCCCTGAAATATATAGATATCTCCATGTACAGGGACATGAGATGCTGACAACAACAATAAACTTAAGTCGACTTCCCTTTCGCGCTAAAATATCCACTTTTCCAATTCTTTGAAAACAAAAATGAGTTGCAGGCAGCAACTGGCTGAAAGGCACGATGTGCGCGGAGGTAATGTGTTCAGTAATGAGGCAGAGATAAACGGGAGGCTGAGTCATAAACTAAGTAAAATCCATTTCTTTACTTTGTTGGACACTAAACTTTATAGTGTTGAAATAAAACTTGCTGCTTTCTAGCACTGAGATATTTAACAAAATGCTTATAGTTAATCACTCATTATAAGCTTAGAAATAGTGGTCACACAAAGACCATAACCTCAAAATCGACTGCATTGCCTCAACAACAACGAAAATGTCTAATCTCCAAGACAGAATCAATATCAAAAACAAAGTGATACTAAAAAGTGACTGAACATCAAAATTCTATATTGATGAGGCATGTGCTAACCAAATTATTCCAATGACGAACGAGAAGACAAGCATTCTGTTTCAAGTTTTTTTGTTGTTGTTGTTCGTGGTGGTGGTGGTGTTTTGCTGTTCTTGTTTCACGGAGGCGGGCGCTTTGTATTTGGTTTCTGTCGCAAGTGTACTGTCCAGTACCATACTTAGGAAGAGATTGTAGCTAGTGCAGGGCATTAAAGCTGCTGTGGTCTGATCGATCGCAATAATCCTGAAATTAAATTAGCTGTGTTAAATGTTTAGTGACAAAGCAAGATCTCGCTCTTGCACACATGATTCTTTCAACTCACTGGAGATTTAATTCTAAGCTCTGTGAAAATGAATTCTGGACACTTAACTGAGTGTTTTCTGCCTGTAAGTACTGGGCGATCTGAATTGGAGACACTATTGCATTTACCTGCAATGTGGTCAACAACCTCATCATCAGCATCACATCCTCCTATATTATTCTCCCAAATTTCAAAAAACAAATTGGAGATCAAACAGAAACTGCCAGATAGGAGGTACAAATTGTAATGATACGTCATCCCTCTTTCTAAAGGGGACAAAATGGAATTACGTCCAATGCTAATGACGTTTCTCCGCACAGGACTGCAATAACAACAATAACAAATCGTCGCCATGACCGAAGTCATCACAATAAGCAATCAATACTCCAGCGGATAGAGAACCCAATAAAAATGGGAAAAGTGAGAAAGGTAAAGCTCAGGAGGCAAGCTTGTGTGAGATTGAACACCCATCGATTTGGATACACCCACATGCACACGTACATACACACACATAGATACCCCTGCTTTGCAGACTAAATCATCCTCCAGACGCCAGCCCACGGGGCCGGAGAATGAGGAAGGGTGGAGGAAGTGCCTGCCGATCCATGGGATGTGGAGAAAGAGGGCGAAGGGAAAGGTCGTCAAGAGTTGAGTTCTGGACGTACCCGTCTGGAATCCGGGGACGATGTGACAAGCCACAAGGGTGTCGGCTGTGAAGCTGATGGAATGAAAGGGCCGGGGGGGGGGGCAGGGGGGGGAGAGAAAAAAGACAGATGGTAGTAAAAAAAAAAGCTGACTGCAGGGTGAAGAAAGTCTGACTGCGACAGGGTAGTTCACACTATAGCGTAAAGAGTGGGCAGGACCGGATGAGGTAATCTCTGAGATGTAAAAGAAAAGAACCGAGATAAGAGAAATCAAAGTTGAAAAAAAAAGCAATTCCCACACGCAGCCAGGAGAAAAATAAGAAAAGAAAGTTAGCACCCAAAACTGAAAGCTTTATTGTAATGGAAATCGGCCCTTATAGCACAGCGGTACATAATTCTTAAGAGCCAGAGCAAAACAATGAGGCCCGATATTTGTAAATACTTAAGGTTCTATTCATGAGGAAAAATTGGTATCGGACGCCTAGGAACCTATCAGTAAATATAGAAGCATTATGCTTTGCAAATTCATTTCATTTAGAATTTCTCGTTGCTTCGTAACCCCCCTCCCTCCCCCTTCCACCCCCAAATGACCTTAATTCAGACGATCCAGATAATGTTCTATTTCCTTTTGGAAGACAAATTATTTTCCTCTGCAAATTGTACATTAAGCAGCAAGTGATGTTCTTTTCCTGAATCATGTCATCATTCTTCCATTGCAGTGTGCTTTCGCAATCAGAGACTGCCCCCTGTAAAGAAATATGGCTGATTTCACCACGCACCGATAACGGGGAAAAGATGTTTAGGCCAAAAGGAGTTTCTGTGACGACCAGCTCATGACATTTTGGAATGATAAAATGTTCTTTTCTTTCCTTTCTCTAGACACTGTCGGTGGCTGTTACTCTAGCCCAACCAATATTAGCAAGTTAAAGATAATTTTTATAGCATCTCTGTGAATGTTCAAGTAATGGTATATTATTAATAAAATGTCGCGCAGCCAGTCAAAATGAGTCACTTGTCGCTTTTTATCATAATAAAGTTATTGGTATCATGTGAAAGCTTATTTCTTGCACTTTCACTTGGTGAAAAAAGTTTTGGGCTAGCTTAATTCTAGCCTCAGAGAATCCTGATTTTAATCACTTTATACTTAAAATCTGCTCATTTCATTAACGTTATCTAGTTCAGAAATGGATAAACTTTCCATTTCTGCAATAAAAAAAAATCCATATCTGACCCCCCAAGCAAGTTCAACTCTCGATTTCTCTGGTTCAAGCCCAGCGACAAGTCTCTCATTTTGAATGGCTGCCAGTCAAATAAATGTCTGTGTCAGATACTGAAATGGGATAGAGTATATTCTCGTGAAAACTTAAGAAGAAGCGACCTGCTGCTGTTCATGGTTTTACTGAATGTGTACTTCACGGCGAAGATGGGCCGGGCTGGGAGAGTGAATGGAGATTACGATGATCTGTTTATTATCTTTGGCCAAAGATTTCGACAACATCTCATTTGATGCTAGAATTAAGGCTATCTATAATTTACAACAATGTGACACTAGAAATGAAAAATAAAGTTATTAAATCCGTCAAGAACAGAATGTTGTTTTTCGAAGAACAGCATTACAAGAGTGAATCGACGTTGTTTTAGTTCAGCTTCATGAAGTCAATCATAAGATTATAAAATTATAATTGTTTGAAAAATTATTTACAGTAGGAAATACGTAGCAGTGTCACTAGAGTTTGAGTCTGAATGTAAAGAAAGTACATCGACACCATAACGGTCATACTGTGCTGGGGAAAAGCAAGACCGCAGACGGAACTGAACAGAACGATAGGACAGGGGAAGACCCTGCCACCGTGCTAGAAGCGCCCGCCAACCACCAACGCAATGCAACTAGAGAAGAAAGGGGGAATAGTTCAGAACATTTCAACAACCATTTCGATGTCCACAGTGCTGTTTTTGAAATCCTTATATTAATGCACTGGAATACAAAAATAACAGAATCATAGAGAGAGAACTAAGGTATCGATTCAACGCCCTCCACCAGCGCAAATAATGGTGAAAACAATAAACATATAAATAAATGAATAATCCGGGACAAGCTGCCGTGGAACATAATCATGACAGGAAATACAGAAACGAATCAGCAGACAAGTCGCCATAATATCCGAAGGAAATGGCGCGAACCTCTGAATATCCCAGCATAATGTTTATAGGCTCATAATTCATGCACAAATGTCATTATCTACAACAACAAGCTTGTTGCAGCTCTGAATGAATGGTTTCAGGATCGACTGGTAACGGCAGAATTATCCTTCACTACAAGGAATATGAGATATATGAAAGTAGTAAAATCCTGAGGAATTACCCCAAGACAGAAGAAATGGTAAACAAAAGGACTGCCTCCTCCGGCTTATAGGCGAATAAGGTCTGAGGGACAAAAACACTTCGCCTGACGAGATGGGTCATCACCATAATATAAAGAGGCATTTTCATTGCGTCAAATTTTCTGCATTACTAAAGACGGAAACGTTCTGTCACCTTAATGTCCTTCCGGAGCATTAAGAAGTTGTTTGGGGTTGTTGTTTTTTTTGTTGTTGTTGTTTTTTCTAGGCGAACCAACGTCATTACTTGAACAGAACATCAAGAACGTGGAATTTGCACAAATCTAAGAATCGCAAGATCTAAATTCATGTGTAATGAAAATGGTGAGGGGAAGTGGTGTAAATGGCTTAAAGGGCGCTTTGCGTCTTTGAACATCAAAATCCTGCTGTGTCCATGAGATATTGGGCAAGGCCAGCGAAGGGGTCAGCCAGACGACTATAAAGTAATTACCGACGACTGACAAACTTAAAAATTTTTTTTTAAAAAGTAAAATAAAAAAACATCAGAGCCGAAAAGTGACAAAACGTTAGATCTACGGATCGAAGAGAAAAATTAGCAAGCATGGACCAAAAAAGATGTGAGAAATGCAAGTAAAATTGCAGCCCCCAAAATTTCCCCACATTTTTTTTTAAAATGTACATAATAATGCATCAGATTGATTCAGTTTCCCCTGTCCCTTTCCTATCAGAGCCATGCACAAAACACTTTATGTGACTTAACATAGCTGAACAAACTACAGTTATTTTCTTTCATGAAAGTGTACGCCAATACAGTAGGAAACACGCAGTATGATCAGCTTTAAGTCACTGACATGTTAGACTAGGAAGTAGAAACGTTGTGCGTCATGAAATCATTATGAGCTGGGTCATGCCAGTCACATGTGGCGCTGCCCCAGACTTAATTATGTTTAGCTCTCTTGAAGAATGGCCTTAGGGCCTCGTGGGTTTGCAAAGCAATAACAACTCCCAGGTATTCAGGAATTATAGTATTATCATCACTTCAGATTTGAATTTATGAGCAATATTAAAGGAGAGCACTTGATTCGTATTTGTCAAAATGGCTTTCGAATAAAAGAAAATCCGGAAGTGTTGAACCGTGCCACAGCAGCTTCAAATGATAAAATTCATTACAAATTATACTGATCTGGGCAATAAAATATGTGTGCTAACTGATTGATTGATTGCTTTTAGTTTAAGACGTAACAAGCCAGACAATTGCATGAGACGGGGTGGAAGTTGAATATGAAGAAAGTACAAACGTGTCAAGGTCGATGGGAGTAATAAGAATGAACGATGTAGTTGCAGCGAGCGGGCATGAGAAAGTGAGAGCCCGGGGAATTTGCAGAGCCCCGCGGCTTCACTTTCGGTGCCAACATATAAATACTATACAAAACACCTTTGCAGTTCAGGAAAAAAAAGAACATAATCACAGAACGATCGATTGTGATCTTCTACGTCTTCCAGGGCTAGGACACTTGAGTGCAGGCACGAACTACATGTATACTGTCACATTTACATGGGCTGCTGACGTTAGTAGATAGGCAGAATAAGGCCACAAACAACATTATTTTCCAATGTGTGACAAACGACTTCCCACGCTGCAGACCTATCTTTCTTTCTTCGCTACAGTGCCAGTAAATTGGCATGAGACTCTCTTTCTTCGTTTCTGTATGAGCATACCAAATGTTAGCTTCTATTCATTTGTGCTTTGTTTTGTTTTCCCCGCACGTGAAGGTACATGCGCGTGTCTGAAAGCGTGCAGCTCTTCTCATAAAAAATGTGTGTGTGTGTGTGTGAGAGAGAGAGAGAAAGAGAGAGAGTTTGAATTCGGAGAAAGCATGTCGACACGATAACGGTCACGCTGTGTTAGTAAACAGCAAGATGACGGACAGATGAGTGACTAGCCAATATTATGCATCTTTTCCGGTTGGTCCAACTGAAACTAAGTGACAGGAAGGACAGAAGTCTAGATTGGCAGAATGAGATGATATAGGCTTACGACCATATCCCCTCTCAATAACAGAAAGTTTATCAAATCCTACAAACATCCCCATGTGCTAGCTGCCTTAAATTATTTCCAAATAATGACAACCGTTTTGTTTGCTTCTGTGGAAGTACATTCCGAACATAATGACCGGACATAATGACCGGACATAATGAAAATGCAGAAACAAACAAAAAAAGGGGGGGTTAATAGGCCTAATTTAATGTAACTGAAGGTGGCGTATCGAATTTGCACCTCCAAAACCTCGCAAATAACGGAGCTGTACATAGAAACAGACTTTACTGCAACACTGGATATCTGAAATAACGCTTTGAAAGAAATTGTAAATTGAAAAGTTTTTAATCCAAAATATACACGCTTTGTCGCAACAAAAATCTGATTTCATGGTTTCGTATATCACGAACGCGTGAAAGTAAACAGCGCATATGCAGGACTTCGATTGGGCAGAATTGTTACATTGTATTTGAGCAGATCTGGTCAAATCCGATTACTGCTGATGAGACATGAGGGGTCGATCCAATCCCATGCAAAAGACAGCTGGAACCAGACTTTTTTTTTTCCATTCCTTCCAATAAATATACACTCATTTGATTTATTTCTCTCCTATTCTTTGTGCTTTCATTCTTCTCTAGTCTGGAGAATAAATTTCAATTTATGATTTATGATTTCAACTTTTTTTTTTTTTTTGTTCTTGTTGTTGTTATTTTTTCTACCACATGATGCTCGGATATCTCCACACCTGCTCATCTTTCACGTCATTCATTCCTGTCTTCCCATACCGTCACATAAGATAAATGCCCTAGTCAAAATTTGTGAAAACCAGAAAATTATTTTACATTAACATGCCAAGCAATTCTTCATCCCTGTATGAGCATACCAAATGTTAGCTTTTATTCATTTGTGTTTTGTTTTGTTTTGTTTTCCCCGCGCGTGTCACGCGCGTCCATTAGGATTATGGTGGGTACATCTAAATTACATTATTTATTAAGGGCGTGGTGATCTTTCTTGAAAATTGCACTCGTTCGAGAAAAGTGACAAAGGCAATTATTATTCTAAACTGAATGACTCGGGCATTTATTTCATACAATTGACAACATGCCCATAACATTCAACTCACCACATAATAATTCAGTTCAACAGCCCAACTGATAAACTACTGTGTTGGTCGTTAGCCAAGAGAAGAAAAAGCCTATTTCAATGACATAAATGAGTCAATGTAGACAGACATTATTTTATACCTGATTCTCATACAATAAATATTATTAGTGAGGTAATATGTGGATAGACAGCTGGATGTTCATGAGAAGGGATGAAAGATGTATGCAATTTGCGCAAGGGGGCAGGTCATCCAACAGTCAGAAACAACGTAAAATACTATATAAATAGACCATGAGACACTGACAGCGTTTTTACCTGATTTTCTCCTCTTTGGTGCTGGCGAGTTTACGTCATCCGTTACGAAGGGCCTTTTCAAGCCTCCGGTCTGACTCGCTTGATGTACGGCAACAGGACAACAATTTGTTTTTCGAGGTATTGTCACTGATACCGATGTCTGCTTCTGTTTATCCACAACGGTCATCAGTGAAGTCCGGGCATCCTTACGGGCCCAACACAGCACCGAATGATGCTCCCTCCGCTGATCACAATTAGCGCCATTTGGTGGATACATACTCTTAGTACCATTCTTGCCGGCCGCATGCGTCAAGCCTGGTGACATACTGTCATCTAATGACCTTCTTTTGTCCGTATATTGTAAAGGGAGCTTGTCTCGTTTGGCCCCATTTTTCAGGCTAGTGGGGTTGAAGTTCTGTCCAGTCCTGTAAACCAAAGTTGGCATATGTGGATCGTGACGTTTGCTGCCACATTTGAGAGCAGTGGGATGATAGTCCTGTTTGGCGCCACACATTAGAAGTGATACGTGATGACAGTCTGGATTCCCATCAAATGTGTTGTCTCGCCCAACACTGTCCCTATTGATTCTTTTATGAGAGAACAACCCAAAGCCTGCGGTGGTACACGTCATTCCTAGATTTCATCAGTAGGTGGGAGCTGTTCCAAAATAATATATTTTCACCCAAATATGTGGGACTGAGTCACACGGTATTGAGTGCTTCCAGCGGGATGAATACTTTACATCAAGCACATATTTTCAGATATCCAAATGAATCACAAGAAATTCGAGGTAGCCATCTCAGAGTTTGTAATCCCATGCAATTTAGATGCCACGTCTTTCAGATTCGTCAGAATATGTCCGCAGACAAGTTCTATGCCCAAAACACGAGTGCACTGAATGTCATTAAAATAAAATCAAAATAAGTTTGGCCAACGGTCACATAATTTAAAAAGGAAATTTCGGTAGGATATATTCGCTGTGCAACTTAAAAAAACAAACATATTTAAATTTTACACACTGGTTAGAACTTATAACAGGACTATTCCCATGCCCTCTTTCATTACTTACTTTTTAAGCATTGATAGCGAGTATACGACAGGGTTTGGGAGATACCATTCGTCGGGATCGGAATCATCAGAACCACGGGCAACGAAGATCCTGATTCGACGCCAACTGACTGTTAGCAATTAGTCCGCTGTCCACTTGTCCATTTCCGATAGGTGGTTAACCTAGTTTAATTAAGAGGTCGACAACACACCTGCTTCATCTGGGGGCTCTGAAAGTGCCATCAGGGATCCACTGATAATAAAATTTGACGATGTGCTATTACTACACAGCAGAACAACCAAATTTTAAAAAAACAGACCGCAAAATAACCTGACGACCACTGCATCTTTCAATCCTGATATAAAAGAAACTGGACGCGCATAGGAAACCAAGCAGGGAGTGTTCCGCCATATTATTCTGGGGCCATCCATACAAATTGTCCATAACCTCATAATGAACTACTGACAAGAGGAATAGACAATAATACTGCCTGCTTCATGACATGCTATGATGAACACGACAACCAAACAAAACAAAATCTGTTAAACAAAATTTATCCACCGAAAAATAACAAAATCGTTCAACCAAATATCTACTATGATTTTAAAAAAAAGAAAACACCCGCGGGACGTTTAACAAGCCATACAGGCACTCACACAGCTCGGATTTGCATGAAATTTTACAGGTTCCTTCCTTTCGATCTGCAAAATGTTCTTTTGTAGATTTTGGGACTTGAGATGGTGAAGAAGCATTTTTTTGTTTTTTTAGATTGCATTGAGCCGTTAATTTCACCCCCTCCCCCCTTCCCATTCTTTCTGTTTTTTTCTCACCATTTTATGACGTTCTCATTTACTGCTATGTGTTCACGATTAAAAACACTGACCCGTGCGCAAATTATTGCCATTCCATGAATGCTGAGGGGTGCATAGGGCACCAACGCGCAAAGGGGGTGCAGTAAGACATCTAAAAACAAACAAACAAATAGTAACAAAACAAACAAAAAAATAAACCTAAAGAAACAGGCAAAGTGGCCCAGATCAATTTTAATCACCCAAATAAACAGATTTGGCCCGGGCAACTCAGCTAGTCTTACATAAAAGTCTATAAAAACAAACATGGCAGACTTCATTTTCCGACTTGAAAACAAACTTTTTTTCCAGCTCAGGCAAAAGAAAACAACTTTGCGTTTGCCAGGGTAAATCATTTATATGTCACTGATAAATCGTTTATTTTCATATACAAGGTGCAAAATGAAATCATTCTCCTTATCTCCTCTCCGGGAAGAAGAATAAATTAGCATTCAAACTGAACAGGATAATAAAGTCCCAACTGGGCTTTCAACACAAATCAGTTTTTAGATCTAATTCTATAGCTTCCCAAGATTTGTTTACACTGCATGCTTTTTTTTCTTAACTTCCAACCACACGTAATGCGAGTGGCCGGGGGGTGCCGGCCTGGCCTAAACATAAAAACGTAAAGCTGGCCGATGGAGGCCATGGTGATAACTGGAAGGGGGAAAGAGCTGAAACAGAAATAGGTGAGTGAGTGAGTGTGTGGGGGGGGGGGGTGGGAGAGTACACCTGAAGAAGGCTGGGGAGGGGTGACCAGAAAGAAAAATAATATAAGTCTGGACGAAATGAAGAGAGAGCGTGTGCGTGTCAGAAAATGCGGAAAACTGGCAAACATACAGACAAGTACAGAGATGCGCCGATGAACTATTATTGCTATGAGGAATGGATACTTATAACAATAAATCCTCGACTGTAGTAGCGGTTGGCTCTTTTCACTCCCAGGTGTTCATGGATTTAACATACTCAGCCCACCGCTAAAAAAAAACGGTCTATTAAATTACAACAAATAATGCGCTCCTGTGTTTCCCGTTTAAAGGCATTTGTATAGTCTCACATTTTCACTACATTCAATCATTTGTGGCGCGGAAGAATTTATACATAACACGCCCATTATACCTGCTGGTGCTTCCTGTAAATGCTTCATCCAAAACAGGTCACGCCGTTCTCGTTAAGCTCCAGCATAACAACAACCCTAATACAGCACTACGGAATCATTGTGTTCTAGTATTATTATACAACTTACAACCACAGTGACCCTCCTATTTAATACTGCACTTGCTAACTATATCAACACCACAGCCAAAAATTGTCCAATGGCTCTTTGTCTACGACGTATGTGTGTGATACACATAAAAAGGAATGGTCCCCCAGGACATTGAAGAACGGGCATATCGGGGATTTGCATACTGGTAATTAGCTATATAATTACACGGGGAAGACCCGTGCACGCGGCCGAACATGGACAGAAATTAAGCCTTAAACTACAGAAGTAATTTTAGTGACAGATGTGCAGGCAGCCATTCTCCATAAGATGTCCAGGCTGACGGGCTGCAATTCGCGAAGAACAATTTCCATAACTATTGAACAGTAGTAAAAATAAAAGTTTCTTTGGCAGTATTTCTTTTCCCACTCACAGCCTTTGGTCAGTTCTGGGCAGTGAAAGGTGAACTGTAGATTCCAAATCTACGGGGCAAACAAAGCTTTAACAGTGCTACATTATATTTTTCACTAGCCACTCGTGGTCAGCTGTGATCAGAAAGATAGCTCTCTTAAATGATGTGTGTGATCACATTTTTGCTTTTGAAGGATTTAGTTTCATGAGCCAGAGAAAGTCTCAGATCAAAGTAGAATGGATTTACACTGTGAAATGGAAATAGATGGAATCTGCAACTGTATGCCGCACACACACCACCTAATTGATGTCCAAACTCCGAACTCTGTAACCACTGGCTCATAATATAATAGGTCTTCTAAAGTCTACCATATCAAAGTTTGCAACTGTATGAACAGGCTCCTGGCTGACAGAATGCCAAATGCCATCGAGAAAATGTCAATGGTGTAGAAAATGTTCCCAGGCCACAAAGAATAATTCACAGGTAAGGGTACTGCAATCAAGTAGCCACAAAGAATAGTTCACAGGTTTAAGGGTACTGCAATTAAGTAAACAGTCACTGGTCGTCTTTTTCCTATACAAAACATACTAAAGAAGCCAATCAAATCAATCCAGCAGGCAGTGGACAGCAAGAAGAAATAGACTTCTATCTGAAAACGGATTTCGTTTTCTCTTTCTTACACTTTGCCCTTTACGAAAACGCCGTATCTTCCACAGATCAGCATAATATATGGTAAGACAATGACCGGCTCGTGAACTTCAGCGTTCACAGGCCAGAAATGATTTAGAACGGCATGCTTCGGAGAAGCTGAAAAAGTGCAGTTGGAAAAAAAAAAAAAGGAAAGACCAGAGAATTGACTTCATAATTATTATCGTGCACCTAAGTGTTTGTTTTTTTTTTAAACGGGAAGGAAGTAATGAGGAAATTAAAGACCAGTCAACCTGCAATCACAAAGGGGAAAAATCATTACAGCGATGACACAACGGTGTCGAAGTACCTAAAAGCCTCCATGTTTAGCATTTTTTAACAGTAGGCGACAAAACCTTTCAATGCCTTTTCAGTAGTTCGATAAGCCTGGCTAAAGCAAAAAAAAAACTCTCTTCAAGCCCAGCGGTCGCTCTTCTCCATAAAGTCCCAAACACTGTAAAGAATTCTTAGGCTGACCCTTTTATTTGCTCTTCTGTTCAATATCAGAATACCCTCGCATGTCACTCACTTTGTAATTCCTATTTTAACTTCACGCGACTCTCATCATTGCTTTAATCTCTGAGGATAAAAAAATGACCATCTGAGAATGAGAATATTCTGTTGCCACACTATTATCTGTGAGCAGGTTGTGCTCGTTTAGATTTTCACCACGAAGAGTACCATCAAGCACGGACTTCTTGGTAACACCCACGTGTAGTGCAGATAACTTCGACCTGATTTTTCCATTCAAAGGCCGCTCCTGGTTGCGATTATTTTGCGAGTGAAAGGAAGCAATCTGACGGAAGCGTGTATACAAAGCTTTCTGTGTGTTGGGCTTTGGGTACATCTGAAATTAATTACAGCCACCATAAGTGCAGATAAACCAGGTCATTTGTCTCATCCAGGCGTGATTTTTTTTCCGTACGAGCTTTAGCAAATTCAGGAGCGGGACAGCAACACACACCCAAACACAGGTCAGCTCCAACACATCCCAGGGATTTTCGGTGACGTTCAGAGTCATATCAGGTACAGTCCAGAGATTGCAGCACGCATGGCAGTGTTCAGTAGGACGAGAAATCCCTTAGCCGATGACCTGTGTTTGGGGGTGGGTTGCTGCCCCGCTCCTGAATTTGCTAAAGCTCGTACGGAAAAAAATCACGCTCTCATCCAGTCCTTCACTATGCCCTCGCTTAGGCATTGGGGAACGCCACCCATATCATTTCGGCATAAACGTAAGAAGTCTTTCTGAGGTATGAATTGATTCAAGATTTGCCTGCTTTTGTTGACACTCATTTAAGAAAGATACTATTCGACTGTCTACCTCGTTGGTTCTTTCAAGACGTACAGCTTGAAAATGATAACCCGTTAATAATTATATTGAAAAAGAAAATACTGATGAAAAATGAAATGTTTCCACCCGAAGAAACCATAAACATTTTAGAACGATAGTTGGTCCTTCTTTCTCAAAAGTTCACATTATTTCTCTCTCCAAGCATTTACGGCCTTCCGACGTCTGCATTCGAAGCGAGCACAACGTAAGCAGCATGAGAATCCAGTATTGTGTCAGTTTAAAAGATGTTCCGTTTATGGAATGAACGTTCTAACTGAACCTCAGTTAACTTTCAAAGTACATGTATCTTCAATCATTTTATTTTTGTTGTAACTGAGAAAATGACATGCCCAGACAGAAAAGAAGGACCTCATCTATCTATTTCAGAGAAGAGATGATGACCTTATCAGCATCCACTACCACCTGCCTACGAAGTAAAAAAAAGAATAATAAAATGTAAAATGTTAACGTTTAGGGCGAGTATGTCTTTGGTGGAAGGACAACGGACTGAATAATATGACAAAGGGGCCATCATCAAAGCGTTGGCCACTTACACATGATATCAAACCATTATTCTTGAGGCAAAAAAAGGCATCGCTGAAAATTCACCGGCTACTCCCCCGCATTATTTGACACTGTCGCGACAAGAGTTCCATATTATTATCAGCTGTCTGAAAAGTTTTAAGGATGGTTCACTGATGAAAAAATTACGGTATCCTTGACTCGCGATCACAAAACCGCCCACTCATCGCGCACGGCTGTATGTTGATGAGGCCTTGGCCTCATGGAAAACCTTCTGCAATGCTCGAACAAAAACAGAACAAGCTAACTAAACACACAAACATTTTCCATAGGAATGTATTCGCTATTAGGATAAATGCACCTCTTTGTCACTGCTGCCTTCGAGTTTGAGTTTGGGTTTAACGGCGCGTCGGCACGATAACGGCCACACTGCGCTTTCCACGGTTTTTTCGTTATCTCGCATTGGGCTAACTTTCAGCCCTCAGGTGCCTGTAAGTAAGATCAAATAAACGTGGAGTTAAAAATCTAACGGGAAAGTTCCCGTACTGTACAGTATGTCACTGGAGCTGTATCTACTGTTTTGTGCTCAGTAAACTGGCAACAATGACACATGGTGTCAACCCTTAGGCAGCACAGCTGTCAAACCACGTGTAATTCCATAACACAGCCGATGACTGGCGCCTAACCGATTAAAAGTCCTAAAATAAATATCCAGCAGAAAAATGTCATTTAACACATCAGTTTATACAAACATAATGTACATGTACGCATATCGTAAATGAAGTGCACTGCAGTAGTCACATTAAACGGGGCATCGGCAGCGACTACAGATAATGCCATACTGATATACTGCACTACATAGTCCATTCACTGGTGTATTACGATGAAATTGTAATTTAATACCAATGAATCATTGAAAATTTTTGTAAAGTTTATGAGGTCAGAGACCTAAATGGTCATGCCAGGAGATAGCGCACGTAACGAAGGGGGGGGGGGGAGCTGTGATACGAGTGGCGATGTTCAGAAGATACAGTTTACGAAGCTGGAATGAAATGGGGAGGGGGGGGGGTGAGAGATACATGACAATGAGTAGGAGATAGTAAATGTACTGAAGGCGGTCGGTCGAGCAGCAAAATTGTTTGAGAAACACTGCCATAATATATTACTCATGGCCAACACATCGCAAAATTATACCTACTGGAATGCGGGCTGTGCATACATACGTACTGAATGACGAATCATGGTAATGAACCCCAAAATACTGTAACATGTAACTCGGGTTATCTAACAGCGTATATGCATATCGATGGGTTGGCAACAGTCCAACATCGTCTCTGAAGTACAAAAACATATGTTTGTCATACCACTGACTATACATTTTCTGTCATGGCATTAAAAATGTATTCACGATACAAATTTTCGTTGTTGGCTACGTAAAAACAATCAGACTATCATATCCATCAAGGGAAATGAGCGAAACCTGTCCCCAGAGGGTCATCTGCCTTTTTTCTGCTAAATATTTCATTGGTCCAACATTGTCATGGTGGATCGACGGGATAAATTCGGCAAAACCTTTCAATGAGAATGGTCGAATGGGCTGATGTGTCAAAACGATTTAAATGATATTTCAGTGGGTAGTCTGCAGTCTGAGCACAGCTGCAACTCTGATCATCAGCTGGCTCACAAATGCAGCACAAAATCTGGATGGGATGATATGTATTGTTTCAACTGATTTATATTCATGGCCCAATGCATCTCTGTCGAGCAATATGCATCACCGGAAGTTGGTTCCCGGGATTCAGCACTTTGCCAGTGAGGAACGAAAAGACATTTGACTGGCAAAAGTAAACAAATGCTGAATATCGTCCTTTCATATCTTTCTTCTAACAATCTAAATCAACTGACTGTTATTAAGAAAAGGTTCTTTCAATGAACGTTTGTCAATTTCGAAATGAGCAGCATTAGCGACGGTTCTTGTATATTATTTGGTCAGAACTTACTTCATGAGGTCAGATTAAATCAACAACGTGACGTAGCATGCTCCGCTTTCTCATTTTCTTTTGTTTTTTCCATATCTTTTTTCGGTCTTTCGTTGTTGTTGTTGTTTTTTCCCCTCCGTCGCCCTGCCCCTATGCCCTCTGTGGATCTGTCTGACAATCTCTCTGAATCTCTAAAGATGAATTCACCTTCATCAAATTTCTGGTATGATACTATGAAGAAAGAGACTCCACCGGTAAATTATCACAACATGCTATACGACACTGGGTCAAGTCACATCTTGCAACTGAAAGAAAAAAAATCGCAATTCCAGTGCAATCCTCCACGTTAGGATGAATGACGAAGCAGAAATGACGATATATTCGACCGAGCCTTTACCTGTTGCCGGAAAAGATCAGCATGCGAATGAAGCAGTTGGCATGGAGGTGGGCAGTACTTGACACTTACTGAACGGTTACCGAGGAAGAACAAGAACCGAACCAATGAAATTTTGACTTCACACTTACTACTTCTGACCACGTTATTCCCATCGGTATTGTCCAAACAGAAACATTTTTTAAATGGTACATTGTTGCATACCCCTGTATTTATTATCCATGACTTTCAGCGCTTGAAATGCCCGTGACCAGTTGAAAGGTTTATCAAAAATTTCTCAACAAAACTGAATAACTCAAAATGAATGTGGTGATAGGAAATTTGCAAGAGATAGATTTATCAGGCGCCAAGAAGTACGAATAAAGAGTAATGTTACCTGTAAAACATACCTATGTGCAGCTTTCAGGCTTTAAGCACCCGGTTCATGAACAGCGTATCCCAAATTACAAGTACCTAGTGTGCAGAGTCACATTTTGAATAAGGACTGAAAATCACTGAACACATGGAGAAAACAGACTGACTCATTTCGTGGCTTTCCAACCTAATAGCTACACTGCAGATGATGAGATGATTTCTGGGTCGTGCATCTACAGAAACTACAACATCACACTCACCTAGAAAGCAAAAATTACTGTAGGAGGTGTGCTCCTAGATCCTTTTACCGTTAGTCAAAAGCAACTGGTGAGCAAGGAGAATTGTTTTACACGAAGGTCTTGAGGAAAGAGAAATTCAATTGCAAAGGGAGGGTGTGAATTTCGCTTGGATAAGGAAAAAGGTAGTTCAGGCACAACATACAACACAAATCACCAATAAAAATTCAGGTTTAATGGAGAGTGGACAAAACATATTTTATCTGTCAGACTGTTGCGAATGCCCACGGCCGTAGCATCGATTACAGAAAACTCAAAGTGGATCGAAGACCTACATCTCACTTTACACTCCTCAAATCAATTTAATACCCTCAGGTGAGCACATATCATATGACGTCAGAAAGGCGCATCAAATAAAACATATGGGGCCTTACAAAGATCCTTGTTTGGTTTGATAGCGTTTTGAGTGTCTCACACAAGATTTCAATGGCTGTACTAACTGAATAATTTATTCATTGGCCATTCAAACAGTCCCAGTAATATTATTATCCTCTCTGCTTCATGGCTCGTTTTCGCCATGTGACATGACAATGTCGAGAAGAATAATGCCACTACCTGGCAAACGTTGCTGTTAAATAAAGACAGCGTCATCCGATTTGGCGAGACTGTTTGCAAAATCTCATTCCCTACAATGCTAGACAAAAAAACCACTGTAAAGATTTACGACAAAATAATCTTTAAAGCACCCAGAAGCCCATTCCTTGTTTACAAAGTTCGGTCTTGAGCCTATCCTGGCGCTTATGTCCTTGAACTATCTCTGCCTTTATCCTCTTCTGTGGTGTCATAACAAAGAAGAACATCGGTGTTAGGTCTGTCAGAGTCCCCAGAAACAAATACTCACACACTCATCCTGCTAATCCATGAGGCCCAACACAAAATAAATGGCATACATTTAATTTACCCGAAAAAGAGTTTTCTTCTACCTTTGATTCTTAGCCACCATTACCTGAAGGGTATGCTGGCGAGATTTCTACCAGATGTCGAAGGACAGAAGGAGACCCTAACTGCGCCCCTAAATAGCACCCGTCTTTTATTTCAACAAGGAAAATTTTGCCCACATTTTCAGCATATCAGATTTTAAACACGGCTCAAGCTGGTACCAGTCTCAAGAGAGATCAGAATGCTATTTTAAAAAAGTCCTACGAAGAGGACGAAATCAGAAGGGACTCGGCCTGCTCGATTAAAACAGGATCTTTCATCACATCTGTAATTAGGGGTCACTTAGTGGTCTCAAGTGGTGAGGGAGGTCACTTCAAATGCAAGATAATGTCCACACATAATAAATGACGAAACGTCTCTAAGGTCCTACTGAGATATAAAAAAAAAAAAAAACCTGATCTCTTTCACACATGCACCTGCTGCGTTTCTCAGAAGACTTGAAAACGATTTCACGTACATCTCTCTCACGTTCAAACAAAAGCCGCGGCCATAAAACCTAGGACGACATATTTATAGACGAAATATCTCAGGCAAACGCCTGCGTCTGCCGGTTACCACTTTCCTATTAATAAAAAATGTAGATCTCATCTTCTATCGGCCAAAAAGCACATGCTGTGCCATTCTTAGATCAGTGTGAATTTAGAGAAAACTACAATTCTTGTCTAGGACAGGATATCAATGTTGAGAATGCAAGTAAAGTAAGCATTCCAGAAATTTGGTCTTCTGTGATTTTTTTCTTTGTTTATGTAAAGGTGCACTTATTATGACATGCCTGAGTTGTAATCTAGCGACCACTGACTCATAAGGAGAGTTGTGAAGTAGAGTTCTGAAGCTCCACCGATATAGTAATTTTCTGGAGTTCTTATTCATGGTTGTCATTAGGGAATACTTCCATGCCATCAGCCTAACTTATTCTCTCATAAGATTCCATTATCTCCATTATCTATCTTAATCAGAGAAGTGTCACCCCCCCCCCCACACACACACTTATATACGTGCACACACTGATTTATCTTTCTGGCATGGGGTAACCAGAACTAGGAAAATTGCTGTGATGATTAATGGTAAGTGTGAAGCCAAATGGCTTTCAGTACTTCGAGGACAAGTGTCCCTAATCTACACGCATTGCACACTGAGACGGTTAAATCAATATCTAATTTAAGCGACTTCAATTCGAAGAGAAAAAAAAAAACAAAACTGTCGATTTGTACCTGTCTTCGTACGTGTGCACTATATTTTTATACACCAGTCGCTAGCATGTCCAGTTTTCACGGGACAAGTCTCCAAAACCTATTGCATAATACACTTCCCCAGACTTGTTTAATATGCATCACACCCATCAATTAATTGAAGACCAACTGATTCGACTGCGTCAGCTGTGAACAGTCTGCTCGGGACGAAAAACAAACATTTTTGCTCGAGTGTTTTCCTCGGTGGTAATATTATAGACAAAGAAATGCACGAAATAACTTGTGTACACATACTCTGAGAACATAAAATTGACAGCTTTCTGCATTAATGAAATACAATATAATCGCCTTACTTTTACATAATCACAGGGGGGACACATCAAGCTAGGTTGCTATAATAATTATGGTGCATGAATGTATCTCAATACTCGTAACTGCTCTAAAAAAATTCAATCATTGTAAGCAACTGCAAATAGGCCTCGGTGCAGCTGCTGAATGAATGCAATACAGAACAGCCTTGACCCGGAAAACGGTAGCTATAAACAAGATATTTTCTGCATACCAGAAAAAAAAAAACTAGGCCGCGTGTTTTGTTTTTTTTCGGCTTGAAGAGGTTTGGTTCGCATGACTTCATGTGATAAAAAACTTTCAAGGACACATTAAAAACACGTTGACAATGGAGATAGCATGTCCAGAAAAGAGTTCTGTGACGCCAAGACTTAGTGTGTTAGGCATTACCAAGGGAAAACTGCAAGTGTGTTGCCGGTCTAAGACATAAAAATGCCTTTAATAATTTACGTTAAAAATCACTATTTTGCCTACGTGTCCACACAGATTTCCGTGCTGAATGTGCTCACAATAACAATGTTTGATGAATAAAAAAATTTCAACCACAGTAAACACTTGTTATCCCTGTGTATGAGTTTTGCAAGCACCTGTGATAAGACCTTTTGCTTCCAGAGATTTGCTTAGTCATCTTAAATATGAGAATGGCCACTAAATGGATGTTCTTGATAACTTAATGGCGACAAAAGGCGAACGACAGTACGGAGGCGAATTTCAAATCCCCAGGCCTAACGATTTCTAAGTATTACCTCAAGGATGACCGCACAAAAACTGTGTTAACTTTAAAACTTAGCAATGATTAATATCGCAGCTAAGGCTCAAAAACTGCAATAAACAATGCTGGACGGCTTTCAACGATGAAGTGTTCATCCTGGTTAACGTCAAATATCGACAGATGAGCTCCCCTATGCTTTCAGTGACAGACAGTTTATTTTAATGTGTCTGGATGTCACCGCGGACAGAGCTATGCAAGTGTCTAAAATTTACGCAACGATGCAGACTGTACCATCTGCAGACACCTGGGTGAATATAAAGAAGGAAATCCATAGACTGGCTTTATCGAGAAAATGACTCACTGAATGAGATACAAACTGTCAAACATGCAGATATAAAGAAAACTGAAGAGAAACGAACAAGGATAAATTCAAAAAGGTCTAAAAATACATGAGTCTATTTTCATCAGTAGACCTCTGGCCATGTTACACTTGCGTGATTGGAATCATTGGATGGGATGAGACTGGGAGCGGTCCACATGTTAACATGGTCTACACGACATTAGCATTAACTTGTTCGCATGACAGCCAAGGCATACACAGACGCTGACACGCAAAGGAGGTGCTTCGTCAGCATGCCCGTGACAGATGAAATTTACTGAACCTCCCACTGACAGGAGCAATGAAGGTTTACATTATGTAATATTATTGTTCCACGGAGGACAGTTTAAGACATACTGTTACGTCTGTAACCCCTTCACTAACTTCATCACTCCGCGATGATTTGCTTGGTCGAATAAATACGACAAATAACAGTATTTGGGGGGGGGGGGAGGGGGGAGATTGGGATAACTAGTGACAGAGCGAAAGAATGAGGCAACAGCACAAAAACCCAGATTCTAACTACCTACACGCGAGATATATCAAATTAACATCAAGCTGCACGACCAAAATACGCTTAGTGGAAAGGTCTGTCCGTCCAATTGTCCATAATTATGATAATAGAGAGGAAGCTAGACCCGAAAAGAGGAATACAAAATGTGGAATGGAACATGGCCTGTGTGCCAGTCTAATTAAATTTTGTGTACACAGTCAGCACTCCAACAGTAGATTACTGTCCTTCGTGACATGGTAATGGCCAACTGAATATGGAAGAATTATCTGTGGCCAACACTTCGGTTATTAGGAAAGCGCAAAAGAAAAAGAGGAGTGGGATTGAGACAGGATTCAGAATTAGAATGAGAGAGAGTGTGTGTGTGTGTGTGTGTCTGGGACGACGCAAGAAGGTGCCGGATGACATCATAGCAAAAGGATAAGTGGGTGACTTATGGGAATGTTCTAATTTTCAGTAAATTAGAAAAATTACCGAATTAACGCTGTCACCCCATTCACGGTACACAAAAGTTTGCCGGGTTGGCACCTCCACATCGTCAATCCACTAAAAAGAAAAAAGTTTTCACTGTCTGTGACTAGCGTGAATTATGAAGTTTTGTTCATTACACTAGAAGTGGAAATTGTTAATTGTGGTGCTTACATATAGGACAAACTGCAAATATTTGTAATGATAACGTGTGCCCTCCCCTCCCCATTGTCTGTCCCTTTTTTCCTAAAACTCTCCCTAAAACTCAGTGCCTCGACTTATCTGTCTGAAAATGTCATTTGTGATTCAATCAGCTACAATTACCGCTAGTTCTAATCAACTTTCGCAGTACGGAACACAAAATTCAAAGAGAAAACGATGTACTTGACAGATTAAGTTATGAAGATTTTAAAATCCAAGGGAAAAATAGGGCCTGCTCATTGCTTGTTGAAACGTAACAAACTGTGCTAAGGTCTGTTCCCACTCAACGAGTACAGATTTTATTAAACCTTGGGCGCATGAGCGAGACAGGTACGAAGGCACATAAAAGATGTGGAGACAGAGCTGGAGAGAAACCAAGGAATGAAACACTGGAATGCTGAAGACAAAACTGTGATCGGCAAAAAAGGAGCGAGGAACAAAAGTATAAAGGATGACAGGAGTAGACAGCTCGGCACCTGCATCTTCTTGCAAACAATTTGAGTATTATGGTGAAGAGATTGCAGGAAGCGATGATACCAAAAGCTGCTTGGGGCAGGCTTGGGTATTATAACTGGACAGTGATAACAAATAGAGCAAAGAGCTGTGCCTTCGAGAAGGACTGGAGAAAATTCAGTAGTTATCGTCAGGTAAGAAGACGCACGGACGACCCTCGGGGGATGAGTAGAAAGAGACTGACAAGCCGAGGAACACACAAATTAAATAAACAGGCAGAACATTTGACAGATGTAGGGACATAGAAAAACAGATTATCCTGACAGAAATGTAGACAAAGAAACTGATAAATAGCACAGTGAATGTGACTTCGGATGCGGGACTACGTGACTGCCACCTGTGACACACCATTGCCCAACCCAAACACAATACAATAAACATAGCTGTTATTGAATGATCGTATTTATCCCACACTGTAATGGATTAGAATCAGGACAGGTATATTCATAGTAAGCCCAATGCAAACCAGGAAACATTTCCACCAAAGCCATCTAAGTCGTCTATTACAAGGCTCGCCAAGGCTCAAAATGCTATCTATTTTCAATTTCTACCCACATTGGCCCACTGCTGCTGATATCTTCAGTGTTTCACTTTTTACCAATGTAACGAAACAAACAACAAAGTTCAACTAGCCTAAAATTTAAACTTAGATGCATGTAACAAAACTGACCGGACAAATGTATCTAAATGCCTTATTAAGGTTTATGTAAAACACGATGGATCAAAAATTCCCAAGGAGATATCGATATAAGACTATTGGTGGGTTCTTAAAGATGCTACGCTAGACGCATTTTCAGTTTCGCCTTGTGGGTTTACCTCTGGCTCGCCTGCTTTTTATATCACACATTGACCAAACTCGGATATAGATCACGATTTCTGACCAACTGTATGCAGTAGTTCTGTCGTATCCATTGGATCTCTGATACTTTTGTTGTGCGAATTTCAGCTCCAGTGGCCGGTTGTAACTAATGGCATTACTTCACCAGTTTTAGCACTGGCCAAAACCTAGCTTTCCATGTTAAGTTAAACAAAACTTCTGCTAGGGGGACCTAGCGAGTAGACCTAACTACTAATTACGATCTAGCAATAGCATTTACAGTGTTTTTTTGTTGCGCTACTATACTCCCATAAGTGTACATTGCAGAGTCGATGAGAGCAGTTCTGGAGAGCACAGGACATACCGAGTGATGACCAGATATGGGCCTGGCGAATCGATTTACTGCAGAGCAATCCAATTTCTTTCGACAACACAGATTTTTGTTAGCTTTGTTTTGTTTTTTTTTAATTTAAAAACATTAGCTTTTTTCGAGATAATCTTTATGCAAGGGATGCTCGCTTTTGTTGTGAAACTATCACTTGTGTGAAGTGCGTAAAATGCATAAACTGTGTGCTGTTGACAGTGTTCTGTACATTTTAGCTCCTGTCAACAAAGAAAAGTGGTTGTCTGTCTAACCGTATGAGTAACCTGTGGTGTGATTTGAGGTGCGGTACATAATTACAGAAAAGTTCACTTGCCTAGTCACACGTGGGCAATGGTACAACTAGCGTTTCCATCAACGTTTCCCACACCAGCTGTTAAACACGGAGTACATAAAGTAGATGCCGAAGGATAAAAAGCAGAAACTGGGACATATATATCCCAAGTGTTTACTTGGATATAGGCCTACATTAAGCAATGCCAGAATACTTTACTTTTCATGATACTATCTTGATGCTGTCTTGTGAAGAAGGAATGAAGGAATGGACACAAAGCTTTGGGAACGACTTAATAGACAGCATGTGATCCCTTTTTTTCTCACTGTCCATCCTTAAACTGCCAAATAAACCACCCTTCTCCGTTAACTCGTTAATGAGAAGCACTTTTCACCGTACACACCGGGAACACAAAATAATGCTAAATTCACCACAGTATCTTCGATCTATATCAAAGGCTAAACATTTGCAATGGAGCACAACATGCCTTTTGACAAATTCTTAATGATCTCATTCAACATTAAATGTCACACACTATACAAAGCATGGCCATTATATTAGCTGCAGTTTGAATGCTGCTGAAACCCACAGCGCCCCCCCCCCCTCTTAAAGTACAAGGATAGGAATGACTATTAAGCCATACGTTGAGCTAATGCATGGTATTTGTAAGGAGGCGCCTGGCACTTTGTAACGGTTCTGGTGGTTTGTGACGGTAGAAGTAAACCTAGTTACCGTTATCACTGACACGACTATCATGTATAAAGTAAACATTAGCGAAGCGGTGAATGACTGATGAGACCAGGTGCAGATAGAAAAAAGTGATACTGTAAGTAAGTCCTGGTGATGAAGTGATCTAGGTTATGGAGATAAAAGGAAGGCCATAGTGGTAACGATAATGATTATACTAATTATTATTAGTTATAAGTTTCGTGCCAGAATCACACGATATTATTTTTTGGGCAGAGGGACGACTAACCACATCTGAATGCTGTCCTGCAAAATTCATTGAGAATCGCATGTTTGTTCACAACACTGTCCATTTTAAGAATCCATCAATTCCACAGCACTGACGCTTGAAATCCTCCTGCAGTTTGGAGTGAATTCATAACAGCGACCCCATCACTTTGCATCACAATATCATCACAAATAACTAATCCTACCTCACATCTACATTGATAATACGTGCTGCTAAACGCGTCAAAGTGATTACCGATGTACTAGCTGTCTTGGATATTAAATATTTTATTAATGTGTGTTTCCTAATGTTGAAAGGAAGTACATAAGTGCCGACACGTTTTAAGAATTACACACCTGTTTATTCGATTACTGTCTTGAGTTCAGCATATAAAACAAATCTATTGCTGTTCCATATGTACACTCGAATTATAGCGGTTCGATATTGAGAGCTGTTATTTCACCCGTTAAAAAGAAAAAAAAAACACACAATGAACACACGTGTGTAAAATACTACTATTGATAAAGAAAAGATAAGTTTCGAGTATCTCGGCCAAAACATAAAAGTACCTTATTGGTGGCAGCTGAAGCACTCACGGCAATGCAAAGATAATAATGTATCCTTCACATGTTTCAACAGACACAAAAACTGTAACTCTGAAAAGTTGCACCAAGTTCTGGTGTGTGGATGCATCAATCAAACAAAATTTACCAAACCATGAAACATGATGGGGATCCACACACTCCGTGTACACGCTTGAGCGAAGTGCATCTACTCCAAATCCTGCTTGTGCTGATATTTTATCGCACTTCGTGTGAATGAAAAATGCCGGCTAGCGAAAAACTGAAGTAAACACCGTATTTACCGCTCTGTGATGTCATACGGCTATTTTTGGATCGAATACAACGTTTCCATCGCTCGTATAATGAAGTAGAAAAAAAACCAACATAAAGCCGGTGGGAAAAGAAAAAGCGGGCCCAAGTACTAAACCTGTCTGTAATGGTCGCCTGTTGCACAATCGTGAGAAAAGCCCCAAACTGGAAACACTCCATGCGTTGTGATCAGAGCAGTAAGGGAATAACACCGGTCGCTGAACTTACAGACAACACGCACTTCTCCCTCTCTCTCACTCCGTCCATCTCTCATTCACACATCGCCGTGGCGCTACACTGCACCCAACGCTCGACAGTTCCGTGTCTCTCGCGTTTCGCTGACTAGCCAAACCAAGAGGCCGCCGTTAGCACAAGCCACAGTTGAATCGCGTGTGTGTGTGTACGAGCGTCTGACTGTATTGGTTCGACCCGCAAAATAACAATAAACACGTTAGCGTCGTCTCTTTAAACGTGAGTTTGCAATGATCACAGGACAATACTTTTCCAGTAATGCACCCTGTTCGCTCTACCCGCCTATATTTCCTGATAAGACAACAAAAAATGCCTGCATTGAGATCGATTGCGTACTCTCTGTTGCTTTTTTTTTTCCTTATCCCTTCTTGGCTGATACTCTCATCCTTTCTTCCTGCCACCTCCTCTCTTCCATTCTCGTCTGATTGTTATAAGCTTCCACAATAACGAGACATTCATTTCTAGAACTAAGATGTACAGTGAAAATTCCAGTGGTAAAATCTCACTTCTAGAATAACATGAGATAATGTTTTAACCTGACTTCGACTGTGAGTTGCCTCACATTTTGGTTGTCCACTTTTCAGGAAAGTTTCGACATTAAATTCACAATAACATTTAGTCGTTCGATCTCCCCGACACCCGATTTTCATTCAATCGAAACTGATTGTTAAAACTTTCAGCTGACTTCCTTAGCTTCCTCAGGAACATGAAGCCTTCATTTTTCTTCTTCTTCTTTTTATTATTATGATTATTTTGGAAGTGCATGGAGACTTATGTTTTCTTAGATTAAAGACAGCTGTAAAATCCATGGTAAATCACTTCATGACAAAGGTTTCGGAAAATACTGCTATCCACGCCCTGGAAGTGACTGTGTTATGCTTCTGATTTTTTTCATACTATCGAACAAACTGACACAAAGCATTTCAAAAATTAATCTGCCATCTTTTTTGTTGAAACATTCTTCCTATGTCTTCTGTGAAAGCAAGTCCTGTGAATCATTCATAATCATATCTGAGATTCCAGAAGGCTTTAGCTTCCGGATTATTTTCATTTTTTTTTTGTTATTTGTTTTGCTTCATTGTCACTCTTCATTTTCCGCACCACTGTCATGCGAGCATAACAACTGGACACAGATTTAGGAACCAATCTTTTTTTTTTTTTTTTTTGCGTGTTGTTTAATGCCATCAGATGTATGATGTTTTGTTGTTTTTGTAGGAGGCGTAGGGGGTGGAGGATGAACAGGAAGAGAGGTATTTTCTCTGCTCCAGACTTATCACATCCTGTTATAATTTAACTCCAATCCTTCCGATTCGTTTTATTTTCAATTGGGACTCCCCTTCCTCCCTTCCTCCACCCCTCTCTCTCTCCCTCTCTTGACCCAACCCAGTCTGTACTCTCTGGACCCAAACAAATCAGTACTCTCTCTCTTGATCCAACCGAGCCGGTACTCTCTCTCTTCCCCCCCCCCCCCCCACGTTTCTTTCAATCTTTCACACTGCGTGTGTCTTGCCGCACCATAACTAATTTGCCTCTTGAAAGAAATACATAACAGATTAGTTCCTCTGGTGTGTGCGAAAAACGGTATTGATCAAACATGCAAGCCTTGGTGAAAACACAATAATAAATAAGGTGTTTTCGTATTACACCCTATACTTTCCTACACAGCTGAGTCAGATAAAGGCAAGATCATATTTATCAATGCCATGTTAAATTCAATGCTCCAAAGCTATTGCTCTCTCTCTCTCTCTCTCTCTCTCTCTCTCTCTCTCTCTCTCTCTCTCTCTCGCTCGCTCGCTCGCCTGAAACAAAATTGAAGAACTTTTTTATAATACAACTTTATGTCTAAAAATAAAAAGCAAGTACTTGAAACGTGCGAAACGTTCGTGGCTGATCAGTCAAAAAATTCACTCTATATTCCAGGTAAATATATTATATATTTAAGATTTTTCCTGCACCTGACCTCGCATACAAGCACACATACGCTGCCGCAGACACGCTCACACACACGAGCCGAAAATCGACAACTGATTTCAGTATCATTCTAAAGGCTTGCTTTTTTTAACTTCTTTGTCACACGTAAAGGCCTTGGCCTTTTGACCCACGGTGGAAGTTTGTGTCCACAGTCCCTTTGCACTATGACAAGAACCTGCCGACAACCGACTCGTGTCTACCGGATGTAAAATGTTAAAGGATCAAGTCTCCGACTGGTGCAAGCTCTAACACTCTCGGGTTTGCAGTAGCCTAGTATGATATCGCTTACATCCGGCTTTTGCTACATAACATGCAGATCGGCACGTACCGGAAACAACATGGATCAAGTGATCCCAAAACAGGACATAATAGACAAAATGGTTTTAGTAACAAAATAGGAGGCAGATCCACGCCATTGTTTTTCTTGACATTCACGCATGGTCGGTCAGCAACTGAACTGTGAAAACAACTGAGAAACACTTGCAAGTCCTTCAAAACTCATAAAATAATGTACCTTTTGACACTCGACAGAGCATTCAATTTTCGATTTTCTTGCGTTATTTGATGCTATTCATGCACGTCCCGGCGCTTGTATAATCGTGCATAAAGACATGTATTAAGGAAAAAAACTGCTGATTTTATGGAGGAGAAGAGAAGGAGTGGCCGTGAAAGAAACTGTGGCCTGGCCTACCCCAACAGACGTGAAGGTTCAACAGGTACCCTTATAATGCATACATGATATTATGAAAGGATGGTTGAATGCAAATAACTGTGAGTCATGATGATGAAAATAAAGCCACACCCTAAACCATGTTTACAGCCTGCAGCTCTTGCTTTCTATTCAAAATCGATTATTTAATTAAGCGTGGTTTATAAATAAGACAAACTACTTGAATGCAAACAGGGTTGTCCCTGTGGCTATTAAGTGATAACCTGTTTTGTATTGTTATTCCCAGATTTTGAAGATTAAACTGCTGCAAGATCTTACAACTTGTGTAAATTTAAGAACTGAGCTGATATTTTAATGATGCAATCAATTTAAATATTTGACACGTAAAAATGGTCACTTGAGCTTTTTGAAAATCACACAAAAAGTACTAATATTATGACCGGCTGGTAACATCTACCTCATTCCACAATCGGCCATAAAAACATTTACTCCTGGTTGCCTCCGATTATACATGTATAATGAATGTTCTGCTTTGTGCACTGACGAATCTTTATTTCTCGTTTTTTCTGCGGTTTCATTTGGACTGGAGTAACGTATCGATTTGCCTTGACACGACTCTTTTAAGATAATTTTTTTTAAAGGTATCTTATAAACGGCTGATTTGCATGTTTCTTTAAAGACATTTATATATTTATTTTTCAGGGACAATTCAGGAGCCAGCAGTGACAAAATAGAGAAAAACGATCAATCCTGACGGTAGAGTCCTTTTAATTTTGCTAACTTATTTATGATGTTAATTTTACAGAGCAGCGTTACTTCCCTTCTGTTTACGGGTGCGCAAAACCATCTGGTCTCTTGATTTACTGTATTTCCACGATTTAAGTTGCCCATTTCCCCATAATGTAATCCGGTACTTTTATCTAATAATAATTTGTCTGCAGTGTAGGGCTAGGTATTTGTGTCCCAAAAAAGGAACACTATAATATTTGCATAAAATTTGACCCTTCTAAATAAACCCAAAAAAAGGGGGTCCGTGATAATAATTCTCTGAACTGATTTTCCGGTTGCAACTTTGGTAGCGCATGTTGAAAAGGGCAGCTAGTACAACTTTGGGTGATACTTAACTCGTTTCTCAGGTTACCTTGTCTCAAAGATAAGCCCCTTTGGGAGAATGGGGGTGGGGACACGAGGACACCCCTTGTTCACCCTATGAACCCTGCGTCCAATTCGTTCTGGAATTTCCCACCGACTATCTCTTACGTGTTTTATCAGACCGTCTCAAATATGAATCATAATCATGACAAATTTAGTCTTTTCAAAGGTTAAAATGTACTATACAGAAAACGTTAATGTACCTAAAGCATTATTCTGCGTTGAGATCAACCAATAACGTTTATTAATGCCTGGATAGAATATGAGTGAATCTACTACGATGATATTTTCAGGCATGATTGTTCTAAATGGTCATCAACTTCAGCATACATTAGGTAGATGAAGACCTTACACGCTTTAATTTTGAAAAAATGTAAGAGAGATAAACACGGAGGGGGTTGGAGATTATTACTTTTCTCTTCTTGTCGCCAGTTACATGGCTTTCCAACGACCGGAACGACCCAGTTTTTCACCGCACGACACATTTATTCAGTTGTCCACACAACAACCAGACAAAACATACATGGGACCAATTAAACAATTTAAAAACCGTCGGGCGTAGTGTCAAACAGGACGTTTACATTCTCAGCGCCTTCGAGACAGTTAAGCTGACATGTGACCTGGCGGTCGACAAACAAAGTGCTCCGGGCCACGGGCTCTGCTTTTGAACAAACAACTTGTTGTTCTTCTTTCCTTTTTGCACTGGTGTTCCATGCACCACCAAAAGAGCAATCGCGGCATCAGTACTACACAATCATGACACACCCAAAAGAAAAAAGAGCCACTTTAGTGAATACAATGAGAGGGTGAAAAACATAACTACATGGCAAAGATTTGGTCTAAATCCAGTGTGTTACGGTTCTTTTACGTTCTAGTTCTTAAACCACTTGAAGATTAAAACTTCGCGCAACAATCATTGTGATAACACTTTTTGTCTACACCCCCCCCCCCCCGGCCAATCCGGGCAATACTGCCGTAAAACCCTTCGTCTATGATAATATTCAACGAGTGTGCGTTAACTGATGAAAGTCAGTATATAGTGCATGTTTCAGTATATAATTAGATGGCCTCATGAAGATGACATAATATATTATTTCAAAAGATACACAGTTCGAATAAGACATTTATAACTACGCGTAAGAACTGCAAGAATGTCGTCTGACGCCGGTTTCTGTGTTTCATTCAAAGAATGAGTCTAGGGTCGCTTTAAACATAACTTTTCGTATCCAACCGTAAATCATATCTGAAATAATTGGTTTACTTATTTTCAGTGACAGAACTATTCTAAACAAGAACAACACAAAATCTGTAATCGTGTTTCTCCCAACTGGAATCGGATTTGCTTTGGATAACAGAACAACTCCCTACTTCATCTCCAGATCATTTTGATTCAGGTGCTACATTTTTCCCCCAGGAAAAGGGCTATGCTGGGACCAGATTATGTTTGCATTTCATCTCAGTAATTATGTGCAGCAGAGGCGTGCCATGTTTCATCGTTTTAAATTACGTCCGTTGCAGCAACATCCGTTTGCATCCGCACCATTTTCTATTCGCCTCTAGATACCACATGATTTTATGACGTCATCGAATACACACCTAGAGGTTGCCTGTCAAACAAACGGAGGATAAGAAAATGATCCCGGGCAATTATTAAAAAAAGATAGGAGTGTTATGAATAAAGAAGACCATTATCTATTCTATATTTCAGTAACTTGCAACCTTTGGCATGACTAACTGACCAAACTATACACTCTTCAGGCCTTAAATTTGGCAGGAAGGTGGCAATTGAGATAAGGAAGATGATGGCTTTAATTAAAAGTTGTTTACTTCAACTTCAAGCATGTATTTTTTTTAAAATTACAATGTTTATTGCTATGTAATATCTGTATATTTGCATGTTTGTACCGTAATATAATAGTACTGTGCATGTCATAAAAAGTAATCATATCAAGCGTTCAGTTTGGTGCGTAATGTTGTGGTGCGCATGAGTTCTGAAGCAAGACTGTAGTTTATTAATTTTATTATACTAGAGAGGGTGGGGTTGGGGGGGGGGGGGGGGGAATCACATGATTGTTTATTCTGGGCAATGCCCGATAGCTCATCCTAGTTTATAATAAACGTGGTAGAAGAGTTGGTGGGGGTCCCGGGTGGTCGGAAATACGGCGGGGTAAAAATGTGAAACGCCTAAGTTTATTAAATTAATACGTGCATTGTCTGGCCTTTCAGACACTTAGTAACTCGTCCGCTCAGCCACAGAATAGGTTTATGATGTCCTGGGAAAGAAAGCCTGGGGCACGGACCAAACATAGATATTCTGCACCCTGTTCTGCTGGAGATAACTGCTTTGTCAATTTCTCCCATACAACTGATCACTATTGCTATATTACATGGAGTGAACATTTGGCGACTGGTGAAAAGGAGTAAGAGGGAGAGAAAAGCGCTGAGGTCAGCGGGTGTCAAATCATTTCAATCCAGTTGTTGGAGCGACCTTTGGCTTCGTCTAAGTAATATGTTTAACTGTTGTTCACAACGAATGCAGATCATTGATATAATTATCTATACTAATAAAAGTGAAACCTTACGACAATTGCAGCGCGCCTTTCGCTACTCCTCCGTTAATGCTGATTTGGTGGCCGTCAGATTTTATACAGCGCTTAGTATAGACCGTGGTCGTGTCCCCGGCACAGAAAATAAAATAATTAACAACTCGCAGAACGTTTGTATTTTCTAGGTTGCGACATATTGGCGTTCGATCTATTTTTTCGGCAAATTAATGTAATTGAGATTGGTTCCGGTGTCTGTATCACACTCATAAAACATCTTCCGGTTAGGACTGGTTTGAATGATGAGATTGAGTTCTAAGACTATCAAGTATGAAACTTTGTATGTGTGTTCTCAATGTGCTTAGGCTAGGAAAAAGAAAGGGTCTGGAATTGGGAGATTGACGCTGCAGAGCCAAAAGTACAGGTTTGTGTTTTCAATATGCTCAGGAAAATATTATAATATTTCTTTTCCATTAACACATGACGTTATCACTTCCTGCGATGTGCAAACAAACTAACCCGTGCGCAAATCGTAGCCATTTGACGTCAACGCGCAAAGGGAGAGCAGTAAAACGTATCTAAAAACAAACAAACGAACAAAAATAAAATAAAGCTAAAAGAACAGGCGAAATGAAGCAGGTCCATAATAATCACCCAGAACTGAAACTAATAAATCCATTTATCCCGGGCAGGGCCGGGAACTCAGCTAGTATATATTTGTGGACTTGAGATATTTCGTTGCAAAAGGCTCCTGAACCACTCAACACTTAGACTCCAAATTTTTGTATGGTACATCAGAATGGATGGAGTGCACAGTTTTTAATAGAAGTCTCAAATCGGTGTAGTTTTTTTTATTGGAAATTTATTGTTTCGCCATCATTTAGATCTATTTCGAGTCATGGTTCGCCATTTTAAGGTTTCGTTACCACTTCCTGCGATGTGTTCACTATCAAACACACTAACCCGTGCGCAAATCATGCTGTTGTATGGGATGCGCAGGGTGTCAACTCACAAAGGCAGAGCAGTAAGACTTATTTAAAAACAAACAAACAAAAATAAAATAAACAAATAGGAACAGGCCAGATGAAGCAGGTCCATAATAACCACCCAGAACTGAAACCAATATTCAAACCGATTTATCCCGGCTGGTTTGGTCAGCTAGTTAATATATAAAGCGCGCTATTATTTTATTTGACCTACGGATATAACTTCTTGCAATTTTGGGCAATGACCACAAAGAATAAGCACTTGATCGGCTCTATTTAAAACAATGGTCGTAAAGAATGCGCGAGACTACTCCTACAGGCTAGTGGTTTTAAAACCGTGGGTCTATTGCTACCAGATGGCAGTTTAAGAGGGCGTTGTGGATGGTCGTATTGAAAGTTATAGTAGGCCTACTATTAGGTACCAACAATAGCCTGAACCCAGTTATCAAAAATAGTTGCAAATTACAGAAGGAAAAAGTCTTCCACACTGACTACTCGCCTCCACAATATTTCAGCTAAGTTGATTAAAACTCTGTGATTACAAAGATCTGGATCAGACCGACTAAAAACAACAACAAATACGTCAAGCAAAATCAAGGTATGCACGTAACAACTGGTGGTTAAGTTTGGTCCAGAGAGGAAGTGGTCAAACCAGTATGAAGGGTGGGGGCCAAAAAGGGCATATTTTGATAATATCTGAACTTTCACGGGTTCTTAATTTGGGCCCAGTGCCGTCTGATAAAACTACGCAAGGTCTGTGCATTTAATCAGCTCACAATCAATGATGTCGTGATATGCCCAACCTGTAGTGTTGCAGTTTGCAGGGATAAAGCATGCCATTTGTAGCTGATATATTACTAGCAATTATTTACTCGTATATCTGAGTGCAGATGACAATTTCTCTTATCAGCTATCAAGGAATGACATAATAATGCTGACGTGCCACAACCTTACGAATGTAATCTAGTCATGAAAGAACTGTGGCAAGGTTCAAGGACTGCTCCAGCAGCTTTCTTATCAGTCTAAACTGCTGGGAAAAACTGATAAAACTGTTGAATTCAAATGTATAAACCCATACCATAAAACTAATGACTATTCTTTTATTTATTTTTTGATTAATTGTTTTCAACTTGCGACGCAATCTGCTTTAATGGTGACAACAACCTTTCTACTTCTAATCTCATATATTTTCCCATGCACAGCACTGTGGAATGAAAATTCCCTGTCAGACGTTTCAAACATTTCTAATATCTACTCACAGCGGATCTTGAGTGTCCGGTTTTTCTTATACAACAACACGGTTAGACATCACGTTGATGTTTACTGTACCGCTAATGCATTTTCTGTAATTTAAGAATTTCATTTCCCAAACATTTAAACAAAATACTATCAACCTGCAAAAGCTTAGGCCCGCGTCAATGGCCACCACCAATGAGTGCGTTGAAGTTGAACAACCTGTCATTTTGATAACCGTTCACGATTACTTTGTTGATAAACTGGCTTTCGGAATAAGACACCTGCTGTACATCCGGATGAAACTGCGCTGCGGTATAATGGGAAATCCCCAGCAGACAACCAATGGGTGAGATCGATGCTATCACGGCTTGAACACATGCCTAAAAGAAAAATGGCATGACCAGTATTACAACACTGGAAATAACAGAAAGTGCAGCAGTCTCTCCACGTACTCGTGCTCACATTCACACTGTTTGTTTTATATTCACGTGCAACTACAAGCATATGAAATGGAATGTAAGCAGAAACTACCACATGAAAAAGATTCTCAAAACGCAAGGAAGCTGAAAATTGTCCTATTCCCTCGGATAGAATGTGATCAACAGCATTTACGTAAATTGATGAACGAAAGGCGTCACTGGCAGAGTTATTTTCTTCTTCTAGCTCTGTCATAATCTTGAAAGACAAATTTTCAGGAAAGAAGTTTTCCCTCACAAGCAAACAAGATATAATTATTCTGTATGAGAGCAACATTTCAACAAAGCCCCATATCTTGCTGTAACACAAGAGACGCTGCAGATTTGACACTTAGGCAATGGTAGAAAGACCTCTTTGCAGATGCCTAAGACAGTCCACAGATCAGTTTAAAAACTTTTATAAATCCGTACTTTTTCCACCATCCACGTGAATTCCATATCTTAACGTAATATGTCGTAACAAAATAAGCAAAGAAAGTTCATCAAGACACGTCGGGCACCGCAAAGTCGATCCAGAGTTTTAGACACTTCCTTTTGGGGAAAAACATATAAGTTTAACCTTAGCCGCACGCCGCTAAAAACTATGCATGGCGCAACTATGTCGTGGTGTCTGATCGACACCACACTCCTAAAGAACAATTTATTACTATTAGGTTACCCTCTTTAGAAGTATGGAGTATGTCAGACCCCAGAGCGTACGAGCAGCGATATAACAAAGAAAATCCTCTTTAGGAGTGTGGTGCATCTGAGACCCCAGGCCGTGCGACTAAGCGTATGACAATAAAATCGTACAACCAAAACCCCTTTAAAAGTATGGTGTCTGTGAGACCCCGGGACGTACCGGTAAGATTAAGAAAAACCGGGCATCTGGAATCCTGATCCTGGGACCCTGGGATTCGTTTCCTAGATTCCATCAGCTTCTCAGGGATGGGTCATGTTTTCTGAAATCATTCCCAATATCTAAACTAAATGTAATTACCTAATAATAAAAATGCTCCAATAAATCCTCTCCGAAGGACTGTACAAATGGCGCAAGATTAAACCCTGTCCACAACCCTGGATAATCTGAACATCATTCAACAGCAACCATGCACCACATAAAAAGCAACACAAGGAGCAATAGTAGTGATGTGAGTGAAATTCGACACAGCGAGGACCATGTGATTAGAGAGGGATGGAACAACAATACAAAAATTGAAATGGCCAGGAGACTGCTGGAAACAAGAAATGGTTACATGGACAAATTCGTACTTGAGTTAACCAGGTACTATTTTTGCAGTGATGTCTTTTGTCTGTTTTGTTGGTTGGCTTGCTGGTGTGCCCCTATCGGTGGTTGTTGCTGCTGTCTGCTTCTCGCCATGGTCATGACTGGTGGTAAGTGGATACAACGGTTTGCCAACTCCTCACTCTAAAGGCTCTTTGTTCATAATCTATGATCCCATATCAGTAGGCGACATGGGAAATAAACATTCTGTAATTTTTAATTATTTTTTTTTTTAACTGGTACATTTTCTTTTAAGAAGAGAAAATAATGTCCACTTTCAATCTGTCTTAGGCAGTTCTCCGTCTGGTTTCTTCGGTTCAAGGACCCAGAATTGATGAAGAGAGATCTCTCGTTAACAAGTGGCCGCATATCCTGACAATGACCTCGTAAATATAAATTGGCCGTCATAGGGAATACTGTAGTGGCTACACTATTCACCCTTTGCCTTAAGTGTTCTTGGAACACAAAACGTGGAATAACCAAAATCCCACAAGTCCTGGCCAAGTAAATCAAGTGTATCCCGGTAGCTTATCGGTAAACACGGTCAAAATATTGATATGACAGTCATATCTCATCAAATCACCTAATAGGTTCATCCAGTTTAGTAGCCAATGGCTTTATCTGGTCAACACTATCATTCTATACTGTGTAAGACAAAGCCGTGGGGTTTACGGGGTTAACTGAACAGCCAAGTGCCCACTTACTGGACGATGTTTTCTGGTAAGACATGAACCGGTTATTGGCCAAGCCCACACCTGAGACTTTGTCCTGAAGACGACGCCCTGAATTTCACGTAAGCCAACGTTGCAATTTCATACTTCGGATTGAGCGACAGGCTCAAACAATAATTATTGGTTACGATCAACTGTTGTTTGTCATTATTACTACTGTAACAGCTTCCAAGTTTTAAATATCTCTGGGCAACTAGATAATTACTATCAAAATAGTCACAAAAAGTTAAGAAAGGTATAGTTTGGACTCAGCATCATTATTACATTCTTCTGCACTGTGGAAGGACGTGTATTAGACATAGCAGATCTGCTGAAACCCTTAATTACGCATTTCTTCCTTGTCACCTGTAGCCCGGCAGCAGCTTTCTGGTCATCCCTTTGATGATATATCCTGACAATAAGGGCCAAACAACGATGCACTTTCTTTTCATAATCTGTCAGTAAAATCAATATTCATTGCTACACATTTGCAGCACATCTCGGATTAGACTTTGAAACAATATTTTCTAAAAGGGTTGTTCACAACGTTTGGAGTAAAATAATAGGAAAATCCCCCCCCCCCCCCCCCTTTGCGGTTTTAACATTTCATATCTAACAAACAAATTATTGTGCAAGAAAATAATGATCACCGCCCCGATGTCTTTAATCTGGGGCGTCCGCTTTTCTGGAGATATCCGGTATGCAGAAATGGTAGCCGCTAAAGAAACATGGGGTATCTCCACTTCAATAAGCCTTCACTTATGGGTCTCAGAATATTCAAAATAAAATAATAATAAAATCATAGCCCAGTTACCCAAATCCTGCCACATTTCCATGTCACTGGCTCAGAAACGGGCTATCGGCGTTGCCGCACTCCTGTGCTTTCTGTTGTCTATTCCAATCACTCTATTCACTTGTCTGACGTAGAATTTTTCTAAACGAAATATATGAATTAGATCAATGTGCCACCAGTGCCGCTGTACAAAAAGCCGCTGCCTTTGAAAAGGGTATTATGTTGGTAATAAAGAGTGTCTTTCACAAAGGTCTTAACCATGATTCCCTCTTTACCTCGACCATTCCAGTCTGGTTGACTAAGCTTAAATCACTTATCAGTTACACTTCTTTGGTACAGCAGCCTAGTCACTTCCAGTCACAACAAAAACCAAACTTTCCGCAAATCGGGAAATGAGCAGAACCCATTTCCCTCGAGGAGTTTTTCGTGTTCAGCATGTTCTTGTCCACATTTGTATTGGCGTTATGGACCTCTATAATTTTTCAACATTCTTACAATTAATTGTTAGTTGCTTGTTGTTGTTGCTGGTGTTGTAATTTTTTTTTTCTAACAGGCTTATGGTTTAATTATTAGAGTATTCTAGGGTTCAAAATTAATTCTTGTCACATCGACAAAAACACCTAACACAGACGATTTTGGCCTTCGCTGGTTTGCTTATAGTTGGCGGGCATGTGTCCAGTATTATGCAAGAAACAAATAATGGTGTGAGTATCAAATTGGAAAATGACGTTATGTTAAAATGTTGCAACGAAGCTCATAGCCGGGGGAAGGGGGGGGGGGGGAGAGAGAGAGAGAAAGAGATGCTTGTGATGTACACATTAAAGATAGACATAAAAAGACAGAAAGCATCTTTGTATAAAAAAAAAGTACACTTGCCGGAAGGTTCACAGACTGGACAAAGATTTCACATAATTATATGACCAGGCAAGTGGCATACATAGGAATAATGTTGACAGACAGGCAGCCAGGTAGGAAGACAAACAGAGACAGACAGATAGTCAGTCCTTGCGAATCAAGTGGTGACTGTAAAACATTACGTTGGATGCCCTAGGGCAGTGGGTTCCCCACATCGAGAGTATTGATTTGTCTGTGGAACAAGCGCCCTCCACTCATTTCGTGCATAAGGGAAAGGTGGATAGAAAATCTATACTCAACTTACCCTCATTAATTTGCTTTCAGATGACTTTTTACTTTCTCCCCTACAAATAAGCTGAATTCCTTGAACTAGCTGAAGCAGTCCAGCAATTCTATTTTCCGCACATTATTGATGGCCTGTTTGTTTACAGAAACCAGAGAATCAATACGAGAAAAAAAGTTTGGACATACCGGAATATAGAGGTTATCCTTCACGTCTTCCGTCAGCTCTCCGTGTCCTATGAGTTTCTTTTTCGTATACTCACTTAACAAAACACAGCATTCCGCTCTCCATTCCCAAACATAATCACTCCACTTCGCATTATCCCCCCCCCCCCCTCAAAGCAACAAACAGCTTATCGAAAAGGATGATTTTGTCTGGACTGTTTTTCGTTTTGTTGTTTGGCGTTTTCCGTGTGAGGCTTGGACAAATAATACTGCTTAACAAAAATAGAAATAGCAGCTGCTAAACAACAATTATATACTCTTACTAGTCTTACATAAAAACCCTCATGAAATAACTTGTATCGGGAATTGATGGCACCTTTTAACAAAATAAATGCCGCATCATTCGCTGAGAATAAAGGTGAACTTTCTTTTCTACTACTACCCACCGTATTTCATATGAACCTCATCGTTTCTGAGACACTGGTGTTCAGGTGCTGGAAATCGCTGGTATGATGTGCATACCGTATGCACGCTGCCGGGAGTCTAGAGAGAAGCCGTAGGGTGCAATGTTACGCAAAACTGCTTTGCACTCGGTATGTCTGAAAGTCTGTTTACGCTTGTGATTCCGTTCAGTACCAGGCCATCTCATGATACTCACCTTTCAGATAACCAGCATATATATGACTTGTAATGTATTCATTCTTTGATAAGCAGGTCATTCATTTTTTTTCCACCGAATCTTGGCAAACAGTCCAGATTCAACCACTCTTTACTTTACACCAGAAAAGGAGGTTTCACTCCACCCTTCACGCAAGTGATACGACTAACAAAAACCAATGAACAAAATTAAATGTACCAAATCGCTTCCGTTCACAACCAATAGCACCGGGTGCAAATCATTAAGAACTAATACATGTACAATTATGTATTAGCACTTTCAGCTCGCGTTTGTAAATGCAACATTATAATAATACCAAGCAATTCAACATTCCCAAACATCTCAATGTATTTATCAAAATTTCAACTTAAACTCATGCAATAAGAAGACATTTGTTGTATACATTTCATGTCACAGTTTTCGGTTTGGGGAAGGATTTGGGAAGGGGGGCGGGGAGAACAGGAACAAAAAACAGATAGAGAGCTTCTTTATGGATAGCGAAGGCAATAACTCAAACTCCTTCATTACATTCGAGGTATTGCCATGGTCGCTGGGAAACACAAGGCCTCGTAGTGCCCCGTTTATCGACAGCAATGGAAAGTCTGTAACTTAAGCTAGCCCCTCCAATTCGGTGCAGGACAGAGAATACAATTTATAATTATCTTCAACACAAACCTGCCCTGCCTGGCCCGGTTACCTTGACACATTTCCGTCAAAGTACAACAGCCCCACGGTAACCCAGCCTGTTCTACTATCTAGCTCTTCGCTTTCCCGGACGCCGCTTCCCGCATACCATGAAATTTTGTGAGAGGTCGCTGACGGGTCACTGACTCCAGGAGAAGGTCAAAGGGTCAACCCTGGTCACTTTGGCACGAAAGCTATCCTGTGAATCGTATATAAATATATATTTGGCTTCCCGCAATGTGCGACCATACTGGTTGTGTTTCCCCTGTTGAACCAGCCTTAACTGAGAAACTGAACGCTGTTAAACCGCATTATGAAAGTATGCAGACAAAGAGATTTACGTAATTAATACAGCCCGTTCCAATTCTTTTTCACTGTATGTCGGTATATGAATCAAATGGAAGGTGTAATTAAAATGTTGCATCCTTGATTTCTCTTCGTGACAATCCATATGGTCCGATCCCTGTCAATAAATCATAATAATACCCTGAATGGTCACATTTATACAGCTTGCTCGTGTCGCAGGTAATTTAGGCACAGCGACTTGATAACTGACATGATCAAAACTATATTTTATGTCACATTATCAAACTCATGGCAAAAAATTGTGTTTTATAGCTGAATTCTTGTCCTTTGGGGGACGCTTTTAGTATTATAAGCATCTAGGCTTCTCTTATTCAGTTCACTTAAATAGATTCACTGCATCGGACTTTGCCCCCTAATGACCGACACTTTTTCTTTTCTTCTTTAATCTCATTTTGGGAAACTTGCCTTAGTGTCACTGCAGTCCAGTTACAGCCAGAGCAGGCACGTCGTTGCTACCATGGAGCGCGGGGGAGGGGGCGGGGGTGAGGTGTTAGAGATACTTTTGTTTTGTTTTGTTTTTAATTTTGCCCGGGCAGCGGCCTGTTCGGCCTGCGCTTCTCGATTTCCAACTGCAGAAGAATCTTTAACGTGCAACGGGCTCTCCTAGTTTTTCGTCCTTATCCAAGAAGACTAGGTGCTCGTTCCTATCTACCATAGGATCAGGGACAGGAAAATATGAGGAAAATCCCAAAATTCCAACATGCCTGCAACCGACCAGGATTTGGACCCGATGCCTTCGGCGAGTACGTAGCTTGCCTCTACACCACCGTGTCCCTATACTGATATAAACTAAATAATAATAAATAATAATGACAATAATGATAAAATTTTTACATTTTCTGAAAATCACTGCCACACTGATGAAACAGTATGATAAGGCCCTAATTATAGAGTTAATTTCTTCAATATAATGGAGTTACACCATATAACACAATGTCTTGGCGGATTCTAAGCACACCACTGGCTACTGGCCCAGTAAAATCAATATGTCCACCATCTGTGGCAGAGGGAGAGGAAATGGAAATACTGCGCCCTTTGCCCGTAAACTTGTTTTATGATACTAGGATGAACTCGAGACCAAGAACTACCTATTCCACTTTGTGGAATGTTTACAGTGGTGGGCTTAGCCAGACATGTATGGTTTCTGGTAAGGGACGAGACACATTAAGACGAGTTCCAGCCAAGTTCAACTGGTTAGATCCCCAAGCCCAAACATACCCTACACCTTATTCCCCCACTCCCACCCCACCCGCGCACCAGTGCAGGTCATCGTCCCCATAGACCGGGCATCGAGAGACGAGACACCTGTCTGATGAACAATGCAGTCGCACTGAGTCGCGAGTGCAGCAGTGCTGCAGCATGCAGGGCTTGAGCTGAACCAAAGAATGTAGTTGGATGAACTCAGACTACAAAGGCATCTCGTCACGGTTTGTTGCTACAATTTCGCAAACACTGCGTAAATAAGAAAACACCATACTAAAAAGTGATCCGGTCCTTCGTTCTTCTAAAATAGACATCGCAGCACTAGGTGGAGAGAGAGAAAGAGAGGTTCGATGTGTATGGTGTGTATGTGTGTGTTTGCACAGAACAAAAAGTGCCTTTTTTGTCCAGGACATACGATGAAATTGAACACACCTTCGTTCTTTGATTCTTTTTGTTTCTGTTTGTTTTGTTGTAATTGTTTTATGTTGTTTTTTTTACTTCTCGATGCTGAAGATTATTATTCCACACTGTTGATTTTCGATTACCTGCTAATAAATGCTTTTTGTAACAAATCCCAGACTGGGAGATGTAATGATTATGACAGGACAACAATCACGAACGAACAAGTATAACACTTAACAGAACAACCAAACAGACTCACACATTTATTATACATAAAAATAAAGATATACGTGCAATTACATACAGTACATTATTCAATTTAAATACCATCCAATGGTCGTTATTCCCAACATTCATTCTATCTCCGGGTCCACAACCCGATAATAACTTTCTAAAATATACTCCGGCCTCAGCCTCACCTCAATGTATGTACTACTTGCGGGCCTATCTTACTGGCTCCTGCTCAACCTAATCTCAGTATCTCAATCTCCCCTCAATATCTTAATAGCACATTAATATCTTAATACATAACGTCCCTGTCTGTGGCCAGACTGCCACGACTAATGTGCTCTCGCTGTCCTGCGCGACAGCTTCACCCAGGCTGGCCTGTGGGTAGCCTTCTGCCCAACCCAGGCATCTCGCTTATGCTGGCCTATCCCCGGTACTAGTCTCTCCACCACGGGTAGCCTCACGGCCCGACCCCGGCACCTATAAGAATAACATTACATCTCTATAACACCATACAATTACTATCCACTTCACCACTCATTACGAACCATCAAGCATACACACAACAGTCCATATTTCACTCACCACACATCTGCACTTCTCTACGGTAACACACCTCTACCGTATTACACAGTACTCAGACTCGCTACGAATCCATGATCCTAACTTACATCTATCGCTCATTGCGCACATCTCTATACACAGTAATCAATGACTTTCACATTCCTCACATATAACTTATTTACATCATGGTCATAGGAGAATATAGTACATCAATCATCATAATTATCAATCATAGTTCAACCTACCAGTCATCACTGGAAAACACACAATCTCCCGACTGCTTTCTTCACGTCTGCCCCTTTGGACTTCTTAACTTGCAGTGACTTGTAGTACACCAATCTCGCCTCATCCAAACCCCTCAACTCACAACATTCCATGCCTTCCATTAATTGTGGGCCGTGAGTTAATCTTACTCTACCCCCTTCTCCCCGTAACTATTGATCCTCGCTCACTCGCTCGTGACACTTTTCTTAATCAGTAAGGGGAACGCTCAGTATGAAATATTTACTGTACGATTAACCAACCAGTCTGTCAATAAATAACACTCATTCTTTAAAAAACAAAAAAATACCACTGATGACAACTGCCATTCCTCAAAGATGACCAAATCACAGTGTGTGAATAGATTATAATTATGTCATTAAATTTCAAAGACGAAACAAAACGTTTACGTAAGCAGCGAAGAATCATATAAACCGATTTAGTCATTTCAAATTACCACGGTGTGTTCAACACGATCTTTAAACATATCAAGCACCAGTCTTGCTCAATAATGCATTACCGCATGTAATTCAAGCCCGTAGTTTAAAAATAAGTTAATTGGCTGTGTTACCACACCACCTTAGCTTAATATTTTACTCTAAGCCGCCCACACCCAGTGGGCGGGTGGGTATCTGTGGATCTGTTGATCTGTACTCTGTAATTCTGTAGGTGGCTCTGTAGGTGGCTTTGACATTACAAAGTGTTCCTCTCTACAATATTTTTAAAAAGGGAGCAAATAAGAGAAAGGTAAGTTCTTGTCCGGGTGAAAACGTTTACCCCAGCAGGCAGCATTGTGTGAACCACGATTATCTTGATCGAACTTTTCTTGTTTCTGCTGTCTTCTCTAATTTAAATTCTATTCGGATTCAAGTGTAATAATGAAACATTATTAATGCCTGCATAAAATTATTATATATAATTTAATTTGTCCCTATATTATTAAACTCCACTCTGGGAAACCTTGTACATGAAGCCTGCACTATGCAGTGGAATAAAACCCTTCAGAGTGTTGACCGAGCGCTGTGACACAGTGTGGCTTCCGTCCAAGTGGTTGACATTGTTGTACCTGCACAATGTCCTGGCATAACCGCAGTTGTGTCAGTGACCGGTATGCATCACAAAATGTTTTACTGTGGGTTAGATAAAATGCGAACTATTTCATACGGTTTTACTAATTTTGCAGGTCAAATCTTTGCCATCTGTGGTATTTCTGCGGAGTGTCACATTTACATGTGTCAAGTGGTATTACAACAAAATGTAATTTTCGCGCAGTGCCTTCACCAAGATTACCTGCATTATCCAATGTCGCCAAGAGGGTAGGGGCTACGTCATGCCATGCATTGTTCAAACAGAAAATAAAACAGCCATTTCACAAAGATGGATAGCACAGGACCTGCATAAGATGACAGAGATGACCGCGTAATTCAGCAGGATGGTTTCAACTGACCAACTGTGCTTGAGAGTCTTAGTGTTTCTGAAGACCGCCGCATAACGATGAAAGCCGAAAGTAATACGCAAGATCAATGCATTTCTACAATAATGACAAGATGAAAGGGCACAGCCCTAGCCATAACGGCACTCAAACCATGACATTTCGTCGACTCTACAAGCAGGTTTATACAAGGTATATAATTTTATATACTCCCCTTTATGTAAATATGTCGTTTCACATGCCACCATCCTGTCTGGTCGTCGAAATATTCTGTAATGATAATAATTGCAAATCCGAAAGAAGCAGAAGCAAATTCGGCATGATAAAAAATGTCTTGAACAGAACCCTTCCCACACCACAAGATGTCTTCACAAAGACCCTCCCAAACCCAATTCCGACTCCCCAACCCTAAATTCATTACAGCAGGCAGAAAAAATCCATTAGAAATAAATGCTTTGAGTGGATATGCAAACTTGTAACCGAGGAAATAAAACTAATTTGAATTTATAGTAACGAGAATTCCCTTCAAAACTGTACCATAAAAACATGCCAAGACTGAGCTGATCAAGCGTGTGGTCTTCTCTGATTTACTCCTTGGATTTCTTCTAATTCCATGCCAGTGCTGTTGTTGTTGTTGTTGGTGGTGGTGGTGGCGGCGGCCTGTTCAGCAATAGGTTTGAATAAATAGTTTGCAACATGAAGCTGTCCTATCGAATGCTCAGCTTCCTCAGGACAGTGGACTATAAATACCACTATTGTTCACACGATCAGCGGAGGTGTTGTTCCAGTAATGGACTCACAACAGGTGCTCGGTAGGAGACGCTATTATGGTATTATGGGGATCACGCGTTCTACCAGACGCACCATGGATGCCATCCAGAACCAGGCGGAAATACCAGTTCATGCTTCCGAGGTGCTTTCTGTTTCCTCGGGTAAATCAAACTTCGGGTGGCTTGTGGTAATTTGTTTAAAAAAAAAAAAAAAGGACAAATTAGTTCACCAACAGACTTTCCTTCAGAGGCGTAAAAAGTACTGCAAATGTTAAACGTGATTTCTTTCAACATGAAACTATTGAAATCCACTTTGAAATACAAACATAAATCCTTTTATCCGCTTGCCCTCTCTCATCTCCTCCTTCTTTTCGAAAGAAAATGAAGTTCTCCTTAGCAGACTTGGCTATTATGTTGGAAATTACTTGCTCCAATCTTAGCCCCTTCTACGGTAAGAAACTTTTTTATAAAGTAACACAAACAATTTCATGTGCGTGAGTAATTTTGTCCGAATATTGCAGGCGCAGAAATTTGATCTGTTAGGCATTAACCCTTTTCTTCCCCTCCTGTCTTTCTCTTTCGCTGCTTGCCCCTTCCTCTCTCTCGCTCCCTTATCTCTCTCTCTCTCCATCTCTTTCTCCCCCCCCCCTCTCTTTCTCTTCCCCCCCCTCTCTACAAGGTATCGGCATTACATGACCGAGTACCTAAATTATTTTCTAACAGCACTCCCGGCCACCATGCCCAGGTGAAGTGTTAGGGGGGTTAAGGATGAAGATTGAAGTAGTAGCAAATGCTGAGCTGTTTCACAGAAAACTAGGAACTTTTTGCTTAGTTTCTTTTTGACCACTGGGTGCAGTGACGCCTTTCAATCTTTATTTCCACTATGAAACTTATAAACAGTTACCACTTATAAAAAAAATATTGTGGCTTGAAATTTTACTAGGGGGTATCTGGTATCTGTTCCTATTTCAGAAATATAACACGTTTGTGTTAAACACACTTCGATTTTGAACGAAACACAGGTGTAGACAATAGATTCTTTGTTGTATTATTTATAGCTGCTTCCATCCATTAGTCAAAGGTAACCAACAATACAAGCTGCTTCCTTCCATAGGTCAACACTAACTTTAGCCACATGGACAGCCAGAACAAAAACATTAACAACCTTACATTCGGTCATTCACTTATCTATTATGTCACTGACATCAGCAGACAGCGTTAGACCTTCCCACAATATCAATATAACTTTGCTCCAAAAGTCAAAACGCACGGGAAGCATAATAACAGTGATAGATTTTCGATCTCTCACAAAGAGAGTCCCCCCACAATTTTTTTAGGAGGCGGGGGGAGGGAATAGAACTCCATTCTAAGACAATTCAATTACAAAAACGATCCATGGGCGGGAAGACCAGACTGATAAAAGAGTCCCAAGTGTCCTGTGAACTGGCAGGCTTAAAAGTCAATCGAATATACACTGCACATTTTTTATGTGAGTGACGGCGGAATTAGATCTAACCGAAGCTACTCAAAATCAGTGATCCATGTTCACTTATATTTCTTTCTCTCTCACTCACTCCGTTCTCTGGTCATTTCATCACTAGAAGCAGGAGTTAAATCAAACCTTTGATGTTTTCAAGAATAAATGTCACGAGCCAGCAGGAAATGAAACCAGTCACCAAAGATATTAGATATGTACTGGTTTTAGACAGCTTTACTATGGTGCATGCTTGCAAGAACACAAACCACGATGTGACTGTGGCCAGAGTTACTACTCTTCTCTCCCGTTCCATTTCTGTCCTCAGAACTTCAATTGGTGTGTTGTTGTTTTTTTTGTTGTTGTTGTTGTTATTATTGTTTTTAATACACATAACATTACAAAAATTAAAAGGAAGAATGGTGGCTACCAGGTCCAAAAATACGTCTCTTTCAGTTCACCCCAACTAATCATGTTTCATAATGCAAAGAATAATCCACCTGTTTATAACCGAACAAAGCTAGCCGTGAGCACTGCGTGAAGTGAGAAATGAGTGTTCATTTACTCGGGAGTTACTCATTATGTTTTGCAGAACTAAATGGTTCACCTATTTTATTTCATCACACTAAAAAAAAACTTGGGTGTCTTAGGCCCAGGCTTTGTTCGAGATTTCCCAAAAAAATTTCTCGTGCGAGTTAACTGTCCTTCATCTGTCAGTCTAAATTGCTGCTCCTTCACGGCTAGTGTATACAATAACTGAAGTGGCCATCGCAGGTCAACAGCCTGCTATCTTACAACCATCACGGAAATGGGCATTAGCGACAGGGCTGTCGGTAAACGGCCACCACAGCCCCACTAGCTTATTGGTATGTTAGCCCAACGGAGAGGCTTACGCTTTGCGGCAATAAGGGAGGAAAATTATATTATTATTCGGCATGGCTGACCTTGGCGCTGGCAGATTCTCTTTTTTTTTCTTTTAAATACTATTCAGTGTAAGAAAATGATGACGAGCGTCTTTCAGCCTCACTCAACGGGTTTACTTGGTTTGAAGGAAATATTTCGGGCACTTCTCTCAAGACCTTGTTGTTGTTTTATTTTCTGAAAACAAATATAATAAGAGAAACGGTGCATCTCAGCAATGACTATTTTGTTGTTACCGGTACTTGCCCTTTTCTCGGCAGTATCTTTGACATCTTTAGTGCCTTCCAACTGACCCTGGATTATGTTGTGCATGATCACTGAAAAGTTGGCGCACTCTTGAGTTTCATCAATTTCTGTTCCGTACACACGTTTATACTTCGCAGTGCCATGTTTACTCGTCACGTCTGTTCATTCAACGTGACCCCAGAACAAACCAAGCCACCTAATGAATTCATTAAGCAACACAATATCTATGTTAACTGTCTCGTTTTTAAATATAGTATGCCATGTCTTTGATTCTCCAAGAGATCCTCAAATGGCTTGCACGGCTCAAAACTTAATTTCAATTCAGTGCGGAAAGCTGACAGGACGTAAAAACGTACACATTCTTTTCTTCCCGCTCGTGTACATTTTCGCATGCCTCGTACACGGTTTTTCTAATCTTGGGAAATGAGTAGTGTACCTGCCGTGGATGAGATTATAATATGAATGGCATTATAATGAATCCTTTTGTGACTAATGAAGGGTCAGTCAGGTCTCTCAACTGCATTCAGTGAGCAGGAAACAAGTTCACAGCTGAGTGACAAAATGCCACAGAAACAATGATAAATCTCACATGATGCTACGTGTATCACCTAGGCTTTTAGTGGCAGCGAATAAGACAAACAAGCAGAACCACTGGTTGCAAAGTTTTCAGTGAAATTATTGAGGAAAAGAGAAAAAAATACAGCTCGGAACATTTCAGTCTGATCCATGAACTGTAAAATGGTTCAGTATTCTGTGCACGTCTGCGAAACATTACTTACGGACACCACATAATGTGGCTTTTTGCTGGTCAGGACTTCCGCTCACATAATTAGGACCACTCTCAATCTTTTTATACAGCTACGGACGACATTTTTATGTCGTTTATGTTTTTACTGTCGACCTGCCTCTGAGGATATGAGTTGTATTCTAAAAGGTAGGCTCAAGCAAAGATAACAAAACCAGTACTAACTGACGAACCAGTGAGTCGGCAAAGAGGACTGACAGAAGAAGAAACGTGAAACAAACTTGGTAAAAAGAAAAAAAATAGACGAAAAGGTAGGCAATTGGAGCCAAAAAGAGTAATATAAGACAGAAGGAAAGTGGGAGGTGGTAACGGGAAAGGGGGGGGGGGTCTTTTCCTGCGACTGGGTGTTACATCCAGGTCATTAATCTTTTCTAATTCATTTGTCATCGGCACGACCTTGTCATATATAACCGTGGAATACTGAAGACATTATACCACTATTACTAATTAATGCCAATATGGCTCTTGAAAAGCTCTGATGGCAAAGCCTACTCTCGACCTGGCAACGTCCCTGCAGTGATGGTTCTGAGAGCAATGAATAATGAAGGCCTATCAAACAATCATGACCGTTCTGCGTGACTAGGGCTGATTAAGCATGTAAATGGAGCATGAATTCTGACTAATGATTTCGACCTAACCAAGACTTCGACTTTGCTTACAGCACGAAAGGGCACCTAGATCTATACAAAATTCGGGTATTTGAAACAGAGAATTCGCTGTTAGTTGTAAAAATTCTTTAGTACTTTCACCCTTCCGGTGCTCTCGTGATAGAAACAATATTGATATAATTTCTAAACTGTTTCTATTGACCCACTACTGATACTGTTCACATACTTTCTCCCACGCAGTTCGCTCCCTGATTAAATTCGCCCACGCTGTCGGTACTGTGCACGAACTGAACAAAATTCCATACACTGAGATACAAACAAACAGGCACACACAGATAATCAGACTGAGCTGTCTGTTTTGGCATCACATTACAGACATGTTTGCTGCTCAGAAAAACGGAATTTTGAAAGGGAAGACCTTTTATATTTTTCTTGTTTTCTCCTGATCTGATTTTCTAGAATTCTGCGCATTCGAAATTGCTAGCAAACCCAGTTTTTTCAGTTAAAGGTTCCCGAGTTAGTGGAATGGAAGGAAAGTTGTTTTAACCCAAATTAATTTCATTACAAGCCATCTTAAAGGAGCTCAGGCAAATCTGTACACCACCTTTCATATGTCAGTCTTCACTTTTCCCCTTTCCATTTTTAAACCATTCCGGAAACTCAGTTTCTAGAAGACAGGAAATCATGGTTTGTAATGCATAACAGAAAGGAACTACTGAGCAAAGAAAACATCAGATTGAGCTTTTCGTGCTACCTGACTGGTACAAAATAACAGTGAAAAGAGAAAAATGGAGAATGTCAAGCGGCCCAGCCAACTGCAAATATCAATAGATGTATCAATGTAGTGTAAGGTAATCTTCGGGCCACATAACAAGGTCCAGTGGCACAACTTTTACCTCGGGAAAAGGCTAAATCGATAACTTTTGTTGCGTGGTGTAATAAAAGTGGAGAAACAAGCTCAAGAAATCTATTTTGTCCACGACACATCGTTGTTATGAATACCACTTACGCCCATCATTAGTTACGTCAAAAGCTTCGACAGACGCGAATAACTGCCATACTCGGGCCTAGTCAGACATATTATTATCTGCTCGGTAAACAAAACTGAAAAAGTCCAACAAAGCTAAAAACGACAACTCTATAATCATCATGGTCAAGCTATCGCTGTCTTATTCAGACCACACCACCCGAAATGACATACCGTGATAAGAATGACATAAACTGGGACTTTATAATAATTACAGCTGTCTGTCAATCCTCCGAATTCTGTGTATTTAAACGCCATAAGATGACATGTTCTGTCTTATATCTATCCAGCTGCTGGCCCAGCCCAAAGATGAACAGGAAAAAAAAAAAAAAAGAAAGCACATAGAGCGGAGATTTATATAGTAAGTCTTTTCTAGCAGCATGAGGAAAAAGCAGGTAACATCTCGAGCCTTCAGTTTTTTCATCAAATCCGGATCAAATTTAACATACGTGAGACTGTTCACCTACGGCTGTTCGTCCGTTTATACTGGTTTGGGGAAAAATAAGAAATCTGGAAGTTTTGCACAGCGATGTGAATCTTAAAGAGTACTTCTTCATTAGCTTAGATATTGAAGATGCTGAGCAAAACCATAATCCGTATAGGCGTAAGACTATGGTACATCAAACTGGAAAACAAATCAGATCAATGAAATGGGTGCTGTAGGAGACCAGTATCAAATTTAAGCCACAACAATACGCATTATCAGTGTATTGCAATAGATAATTCAAGATTTATTTTTTGTTCCCATAAAACGGTTACGTTAAGCCTTAGAAATAAACCGGACATCAGCAACCAGTTTAACAATTCAGGTAGTCTCCAGTGCTCTCTGTCACTTGCAACTGGTTCAGGAATGTTTGACAATCCAGTACATTTCAACTCCATCCCCCTCACACATCGCGTGTGCACACATCTACAGTGAATGGACCTTTAACAACATGAGATAAAAATGACCACAAACTGTACAAGGTTTAATAACTGGATTACCCATCTGGAAATCATCAATAATATGAATTATGAGGTCGTAAATACCTGACTGACACAACACAGTTGGGACATTACCGTGTTGAAATGTTCAATGTTCAGTATTTAGTAAATAAAAACGTGCCAAAGGCAACTCAATAGTCGGATCCCATATGGTCAGAGTGTGAAAGACTGTTTCAAAGTGTGGGCTGAGGATGACAATTTACGGGGTCACTGATCAACTGACAGAAATTTATGACCGGGGATTGTTATGTTAGTCTGTTAATAATTGCCATGGTATTGGGTAATTTTGATCCTATCACCGGTACTCATGTATAATTGTTATGCTCTCGCATTCAGGGAGTGTGTTGTGTGTCTTGTTGCCAACATGGCGTACCTTGAAAATTAGTGAGCCGTCAGAAATTCACACAAAATAATAATGGTTCATCCCTTGTCCTGTAGTTAAAATACATGCACCAATCTTTTGGTGACGACTCAGAGATGGGTGCAGCGAGCTGTCAGAAGGGTTGACAAAAAGTCTTCTTCATGTTTTCAATGTTACGTGAAAGTTAAATCTTTCGAGTGCTGCAATGCTCTTCATATTTTTTTTTTTGAAAGGGGGGGGGGGGGGGGGGAATCGCATAGCTGATCGTTTGTAAATGTAGAGTGTGACTGAAAGTGTGTATTTATGGGAATTATCTGCTCCAGTTGTAACTGGGCAGCAATGACACAATTGCAAATTACTCTCGCAGAACATCCTTCCATGAAATAGCAATAAAATAAAACACTGGCATCATTCATAATGTTGACGCAACTCATGTGCACGAGGAAGCCTTAATATGAAACAATGTTGAGGAAATCTGATTTTATCGAAATCTCAAGCGAACTGATCAATCAGTTTCATCTGATACAGAAAACCAGGAGTCGGTCCAAAAAAAAAAAGGCGGCTTTTGTTTTCTGAGGTCGCTAAGCCATGTGTCATTTCTTTCAACTCATACAGCTTCATTGTTCTGCGCCTACGCTGACGACATTAATTTTCTTGCGGACGCTGACACAGGCATAAACATAACATTAAAGAAAAGAAATTGAAATGTTAGTATTCAAATCAAACCATATCCTAGTATCTGGCTGGGTGGCTTTGTATTACTGAAATGCGTATTATTTGTGCAGAACGTTCGACAGACCAACGCTCCGTTATAACAGACGGAAGACGGATACCTTGCTCTTTTCCTCATATCTTTCATCAAGTCTTGGAAACGATCTATATGTATGGTATATGAATGGCTCTAGAGGAATCGAGGATATAAGGCATATCAATGTTATTGTCCTGCTGAGAAATCAATACACAGAGAGGATCACAGCAGGGAGGTGTTGCTGCGGAAATTATGGCCTTCCGCTTCCTTTTCTAAAGCTTAAACCCCCGCTGCTGCCACGAATTTACCACTGCTTGAGCTGATCTCCATTTCTCTCGTTCATTCGCTCGCTCTCCCGCAGACAAACCCATATGTTTTTGTATTCTGCACCTGAAACCTTATCATTACAACCTTCAATTTCGTTTATATTCTAATCTAAGACTTTATCTATCGATACACTCCTATGGATTTGGATCTGCTGCCGCCTTCTACTCCACCCCGTCCATGCACCCATTCATCTATTTATGTGTAAAGTTGCCTGGCTGTCGCTTTTGTTTCAGTTCATGGCTTGCAACATGAAAAGCTCTTTCATACGGAATTAAATTTCACTCTCCCATGAACTTTTATTCCCTCACCATCTATCTTTCCATCCATTTCTATCCTATCCTGTTTCAAGTTCATAGCCTGCAACTTGAAAAAGCTCTTTCATCCGGAATTAAATTTCATTCTCCCCTGAAGTTTTATTCCCTCGCCATCTGTCTTTCTGTCCATTTTATTCATGTTTGTACAATGCACTTTTTCAGAGCTGCAGTGAAAAAGACAATCTTCTGCAATTGCAACAGTGTGTTTCTCTTCCTAGATTGTTAAATCTTCATGCTAATATGATAGATCAGCCACATTTACCGTTCACTTATCGCAGACAAGAAAACATGACGGCATCAGACACTCTGTAATCTTCATGAATCTTTAATTGGTAGCTACTGACTTTCCATGCGCTGAAATAAACGGCATGAATTATACTGATCCTGAGCTCATGAGAAACGAAGCAAGAATTGCTTTATGCAAAAATCGCATTGTTCTTTTCTGTCGCGGCAGTTTGTGCAACACTGGTACCGGCCTGACTGCCAAGTTCCTCCGGTGCACGACAGTTGATGCAAGGTAAGGGATGTCATCGTAATAATACTTCACATCTACAAAGGTACAGCGGAGTTAATGTCCATACAATTTCTCCTTTCAAACAACAAAAACGAACAATTTCCACATATAAAAGGTTTTTCGATATAAAGTGCCACGAAATGTACAGATGTACTGCTTGGGTTTAGAACTGATATAAATATACCAAATTCAGTTTGTAACACTGATCCAAAGACCCTCAATAAATTATTGCCAAATTCTTCAAACCTGAATTCTCCATTTTCTGAGTAAATAACTTGGGGTATGAGGTCTATGCTTTGAAAATGAAGGCAAAGTCCAAATACATTATTTGTCGGTAACAAATTGCCCTTACAAGGACAAGCCTTGTTGTGCACATGTATAGCAAATAGCTTAACTGTTTCTTCAATACACTCTACCGAAGGACAGCATCTTCCACTGCTTACATGCCATTATGATTTATGTTGATACTAACCTCAAACCAATACACAATGGCACAAGCAAACACATGTACAATGTGTGTTTAGTGAAATGGTAAATGACACAATCATTTTGTAGGATTGCAGAGACAAGAAAGAAGACTATCAATATCAAATATTGTATCTTACAATATGTTAGCCTAAGTGCTTAATGTTTTTCTTTGAAAGCACATCCAAATTGTTCTGTCTAGTTTAGGATAGTTACTATTTTCATACAGTATCACTATGTGATTCAAACTTTATTGCAGACCATGACAGACCTTGCTGATGTCATGTATGAGGACTAAGAGTTACTTACTGCGCACAGTCTTGGGAGAAGCAAAAATACACAATTTTATGCTTTTGTTTTGTCTTTTACAGGAAACACATATGAACTCTACCACTTACATATAAAATGCATTTTACATGTATCATGCACCCACTTATTGGTCACAAATGTTTACAGCACTATGTCATATGAGTCACAAAGAATAACATTGTTAATGAAGTCTGTTCAATAATATGCTTATAAACTGTGAAGTTCAGCCCAGTGTTGAACACATTTCCAAAATACAATGCAAGTTTAAAAATGGAATACTATGCCAGAGGACAATGTGATTTTCTGATTTCCCTGATTTCAGTTTCAAACCAAAGTCTTCTGAAATGATATAAAGAAAATGGAAATCTATTTCAAGATTGAAATTGATCTCCCTTTCTTTATTTGAACTATCAAAACAATGACTCTTACACCTATTGAAACGCACCTTTTTTAAATTAGCACAGATACCTAGAAAAGAAAGAAAGATGGGATATGCAGTAATGGTGCTATCATTATTGTGAGAAATGGGGATAATATGAGAATACAGATTTTTCAAAATGACCAGAAAATGTTGACCAAGTGCCTTAGAAGGAAGAAGTACCGAGCAGAAGACCACATGTCTCCAAAATTCATCCAAATAAGGAGATCTACAGAAGACCTTATCTACTTACCAGGGTCAATAGCATTCCTACACCGAATGTAAGTAATCACAAGCCGCAGAAGAGAAGATTTGTCCTGCTTTTCTAAAGTGCCTCTTTCAAGAGGAATCAGATCTGTAAGCTCCGTTAACAACGAATTTTCTGTTTCACGTCTCCATTTTGCAAGTTTACGATACTTTTTTGCCCTGTGAGGAAAAATCATTGGACATCAATTTCAATGTCATCAAAAACAAAAACAAAAAACTTCCATTTTCTTACAAGTAAACTGTCCAAGAGACAAAATAACTTCAATGGATTATCAATATGGGCCTCTTTTCGGCAAGACTTATGACAAGAGCATCCTAGAGCTTAGCATGACTGACATGAAGAATGAGACAGACTGGGGAAGCCAGTGACAGGATGTATAAAGATGTGCTGAGATGACTAGGCTTGCAAAGCATCCCCCATGAGTGACTGCATCAGAAAGCCTCATGAGTGATTGTGTCACAATATGGAACATATTAATGACATTTGTTTGTTTTTTTCTTCTTGTTGTTTTTTTTCAAGGGAGTTAGATAACACTCAGTGTTTATGCAAAGCAAAAGGATAAGGAAAGGTGGGTAGGAGATCGTGTCCAGACCAAAGTGTTTGACTGTGTCACAGGAAATGAGGTCTGTGGGCAAATGTCTAGAATTTACTGACCTGCTCTTTTGGGATTCCACCTGATCATTTGATTCCTCTTCTTCAGAAGCATTGGCATCACAGAATGACATTGTCAAGCCAAGAATTCTCACCGCTGCTGGAATTATAGATCAAGGTTTGCGGAATGAACATTTTTTTAAATTTTAACGGACATGAAACTGAAAGCAATATTTCTGTTCCAGTTGGCCTTTACTTGGTGATATAATGAAAAGTGACCTTAGTGACAGGAGATTACTTTTAAGGCTGAATTACTTAAAGTAAAGAAGAGTTCAGACTTTACAAGTACAACTGATGGTGTCTCAGGGGCCTTCAAAACCTACAATGCATTCAGAAACTCTTGTCCTGTTTTAAACCCCAATAGCTTAGCAATCCCTTAGCCGAAAAACTTGAAATTAGGTATAGTAGGCCTATGTGTTATGTGAGTGCGGCAATGGCCTGATTGGGGTATTTGTTTTTTTCCAAACAACAAAGCTGTTAATTATTTGACCTTTTCGTGCTAAGTGAATAACCAACTCAGCCCTCTGGCCAAACTTTTATCAGCATTACAGCACACTTCTCTTCTCCCTGATGTTTTGTTTGTTTACAAATAACACGTGCCTAGCTCATACTGATATTCACAATTTTCCACACTAAGTTAAAATCATAGTGAACACATTTACAATGCACTACATAAATCCTCACGTAGCTTGTGCTTTAATAATGTTTGATGCCGGAATGGGACTTTCAGGTTTGAAGTTTGAGCAAACAATAAGTCTACTGTCAATGATATTTTAATTCATTGATATTTAAGTGGCAAAACTAAACGTGAAGTTAAAACTAACATTTACAACACTTCAAAAAGTTACAAAACAATTATACCGGTATTTTTGTAGAGAAGCAAAGCATGCTGATGGGCACCACTTTCACAACTTCCAAACCAGAGAAAAGCACAACCAAAAAGACAATTCTTTGGCTGCGATCAAATAGTAAAAGATTTTCTCTTCCCGGTTGAAAGAGGGACGGAAAGAAAAAGTTAAATACATTTGACAAAGATGTCATTCAGCAGGAGAGTGAAGACGTTTCAGTCAAATGAAGTTGTCACATTAACTCATTGCCTACAGTAACTTTTGTGGGTCTGGACGGGAACTCTCAACACTATCCAGCAACCTGAAATTTGGACGCAGTTCAAAGATATTTTTAATTTTACTTGCACTCAGTATAAACACAAGACATTTATAATACATCAGACATTAAAGTAAAGGAATATCAATGAACTTGGATGGAATTCAGTGTTTTAAGAAGTCGGCTTTGGTATCTGTGTTGGAAACTCATGTGCACTCGAGCCGAACATCTTTCCGTAGCAAAGTGAAAATCCGTGAGCCACATAGATCTAATTATTAAGCTTACCGTTGCGAACCACCGAATAAGTTATGGAAACTGGACTCTGCTGACTCTGAATAAGGATTATCTAAGTTGAGAATTAAAAACTTCGTGATATATCTCTAATGTTTAAGAGTCCCATCCTGTATGATCATTAACTAGCCTACGCTTCTGGATGTTTGCAACCTTGAATTGAAGGTTTTAGTGACACTGTAATTTTATTCTAATTTTCTGGACATAAAAATTAAGGAAACAGCATCGCGAAGAAGGTATTGGATTGGAATCCCCAGGGCAAGAGATCAAGAGGAAGGCCGCGCGGAACGTGGAGAAGAGCCAGAGAAAATGATGTGCAACGAAGCGGAAAGACTTGGAATAATGTAAAGAGACTGGCCCATGATAGAGAGGGATGGAAAGTGTTTGTTGGTGGCCTATACCCTGATCCAGGGTGAGAAAGGCAATGATGATGATGATGATGATGTTTTACATATCAGATCTATAGATCTAGATCTAGATCTAGTAAATTTAACAAATTACCCAAACACGGCTTGAATCTAGATCTATTTAAAATACAAACCTAACCGCATTGTAGGGTCCCTAACATGTAATATAAGCTAATAATAATTCACTTCGTAATAATTAATATAGATCTAGTCTATCATCCATCAAGATCTATCTGGCAAATTGCCATGCATTTATTTTCAAATATTGTGCACATCCTGATCAGAATTTCTAGATTCTTGGGGGAACCCGGTAACAGACTTTATCTAGTCTAGATCTAGCCCTGTCCACCTCTGTGTGTGTTGTTGCAAGCGTGTCAATCGATGTCTGAAACTGCCAGTAGAAAACTTTGCTGACCCATCCTGTTTCCATGACAAACTTAGATTCCATGCCAGGTAGCCTACCCAGTACGCCCTAAGGTCGAACTCGGGGCCACATTGTCGAAGGACGATGCAGACGAAAACAATTGCGATAAATTATTTCTAGATTCTAGTCTAGATCCAGAGTCTAGATTTTCTAGATCTCTAGATCTATAATATGAACGACCCAAAACCCGCTCCAAAATCATAAATGGATGTGACTGCTCATTCTTTTGTTTTCTTTCACGAAACTAACGAATGTGTACTTGTTTCCACTTGCCAAATCTCCCTTACATGGCTATGTATATGAACAGTATCGACTGTTCACGCTGTAACACGCAGATTCTGCCGTCTGCTAGAAACCTTAGGACAGGTACCAGAATCATTAGCTCTAGACCTAGGCTAGATCTAGCTAGATCTAGATCTAGATCCTCTATCTAATCTATAGATCTAAAATCTAGATATACAAGGCTAATGAAGCTTGATCTCGATTTAGCTTTACTTCACTTATTGCTGCGTTTGTACATGCATGCATTTTACCTAATTGAAAACTGGGACAATTTTGGTCTTGCACCACCTATTTCTAACATAAACTGGTTTAATCCAGGAATGTAATTTTCATTTAAGAGCGATCTTCCATATAAATTTTAAGATGAGTGCATCCTAACAGGCATGACCTAAGAAAGATAATGCACAAAATAAATGTATCTTCCTGTGGAAATACGTGTTGTCTCCCATGTCTGTCTTCTCGTCGCCTCATTTTTATTATTCTATTTCTGAGCTGCTTCTTTTCTTCTTTTTTTTTTTTAATGATTGATGTTTATAAAACCAAGAAAATGTAACGGAAAACGGAAAAACAATCCAATACTTTTTAAGTATCGGATAATTAGATATATATATGTAAGATTATAGGTAAACAATCATGCCGACATCAATAATGTCAATATATCACATCGTTCAGTGTATACCATCAAAGTAATTACCGATCTTTTTTTTTTGTCTTAATAAAGAACCAATTTGATTCGAAATTTTGACCATTTTTATTCTGTCGTATTTTGATCTTATTAATACTAACTAAATAAAGACTACCCTTATTGGTCCAAATGGGCAAAAAAGCTTTTTAAAACTCCTTATTTCTCCAAATGGTTAAATAAGTCAAAACTTTATTGGTCCAAATGGGCAAATAAGTTTTAACCTAATTTGTCCAAATACCGGTATTGTTTATTTGTTTCTTAGTCTGTTTGTTTGCTTTTTGTGTAGTGGCGGTGGTGGAGAGAGTGTTCAGAATTCAATTACAGTTGACATGTTGATCACGGATGAAGACAGATGGCATCGTTTGTGATGATGAGTTGAACTGATTGAAAGTAACTTTACATGACAAGTCTGAACGTTGCCATCTTCCTCCCCCCCCCTCCCCCACCATCTCTAACCCGAAATTCTTTCCTTTCATAAAATTCTTCTTCTTCATCTTTGTAAAAATGCTCTGCCGCACATACTGATTGGTTTCAGAGTTGGAAAAGGAAATCAAAATGAAAGCAAACCGCAACACTCAGGATGATCAGGTCAAATAGGCCTACTTTTGAAAAAAAAAAAGGTAATTTTTTCTTATTTTACCAAGATCGACTTGACTACAGCAAATGGCAGTGTACTTGATCCAATATACAGACAAACTGGCAGGCGCTCAGAAACGTGAGGTGGAGAAGGCAAGCAGAGTCACATTTAGTTACATGTATATATTCGAAACTTCACCAATCTGCCACCTGCTAGTACCATTCTAAGGACCGTTCAGGTCGCTGACCAGAGTACCTTAATGCATTTAATGATTTACCGTCGGTGCACCTAATAATGAAGGTCAGATATATAGGATTGGCTAACTCAGGCGATGTCGTGAATATTTATTCTCTGAAGGTGAATAAGATTACACACAGGGTTGAGGTCACTGGAAGGTTGAAAAAAAAAAAACAACAACAGCTGTTTAGAACGCCGAGCTGTGGACAATAGTCTACCATCCTGTGGCAGAGAACGGCTTAAACGTTTAGACTGACAGGATAGTTATGGTAGTCTTTGATTTCTGAAAAACTGAAAGTTACCCAAAAGCCTAACATCATCTATAGTTATTATACTCAGTTTCATACTGGTACCTTTGATCTCTGAAGCGGTGCAATTATATGGGCTAGACAGTTTTTGTAATCTTGACCAATACAAGTTATGGGTTAACGTTACATGACGTTATCTCACCCTATCATCACAGACACCCCACGCATCTCATCCGAAATCTCTATTGTGATTTACTCATCTGCCCAATTGTGTGGGTCTAGTAGGCTACATGAACTCGAACAGCCTAATTTAGACGAAATTAATTCATTTCACGTTCGACTTAGAATTGTTCACTGGATACTTTAACAAATACTGTATAATTATGTTATTTCCTGCTGTCTTTGACTTCAAGACATCTAAATAAATTCTCTAGCGATATGGCAAATGGTGGAGACATCTGGGCAACTGAACACCAGAACAATTCAGCTGTATTTGAGTATTGAGGTTCTACAGACTATGTGCCTGGGTGAAACCAGAGTACACTCGCAGTCCTTTGTCGCCGCCAGACGACGTACGTACATAATGACTTAATTACTTGCCGTATGGTAAGCAACCGTGAATGAAATGTTCGTGAATACTTGAGCTTAAACGACTACTTGTGTTTATGTAATTGTGTCTGGTGTTCAGTACCTACTTCAGTCTCTGTTCAACAACCCAGATCCATTAGCATTATTGTTGGTCCCTGTAAAAAAAAAAATGGAGGCACTAATATTTTTAATAAAATTAGCCGACCCTCGCAAGATAAATCTGTACAGGAAGCCCAACCATATATCTCGATCTAGGCCACATTAAAAGCAGCATTTGGATTCGACGCAATGACTAATAGAACTTACGCAGAAATACTCAGACGTGATTACGTTGATTTTCGACCACCAATGTGAAAAGAGAGGTCAGGGACGGAATTTCCGATCATGGTTTTTGATTCTACTCGACGAAATGCGTCTGTTTTTGCTTCTCAAAAAATTTTAATATAAATAATAGTAAAGATTTTTAAAAAATTAGAAAACGCAGACAAGTTGAGTCATTGTGTACCCATGTACCCGGATAATTCAGCCCGTATCAAGAGTTCATGGCTGGCTCTTGAAATAACAATGACATTTGCTTTATCCGTAAGTGCAACTGGCAGTTTCCATTTTTCTCACTTAATTTCCTCGAGACTAGCAAATCCTAAGCCAGGCGTGGAGGATTATCAGTATTACAAATTAATCAGCCGTTACCTGTTTGCGTTGTGGGGGCCTAGTTTTACCAGATCGTTCAGTGTACGATACCTTCACTCTAGCACATGATCAATGCCAATAGTTAACTTTCATGTGAGGAGTGGAACTATGAACTGCTTTGATCTCCATAAACAAGGCAGTACATTTCAGTGATTCGGGATTCTCTTGCTAGTTAATTTTCATTAATTCTAAGGGGGAGTGAGGTAAATTAGTAAACATGTATATAAAAGATGGATGAATGGATGGATGGATGGTTGGTTGGCTGGATGGTTGGATGGATGGATGAAGGGAGGGATAGATGGATGGATGGACAGACAAATACATGGATGGACGGACAGACGGATAGAAAAATGCTGAAGACAAGATAGGAGAAGCATACAGAGACGAGACAGAAAATCACGGTTTTGTAAAATAATTACAACCTAGGTTACCCATACTGATAAATAAGGAAATACTATAACACTGTTCTGAATTTCTTTTGCTGTACACCACAGCTGGAGCAGCTGGGCATTTCTTAAATCATACTATCTAAGTTTTGGAAAGGCAAGCATGCAGTTTCAAATAGTTCATATCCTGGCCTTTTGCTCGCTGGTCTGAGTGCTGTCTGCACCGATGGCACAGGGCCAGTCTTACACAGCTGAGTACGATGTAAGTAAAATTCATTTTAGTGATCTAAGTCTCTCTGTACACTATAGGTAGTTAATATATGTTCCATTTTAGAATAATATAATAGTTTAATGAAGATTCCTTTTGTTGTATTTGCCACATTGATGCAAGTTTATTGATGATTGTTGGTATGAACTTTATTTGTCTTAGCGGTCTAAAATTAATGAATATTGTTTGTGATAAACACGTCTAATAACCCGGAGACTGTGTATGACAAGTATCAATTGTGGTGTAATTTAGAATTTGACTTTTCTACGTTTGTCAGTTATCTCGCACATGAAATAATGGGAATACGGTAACACATTTTGGACTGAACTCAGTCGTGAATGTCACACTGTCTGTTTACTTACTTTCTCCCATCTTTTCTTCTCCGTTTTTCTGTCAACCCGACCCCTTTATTTTCATTCACCATCCTTCCTTCTTTCATTCCTTCCTCCTTTTCTCCGTCTTTCCTTCCTTTCTTCTTTCATTTAATCCTTCCTTTCTCCGCCTTTCCTTCCTCCCCATGTTTCTTTCTCTCTTTCCCATCCTTTCCTTCATTCTTTCTTATTTCTGTCATTCTTACTCCTTTACTTGGTAAATATTTTTTGACGATTTTCCTATCCTTCATTATTATATTCCTGCCTGTTTAAGCGATGGTCAGAATTCTGAAGTTATGAAATCTCAACATCGTCCAATTCTAAAAGGTCAACAAAATGTCACTGTCACTGTCACTGACCCCCATAGTCCACCAGGATCGTATGGGCGCTGCATGACAGAGAGCCTCGTCAGGTGCCTCCACTTTTCATGGTTGTTTGCGAGCGCCTGAGTTTTGGGCGAAGGATTTCCCGGTCCACTCCGCAATGTTGTCGGTCCACCTCTTCCTTTGCCTTCCTCTTCTTCTCCTCCCCTGCACAGTTCCCTGAAGAATGGTCTTGGGTAGGCCACACGATCTTGTTACATGGCCATACCATTTCAGTTTTCTTCGTTTCACAGTAGACAGCAAGTCTTCATAATGACTCATGTGTTGTTTCACTCTACTGCGCACCTCCTCACTTGTGACGTGGTCAGTGTATGTACCAACCACTAAATGCCTTGTCCTCTCCCAGTATCACTTTATATGAAGAACTGGTAAAACTTGCCTTTGTATGTGCGAAAGTACATGTAACAATGTTTATAGTCAGCTTTCTCTCGTGTTTCAGCTGCTGCAGGACATGTTCCAAAACCAGTAAATCCCTTCATCCAATGTTGAACCAGTCACAAGTTCTCAACGTTTATGCTTCATTAATTTTATCTACTCTGATCGAAATTGATGAAGTACGCACGAGTTTTAAAATAGGTGGCATTTTACAGCTTGCATGGACGGATGAAGTAAGTCACAAATTGTCGCGTATTTTCCACATTGTTGTATATGCATTTTTGCCTTTTCGAGAAAATGAGGATTCAAAGTTGGAAGAGTTGTGTAAAATCAGGGCCAAAAAACGTATACACGAGTACATCACAAACACATACCTCGAAACGTTTTTAATCAATTGGAATGACATTTATGCCTAGTGAAATTAGGAGTGAGAGAACCGGTTTCGTGACAAAGCCTCAAAATCGGTAAAATGTCGCATACAACAATTTGAAAAAAAAAAACGATACTTTATTCAGGTGTAGGTTTGTTGTTGTTGTTGTTGTTGTTGTTGTGTGTGTGTGTGTGTGTGCGTGCGTGCGTGCGTGCGTGCGTGCGTGCGTGTGTGTGTGTGTGTGTGTGTGTGAGAGAGAGAGAGAGAATTTGGTAGCTAATATGTTTGTGTAGGCCTACGTATAAGATGCAGATGCTTTATTTTGGAGATAGGCCGCTCTCAAAATATGTACCTCACAGCCTCTCAATACAACTAAACCCATCTGACCATGTAAGATGTCTCTTGTTGTTGTCAACTCGCATTCTGCCACAGATTTAATTTAGGATCTAAGCGGAGCACGAGACGACGAAGTGAATAAAACTTGAAATAAAGTTTTAATTAAAACTTGTTTTGAATGTGTTCGTACTGAATATACAAATACTATCTTAAAATCTTTTTATAAAACTGGATAGTAACTTTGTCCGATCATGGTGAGGCGCATATATATTTTGGGAAAATCGAAGTGGGGCTTGGACAAAATAGGTTGAGAAACATTGATCTATAGCTTCCCTTCCTCCAGAGATTTTCCTCCTCTAAAGATCTCCTGTAAGCTGGCTCTTCCAGGAGTTTCGATTCACTTTTTAGTGACCTGTTTTCAGCCACCCTTAGTCACCTTCATCCCTTCACTCTTTTCATAAGCAACCTCTATCGAAAATAAAAAAGGCTATCTTATTTCATTAGCTGTACATTTCCCTTTGACTCCACAGCTTCTCCAATGGAATCCTGCAAAGTACAATAACAAGACAAGCCTTTGGTTGTTCCCAGAATCCTTGTAGTGGCCACGTTTGATATCACTGAACTCCACGGACAAGCCAGACCTCTTTGAAGATGATTACAATTCCCTGGAAGTTTCTTATAGTGGAAATGCGGCTTGGTTTGGTGTGGCCAATTTCCCTGCGTCTTGTTCCCTGAACTTGGCCAAATTCCCTGTCGATCGACAGACATGCTTTCTTCTGGTAAGACTGGCGTTTGGGGATTTAGCAGAGGGGCCAGACGAATGGTATGAAATGTGCCTTGAACGACAGTAAGGTCGAGAGACCAGGGAGAGGGCAAAGTGATAGAAGATGGTTGGAACAGAATAATAATGAAAACCATTCTGTACCATATCAAACTACGACAGCTTTGAACTGGCCCTTGAGAGGACCAAAGTATACAATGCACTGGTTCAATGCTCAACCTACACTGGTGCATTTCACCAAATTTGGGATGTTAGTCATGGTTGGCCATCCTTTGAAGGCCAACATATCCAGACCTTTGTTCGTGTTTGTTTCATCTGCATTTTCTGAAAATAACTGGAGATCTTTTAAGTATGTAGAAGAGGTGTAACAAATGCACACTTTGACACTTGTTTAAAATGCCATGTGGTACTTATCTAGTTGTTTCCTAGTTCCAATTTATTCTAACTCCTTATCATAACACTAAAGCTGCAAACGTTCAACGTGGAATTTCTCAGTTGTGCAAAAAGTGGAGTTGGAACAAACAAGAACTAAGGTCGCGATATGACATTCGTCACCTCGTATGTGTTTATTCTATATTGTTTTCCTTTTTGCTTCTCGTGTATAAGAGGCGGACGCAGCCTCTACTTGTACTTGTTATTTTTATTTTCTCATTTCAAACGTCAGTTGTTGTTTGGCTAAAAACAAAAAAACAAAAAAAACTCATCATAGGAGAATATTAATTCAAGCTTCATCAGAAGTAAAAAAGCTTTCTTATTTGAAGTTAAGGTCAAAGACAAACACACACACACAATGTCACGATCACGTGCGTGAAGATGGTCACGACCACGTGTGTGATGAGTACCTAACTTATTTACCTTTCAAACCCAGCTAACAAGCCAAGCAAGCAGACCAGCGATCAATGGACACGTGGAGTGAAATTTAAATTAAGCGATATTTAATTATAAATGCATGACAAAACTTATGTCAAAACATTAAACTCATGATAATCACATACATAATCACAAAAACAGAGATATTTCAAATTTACTCTTGGGGATCATGGCTATTCTCTATTCCCCGTTTCACATCTAGATCTAATCCCTCTGTCCATAAACTTAACTACGTATACTTAATAGTCTCTGTCAACAGCTGCCCTCCTCGTTGATGCAGTTTCACGTCTCCAGAGTTCACACGATCCTTTCTAGATCTCTAACTTCGACGATAAAAGGGGAAACAGACGCCCCTGGCTTCTCACAAATAAGAACACACAGTTCACACCCGCCATCGTAGATTACTAGCTCCTTGAGGGGTTCTCATCATCCCGTCCTCAGGACTCTTCAACTTCTGCAAACACACAGCACACCGACGGTTCACACCCGCCATCGTAAATCACGAGCTCCTGAAGGGTTCCCATCCTATCATCAGGACTTCTCAACTTCTGGTCCCCATGGCACGACCTTCCACTTGTCGCCCGGACCGATAAATTCTTCTTATTGGGAAATAAATGTGAACATCATGGATCCCTCACACACCTAACACTTCTGGTCCCCACTGGCACGACCTTCCACTTGTCGCCCGGACCGATAAATTCTGCGTCTACCTTTAGGAATGAATAACTTGTGTCGAGCTTCTCCTCTACTTATACTCCCGAGGTCTTTGCACACGCGACTAGTTTAAAGCGAGTCGTGTGTATCTATCCACGCTCGTCAACAATGTTAAAAACCGTGTTTTCCCCTGCTAAGCTCACCCCCCTAGACTCGTGGCGCTCAAGGCCACCGACCTTCCTCGTGATAGTAATCTTTCATGCTAGTCAACAACTTAAAAACTCCCCTTCTCCCCTACTAAGTTTACCCCCTCTATACTCGTGGCGTACAAGGTCATCAACCTTAATCGTGACAACAATGATACACACACAGGTACACATACGCACACGCACACATACATAATGATAATAAGAGTAAGAGAGTAAGAGATAGACAGATTACAGTAGAAAATGCAAGAGTGGTACTGACAATTATTGCTTGATTACAACGGCTCGTGAACGAATACACTGTGGTAGGGCAGTTATGGCATTGTGTTCACACCGAAAGATAGACAGACATACAGACATGCCCCTATACAGACATGCCTCTGTGCATACATAAGTTAACTGTTATGCTCGCTGCTTGATTGATTATTTAAGTCTCGAATGAATGATTCGGCTTGTATTGCTGCGATTCATTGGGACAGAAATGGCATTTCCGTACACATGAAAACATTCTGTCTATTTCACTACTTGAAATGTTTTGACATTTTCGTTTCCGTACACATGAAAACCCAACTTTATCCTTCGAAACATACCGCCTGTGTACAGGTTTTTAAGTTTATTTTCCATTGTGTTAGATACATAAATGCTCTGCTTTGGTAAACTTTTCATAATTTCTTTACTATATTTTTCACTAGTTTGTTCCCTTGAACGGTGACACTTCAGAACTGTCGCTCCATGTCGCTGTCAGTTACGTAGGGACGTCCGGGTACATAGTACATGGCGGCTGGGTGGTGGTTGAACAAGAAACGTAATGTATACAATTTTAAAGTTTATTCTTATTCTTTCTATGATTTCCTGGATTTGTTTCCTCTGTCGGGCATTTATTCCTTCTTTTTTGTTAACATGACTGTTGTGCTACCGAAAAAGACTATTATCATACACTAGACCTGGTCAAATTCACTTTTGGCATAACATTGTAGAATGAAGTGCACTCTTTCTTTCCAGCTGGCTTATAATTTTACTACGCCATACGTTTTAAAGTTCCTGTTGGTCATCACGACATTTAATTAAGGATAAAATGGAGCCCAACGATAAATATACGGCGTCTTAGGTAAAAAGTATGTTCTTTTGGTTTGTTCGTTTGTTTTTTTCTTTGTTTTGGTGTCTATGGACTATTGCCAAATACGACAAATGAGGCTGTTGTTTCATTAATCTGACCATTAAAGATTTCTCTGTTTCCTCATAACTATTGAAGCTGAAAGGCCCGAGATAACATTTGCTTTAATATGTCTATTTAATTCTATTTTCATGTAGATCACTTTGGAGTTCCAGCGGAGACCCGAGTTTTTTGTGATGAACATTCTGGTGCCTTCTTCTCTGATTGCTGTCCTGAGTCTCTGCGTTTCCTTAATACCCGTGGAAGAGGGTAAGCCGTGCTCATGTCTTTGTATGCTTGGGGGAGGGCAGGGGAAGGAGTGGTTTGAAAATGTGATTTGAATGAGAGTAAGGTCGAGAGAGACCAGCGAGAGGACAGACTGATAAAAGATGGACTGGATAAAATAATAATAAATGATATTCTTTTTGTCAACATTTCTTTCTTGCCACTATCTCTTACAATTCAACATCATACCGTTTACAGAATGATCGTATTTTCCCTCGCTGTGACCTTTCCCATCGATAAACCTGCAAGCGTTATAAATAGTACCCATGTTCAGTAAATGTAAATCGAGAGCAACGAGATAAATTATTATACCTCCGTTTTTACTAACTTTTTTGAGGAGGAGTAAAAAACTTATCAACATTCTTTATCAGAGTTAATCTTTAGAATCCTTACCTGGGAGCTGTCAAGGGATGCAAACATCCCAATTTCTTTTTTAAAATGTTGAGTTACGATAGTTTACCCTGAGACTCAAAATGCCCCCTGTTAGTCACCGCTACCTATTTCTACCATCTCAGAGCCTAGAGCAGCGTTTGTCAATGTGGGGCGCTCACCGATGGGGTATGGCAATAGTTTGGTGGAGCGTGGGACTTCAGAATGTGGCGTAGGGATTTTTCATTGAAATTCTAATTTCATAATGTATTTTAACATTACCGTATAAATAAACTGTTGTTTATTTATGTCGTTTGGGTGGTTTCCAAATTTAGTTCGCATTAAAACATCCAACTTAACAGATGAACGATTTTTTTTTTTTAATTTTTGTAAATTATATTAACTTTCTGATCACGGTGGGGCACACGTTTTTTGTTGTTGTTGTTGTTGTTGTTGTTGTTGTTGTTTTTTGGAAGATTAAAGTAGAGGAGTGGGGAAAAAAAAAAAGTTGAGAAACATTGGCTATAGGAGATATAGAGAGCTTAGTTCTTGTTTGTTCCAACTCCACATTTTGCACAATTGAAAAATTCGACGTTAATCGTTTGGGGTTTTAGTTATTATGATAAGGAGTTAGAATAAATTGGAAGTGTGAACAGCTTGATAAGTGCCACAAGGCATTTTAAAACAAGTGCCAAAGTGTGCATTTGTTATACCTCTTAAAATCTCCAGGGTTTTTTTTTTTTTGTTGTTGTTGTTTTTTCAGAAAAAGAAGATAGAACAAACGAGAACTAAGATCGTCATATGTCTTACTCTGTTTTGGGCAGGTGGGAGAATCGGCTACATAGTGACAGTTTTGCTGGCATTGACCATGTATCTGAGTATGACCAGCACAGTTCTCCCTGCTGTATCCGAACCCATGCCGGTCATCACGAAATTTCTCACTGCTCTGCTGGTGATGGGCTGTCTCATGGTCATCAATACACTCTTCATTGTATGGTTACATCATAACGATGAGGTACATGATGTTTTCCATGCGTGCGTACTTTCTCTCTTTCTCCCTCTCTCTGTCTGTCTCTCTTTCTTTCTCTAACTTCCTCTCCGCCTCCCTCCTCTCTCTTTTCCCCTTTGTCTTTCTCTCTCTCTCTTCCTCAGCTAACCTGTCTGTCAGTCTGTCTGTCTGCCTGTCTGTCTGTCTGTCTGTCTGTCTGTCTGACTGTCTGTTTCCTCCTGAATCATGACACGATTGTGTCTCCTGCTTAGCACTCCTCAGTCTAACATAAACTTTGCTGTGCTGTCGCCAAAAAACATTTCAGAAACAAAATTTTAAAACTTGTTTGATAAGAGAACGGTGTTAGAGAAACACTATCGTAGTACAATAAAAATTTCATCATTTTTCATCAAATCTTGTCGACCAGTGGTCCATCTGCTACTATCGAAACGGCAGAACATAATCCATCCGCCCTACATCTTCTTATCCACCTTTCATCTTCTCATCTCAAGAATTTCAAAAAGAAAAGACATAAAAACAAATTATAGCACGGCGGCTGGAGTTCCGACATACGGGCATAAAGGCAGTTAGCTTGGAGAATGTCTGGACCTGGATTTCCTTGAAAATATTGTGTTTCTAGTTCAGTCAGACTGAGTCTTTAGTGAAAGACATATTTCATGAACTTTTGGCGGTATGTAGTATTATATTTGGGTGGAATTTGGTGCGTTTCAAAAAGAACCACCAGTAAAATTAGCATGACATTTGAAGATTAAACAGTTGATTTCAACTGCAGAACAGGAAAGAGTCTGCGTGAGAGTATCTCTCTCCATGTTGTTGTTTTTTCAAGAAGATTTCATAACAATTATCAGTTTGGCCTTGATGTTGGGATCAAAAAGTCACACCAAAAAAAGTTTGACTTTCATGGAAATTTATAGTTTTTTAGGCATTGGAATAGTGATGGAATGGATTCTGCCCGAGGATACTTCCCGATACTTGGGGCTTTAAAAAAATACATTATGACCATAAATATGAAAGAGGTGATGATGCCAGTTATAGAAATGTTGATTGTAGTGAAAATGACAAAATAATAGTGACTGTATGTGATTGATTGTTGGCGGTCCCTTGTATTCGAGAAGGACGTATCTGCATAGTTATTTGTATATGCGGTAATGGTTCCATAGTCCAAGTTAGGATCTGCAGAGTTGCGAGCACAGTTGAGGGCACAACATGAACATAATATATTTGTAGTGGTGCTCAAATTTAAGAAAATTAATGTCTTTCACTTTATTTACAGAATGAATGCCAGAGACAGAAGCGAAAGTCAATTCGCTTTTCAGCCATTCCGAGACTGCGCCTTTTCAACAAAACTGTCGTGCCCTCTGCCTCAGAGAAGAAATCTCAGCCCTCTACAGAGCCAATGAGACAGTTCTATTCAGAGTCAGCCAGGTACTGGCCCAGAAAAACAGTGAACAGTCAGGACAAGAGTATGAAAGTGTGACACCGAGCTCTGTAGATCCAAGCACAGAAAATGGGCATCCCCAAGCCTCTTTCTTTCCTTTGGCAGCTTCTCTAAAGAAACAGAATGAGCACTCCGCGGAGACAGGCAACATTGAGTCCTCTACTGCTGAGACTTGTAGAAATGGTGCTAACAGATATAAACAACTGGCGCAGCACATAGATCTAGTTAGTTTTTGTGTCTTTTTTCGTGGCCTTTTTGGGTATTTTCATATGGCTTGTAGTAGAAATTAGTTCTTAGTTATGGAATAGTATTAACGTTCGTTTCCTTCGCCAGTTTGATTTCCCCCTTGTTACCATTTTACCTTCTTTTTTTTTTTAACTCATTTCCATTTATGCATAAATTACCTAGTCTAGTCTTTCTTTATTTTTTTCTTTGATTGTGATGTGCGTTCCCAAAGTCCAGTGCCTTTTTCTGACCACTCTACTGTTGCTGTTTTCTCTTATCGATTGTCTTGTCCTTTATGATATTTTCTCATCTAATGTGTCTTTCCTTATTCTTTCTGTATTATTTTCTGTATGTTTAGTACTCTCTCTCTCTCTCTCTTTCTCTCTCTCTCTTTCTCTCTCTCTCTCTCTCTCTCTCTCTCTCTCTCTCTCTCTCTCTCTCTCTCTCTCTCTCTTTCTCTGACGTTCTCGTAATGTCTATCTTATTCTCCTCTTTACTATTTTCCGATTTCCTGAATTTTTCTGTCTTTTAACGTCCTACTCTTTTCCTCTTATCATTAATCGTCTCTCCAAGTTTTTGTTTGCAATAATTACATGATTGCCATTTTGAAAGTGATTTTACCCTTAATAGAAGAGTGTACAGTTTTCTTTGGATAATTGTTATATAAATGTATTGTCCAATACTTCCTCAAGTCATCAGCATGGTGTTTGTAACGATACTAGTGTTATGGATTTAGCAGAGAAATTCTGCCTCTGCAAAGTGGATCTCTCTCTCTCTCTCTCCCTCTCTCTCTCTCTCTCTCTCTCTCTTTCTCTGTCACCTCTCTCTCTCTCTCTCTCTCTCTCTCTCTCTCTCTCTCTCTCTCTCTCTCTCTCTCTCTCTCTCTCTCTCTCTCTCTCTCTCTCTCTCTCTCTCTCGGAGTCTTAGAAGACCGTTGGGGCATAACAGAAAACTTCGCAACTAGCTTCCTCCACTCCTCCTGGTTCTCAGGTGTGCTGAGTGTGAGGCCAGTCCATTCACTAACGTTGTCCTACCATCTTTTTCTCTGTCTTCCTCTCCTTCTGCCTCCTCTCACTGTTCCTTGTAGAAAGGTTTTTGCAAAGTAGATACTGTGCGTGAATTTTTGTCCTTTTAATTTCGCCTTGAACTTTTTTTTTTACTTAAATGGTTTTTCAGCCGGGGAGGGGGGGGGGGTGGGGTGATGATTCCCTTGATTGTCAAGTGTCAATTTTGAAAACGCGAATTTAAAGTTTTTAATCTTCATCCTCATCGTGCATTTTTCATTCTTGACATTTCCTGTGTTGTGCATAAAATTCGTGGCCTGAATGAATATTGAAATAAAAATTCTCGGGTTGACAGTACTAAATATTGATAATAATGTATGTTGACAGTGATAATGGCGATAGTTACGATGAAACGACAGAAATCTTGCATGATCAATCCACGCCCTTTCTGCACTTTCGGTTTATTTCCGTAACTTGCGGAATGTTACAAAGTAAAATTAAATGTTGTTAATCAGTGAAGATGATGATGTTAATAATGACAATGATCTGACACTGAAACTGAATAATGATAAATAAACTTATTTCATGACAACTATGAGTTTTGTACATTTCTTCACATCCCACCTCAACCCCTATCTTCTTCTCTATCTTCTTCTCCGACTCTCCTGTCAAGCAAACGATTTCTAATCTTAAAAATAAACTGAACATAGAACGTGACATTGCGTCTGAGCAGCAGGTAAACGTGTTTGGAAATAGCCGTTTCAATTTGTTAGGCTATTGGTGTTTCGGTTGATGACACAGAAGTTGCACATTTTTTTGTGAGTGATTATCTATATAATAAAAAAAACTCTCCGGACATTTAACTAATAAACAGATTTATCCCGGGTGTAGCTGGGTATCTCAGCAAGTATAAAAAAAACAACAACAAAAAAGCTATTACATCAACTTTCCAAAAGCTAAGGTTGGGCGGCAACAGCACTTTTTCAATGTCGCGTCTCCCGACCCACGACACCATAACTTCTCGTTGGAGTCGACACCGAGTCCCGACTCCAGTGACCTCACGGGTCCTTGCTAAAAGGCTCTGACACTGGCGTCGACTCTGGCCTCGAGGAAGTGACATCACGACTCCATCACTTCCTTAGTGTCGACTCCGAGCCCCGACTCCGGCACTGAAACCGAGAATTTGCATGGTGCAAAGGTGGACAGTCAAACTTTAATTGGCTGTCTCCTGTCTGGTGCGGGGCACTGGTACGACACTGTAGTGTCCGGGGGGAGGGAGGGGAGCCGGGGCAGAACTAACTCTCTAAATATTTAAAATCTTTATAATGTAATGTTTACACGTATTAAATGTGAATTATTAAGCAGTGGTAATGAGAAGGAAAACTAGAGAGCCGCCACAGTATCGGCACCAGTGTCGGAGTCACAAGCTGAAGATCAGTACCTAAGGAGACGACACTGGTGATGCAACGGTGCCCAGCACTGCCAAAAGCATTGTAAAATATTTCTGTCGTCCCCTGGCAACAGACATTTTTATAAGAATAATATGAATTGTCAGTAACATTATATTAAAGGTACGTGTCTTTGTAAATATCCCCCCTCTCCCCTCTCGCAGACGAGGGAGATATTTTGACGAGGAGTGGAAAATAGGCAATATTGCCTTGGTTTCACTGAAGCTGCTCTTCTATGATTTTAAAATATCTTTTCTCAAAGTGGCCGCTGAGCATTGCATGCCTGCCAAAGTCTCAGTTTTGATGACGTAAGTGAAAATAACCCACTGCCAAAGTGCTCGTGACGATGACGTACATGACTGCCCGGCAAAAAAATAAAAAGCACCGGGAAAATAGGAGAGTCTGGGCTGGAGTGAACAAAAATGGGATGACTTTACAAACTTACTTTGAAACTGCATGTCAAGGCCACCCACCAGTCAGTACATTTTCTGGGACACACTGACCGCCGGTAAGTGCAGCATTTGTGTGGATTTTGGGGCTGGTATGTAAGCAATGGGAGAGAGTTACAGAGTTATTATTTAGATAGAACGCCGGATTGCAAACATCCTGCCGAATGGGTTTCGCTCTGATTTACCCGTCTGAACAAGGAGCAAATCGCTCAAGGCTGTACGTACAGAACAGAGAATGGCCAATCGGTGTTGACTGCTAGCGTGAAGTGTCTAAAGCGTAATGTTGACTTAATGCTTAACACATTGAGTGACTAGGTAAAATGTTGATGTTGGCTAATCACATTTGTTACTCAAGAACATAGCTCGGACTAATAAAAATATCAATAGGATTTCTGCTATCCGGCTGTGGACAGTGCCGGATCATGATTTTTTAGGCCCCTGGTCTGCAGATATTGTGAAGCACCCAGAAATAGTTAATAAAAGAACGAATTTCGGATTCTTTAAAATAATTTTTACAACTACTATAACATGATTTCATATAAATTATTATATTAATACCGACCAACATTTTCATAAAAATAATACTACTTGTTTTGAGGAGACTGTCCTAGTCTGCAATCAAAATTAAAATACGGTTTTGATACTTATAATTTCACTTAATCTTTGGAGGCCCTCAGCTGGCGGAAGTCACTGGGCTACAGCCAATGAAGGCCTTGCCTTAACCCAGCACTGGAGTTAGATGAAAAGTTTAGCATAACTGCTACTCTTGCGCCAAAACCGAAACTAGACAGAGTTACTGAGAATTGGCAAAAGGGATGAATTTTCTTTTACAGATTTGAATATGTTACGCTCTGTGGCGTTCAGGCACATCAAAGTCAGGCTGGTAGCGTTCAGAGCCAAATCTGATTTGCGTTGGTTGTGACTCAGACTTGAGCTCCCTTTGAATCGTTTAGCGAGACAGGACGTTTCAATCTCACCAGTGAGCGATGTCTGTTTCAACTCTTTAGTCCACAAAACCAGTGACTCGGTGCGTAATGGGCCTTACAGAGTTATTTGCCAATGTGAAGGTTTTTACTTAACTCCATAATTAACATTTGCTGATACAATGGGGGAAAATTCATGTCCCTAATCCGGGGACACCGAGGTCTAGAGGTAAGGTGCTCGCCTCTCATGCCGAACGTACCGGGTTCAAATCGTCGGTGCAGGCATGTTGGAATTTTGGGATTTTTCTCATATTTTCCTATCCCTGATCCTATAGAAGGTTAGGATCGAGCAATTAGTCTTCTCGGATAGGGACGAAAAACTCGGAGGGCCTGTGTGCACGTTATGCACGTTAAAGAACTAGTTGGAAATCGAAAAGAACAGGCCGAACAGCTTCAGTGCTGCCTGGGCAAAATTAAAATAAAAATTCATCCTTACCACCACGCCCCCTCCCTCACCCCCCCCCCTTTCACCCGGAAAAAAAACCTGCCGACCGGGCTGCACTGTGACGGCAACGTGTCTGCTCCAGTTGTAACTGGGCAACAATGACACAAAGGCAAATTTCCCAAATGGGATTAAAGAAGTATACCAAAAAAAAAAAAATGGTAGGTAGAATCGAACAGCGAGTCATCTCGGATAAAGGCCAAAAACTCGGAGAGTCCGTGCGTAGCCTACCTAGGTTGCGCACGTTGAAGATACTTTGGCAGTTGGAAATCAAGACAAGCAGGTGTAATAAGGCCTCTGCACGGGCAAAATTTTTTTTTTTTTTTAAATGTCCACCCTACCAAAAACACTGACAAGGAAAAAAGTTTAAAAAGAGAAAAGAATGAGGTGTAAATGCCAAGAGCGCGAATCTCTTATTCTTAAAATAAAGACCTAAAACCAGCCTTTCACACTCAAATAAATTTATGGAAGATTGTTTATGTTATGGTTGCCGTTCTTGTTGTCGTTGTGTGCGTGTGTGTTTATGTGTGTGTTTTTTTTTTTGGGTGGGAGAAATATATGTATACATATGTATGTGTATGTAGGGAAAGGAAGAGGGGAGAGTGGGAGGAAGAAAAGAGAAATTTTCTGCTTCAGTGTTAAAGCTTAGTTCATTCTCTATCAAGCCAACCCCATTGAGACTCGAAGCGAGAAGATCTTATGGATCCCTGCGCGACATGATCCTCGGGAAATGGTCGCGCTTCGGATTTTGTGTCGCCACAGACAATATCTTCAAACAGATTCGGGGATTAGGGATATTTCTGAGGGAGAAAGACCATAAGCTATAAGATGTCACAAATCCCAGACTGGGAGATGTAATAAGTTATGACAGGACAACAATCACGAACAACAAGTTTAACACTTAACAGAACAATCCATCAGACTCACACATTTATTAAACATAATTATACAGATAATAGCGCAATTACATACATTATATTATTGAAATTAACTGCCGTACAACGGCCTTATTCTCACACGCACTCTCCCTCGGATCCACAACCCGGTAGTTACTCCTAAAGGCACTTCGGCCTCAGCCTCTCCCCTCCGGGTCTTAATAGCACAATAATTCACTGGCACCGCAGTCTCTCGATATCACCTTCCTATTGTCATACACCTTAGCATTCCCCTAGCACCTCAGCAGGGCAATAACACATTATCATTTCAATAGCCCATCAACATGGCAATAGTACATTATTAGTTCACTAGCCCATCAACATGGGAATAGTACATTATCACATTCACGCTCATATCTACGTCCCTGTCCGTGGCCTGACTGCCACGACTTTATGTGCCTCTACTGTCCTGCACTGACAGCCTCACTTCTGGCCTATGTGTGGCCTCCGGCCCTATGCTGGCCGGCCCTGTGCTCATCGAGGTGGCTCTGCGGCCCGTCCCCGACACCTACAAGAATAACATTACATTGGTATAATGCCATACCATTTCGATTCACTCCACCTCTCCTTACAACCCATGAAGCGTACACACAATAGTTCACATTTCACTCACCACACATCTTACGGTAACACACCTCCATCGGAGTACACACTACTCACTCGCGCTACAAATCCATGAACTCAACTTTCATCTATCGCTCATGGCGCACATTGCTATATCCAATATCAAGGACTTCCACATTCCTCACATATACTTATTTACATCATGGTAATAGACGAATATAATATAATACATCAATCATAATTATCAATCAACGTTCTACCTACCAGTCATCACTGGAAAAAACTCTCTCACTAGTCTCCCGACTGCTCCCCTTATGTTCGCCCGCTGGGCTCTTACTAGCGTCCGTTCAGTAGGACCTTCTAACTTGCAGTGATAGTAATACAGCGCTTTCGCCTCATTCAGACCCCCCCACTCATAACATGCACGCTTTTCTTCCTTGTCTACGTGCGTTAATTTTACTCTCTTCCTTTCACGTCTTTCCCTACTTGTCTGCCGTGAGCCCTTCTTACTCTACACCCGCTCTGTAGCAATCCCCTTAATTGCACTCACTCCACTCGTGACATAAGAGATTAATGTATTGGTCGATTCTGGACTTCACACTGAGAATCGTGTGTCTGTCCATCCAGGACAGAACTAACATGACACGACAATACACCCTGACAAACAAGTCTTTGTTCATTGGCAAGAAAGCGACAGGAAATGCATGTCTTTAGACAGGACCACATGTCCTACATTTACACTATAAATAGAATAAATTTTACTCATATGAGTCACAAACATGTCATTCCTGTGTGTATTATATATATATATACAATTACAAGCAAATACGATTCATCAACTTCGAAATATGATGAATTTTAGAACCCTCAAATTTTACACACCTCTTGCAGGTGTGACCTCTTCTGGACGTCCCACATAAACTTCACCCAAACTTTAGATATCGTGAAGGATTCATTTTAATGTTATCATTGTCTTTCCTATACGTCTGACGCGGGCTGCCTAAACAACACATTAAACAACATAGAAGTATGTTCAAGAAATAGAATGCACCTTACCCACACCGCAGCATTTGTCACCCGCTGTGCGTAAATACTATTTCCTACCCACTTCCCTTTTTTTTTTTCTTATCAAAATCGCTGGACTGCTAGGATAAAGCTAATTATTATGATTAAATATGGGATGTTCACTTGCTGCATGGGGTGAGGTTCGTTGGATGATTATTTGGTTTAAAGACTGCAAGTGTTGATTAGACATATCATAAACGAGTTAAGTCATTCCCTACGGTAACGTTTGTGGGTGTGGGCGGGAACTCTCAACACTATCCAGTTTGAAATTTAGACCATGTTCAAATATTATCTAAATAATCATGTCCTTCCTTTCACTCAGAACAAACAAAAGACACAATACGTTAGACATTAAAGTAAAGGACAATCAATGAACCGGGATGGGATTCAGTGTTTCGAGGAGGTGGCTAAGATTTTGGTGTTGAAAAATCGGTGTCCACCCGAGCCGTATATTCAGCTTTCCATAGCGAAGCGAAAATCCACTGGCCGAATATTCGGCTTACTGTAACGAATGAATTAAATTGCGAACCAATAAGTTAGCGCACAAAGCCATGTCAAAAGAAATCTATCTGTCTTTGATAGTACAAAGATAGTACTTTGAGTTGTTGAAAAAATCGAACGAAAATCGTTTGACAACATTTGCATTTAATATTATTCTGCTAGGAAATCACTGTTTTGTGACAAAAAGCAGGTCAAATATCTCAGAAGGAATTCTTTGTTTTCTCCGTGTCGTTTTTTCATATTTTTTGTTACTCTTTCACTCCCTTGTCAATATGTTCGTAATAAGAGATTTCGTACTTTCACAAAATGAAAAAAGGGGGAATTTGAAATAAAAGTCGACGCCTCTGATTGATCACAGGTAGAAAGCAATACCGATCTCCTGCTGATGGCCGATGGTGGTACCCTCTGCCCTCTCGTTTCATGTCGTCTGGTATGACAATAGATACTTAATCTCACTGGGATCTCCGGGATGTGATCAAATCTGTCACGCATTCTTTTATCTGGTTCCAGCTGACTTGTGACGTGGACACCTCGGGTGGTATTCATGTCAGTCCCTTTAGCTCAGTGCTGCAACGTTCCCTCTAATTTTTCGAAACTACCGAGCTGGACTTTTGATGCTTTGGGCAAAAATATTTTATATTCAAAGCTAATAAGCGATATTCGAACTTTTGGGCAACGTTTTGATGTGTGCGGCACTAACACAGCGACTGTGCGGCCGGGCACCCACAAGGTTTAGAGTGAATATTGGCTCAGTCCGTCACCGGCCTCCCCGGGGAGGAGGGGGGGGGGATAAAAATAACCTAGGCTCTTTTCTTATAGTGGTACCCTACCTTCAGGTTGATACCAGTGGGTGCAATGTAACAGGCTGATATAACAAAGGACAGAGTTTGAAAAGAAATTCAGAGCAGACTTGTTCAAATGGGCGCATATAAAATGTAAGATGAGTAAATTAATTATGTGTTCATCTACAGAACTGTAAAAGATTCTGAACAACTGGATATATCTAGATCCAACAAAGAAGAAAGAAGAAAAAGCAAGAATAGTATTCGATCGATCATGCCAGAAAGAGATTACCCACTGGCTTGTGGTCTCAAAAGGGTTGGAACTTGCTGTCATGGCTCCCAGGCAGTTTGCATGTACCACCCAGTGACAGAGAACAGCTTAGATTACCAGATAGGCAGTTCTTTATGTTCTGTGGACAGAAAATTCTCCATTAAATAGCTTGAGATCTGTTTAAGCTTATATCAATCCCAAAATGGCATTATTTTACTGACATCTATTCATAAAGTGGTGCAGTTATCGGGGCTTGACACGGTCTTTGTTGTCTAAACCATGTCTCCATTATTATCATAGAGGCCAGGGATTTGCTTCGTGTGCGGGTTGCCTAATTCCCAATACAAAGGCCTGATCAGGTTTTACTCTAAATCTCTATTATTATTTGCTCATTTGTCATATTGTCTTCTATTGTGTATGCTACCACTACATGAAATTGAGCAGCCCAATCAAAGGTTAGTAGATGGATCAAATTTACTGTGCATATTATGATTGACATGGAATTATTCCTTGTATACTTGAACAAAAACCCTAGATAGATTTTTGCCGTCTTCGACTTTAAGACATCTAAACGAATTTTATAAAGAGATGACAAATTTTTAATGACCGTCTGAGTTTGAGTTTTTGAATTTGGGTTTAACGGCGCATCAGCACGCATCAGCACAAGAATGGCCACTTTGTACCTTGACAAATGAAAGATTTCTGGCTAGCTGATTACGAAACAGTTCTGCTGAAACTGGGTTCAATTATAATAATATAATATAGACAAGTTCAGACACTATGGAATTTAGTTCAGTAAGCAAGACCGGTTACTGTTCAGGGTGAGGTCGGTGCTTGCAATACTGTACTGCTGTAAGAGCCCGGAGTCGCTGATTTGCTGCACTCGGCGTTACTGACCCATGAAGAGCCGTTTCCATGGTTTCGAATAGATTAAAGCCATAGTAATATAATATATTACATGTATATTTATAATAGATATTATGTTCCTTCCTCTGAAACAGTGGTTCTTAACATTTTAAAACTTGTCTCACATTACATTCATGTGTCGTGGCTTTATTCCCCCCTGACCCCTCCCCACAGCGGGTTATATTCGTCCCCGCAGACCTAGCAAAACTGATAGGACACCCCGGGTCACTCGAACAGGCAACTGAGATTGTGTTGAACATCAGTAGAACTAAAAATAAACTAAATTACACACAATCTGGAATCAGAAAAACAAAGCAACTCCGTAATTTCACAGTGCATGTAACGTGCATTATCTAAAGGCCTAAGTATTTTCCCCTGAAATCCTCGACCACCCCCCCCCCCCACCCCCACCCCTCCCAAAAAGAGATTAATGATTATTGCGCTGCTCCCCCCCCCCCTCCAAATAATTCACTGCTCCCCCTCCAAATAAGAATCAGTGCACTGCTCTAAACTCAGCACTCTCACAACACTCGGTTATGTAAAAACAGGAGTGGTCACGGTAGAAACGAAAGCTAGGACATGAAGTGAACATTTACTGCAGAATGAAGGACTGTTTTTCTATTTACCCACTGAAAAAGCCGTTATGCAGGATTTACCAATCCTTCTTTGCTGGTCTTACTTCATGTGTGTTGGCCCACAGAGTTTTCTACTAATGGACGTTATACAGAAGTGGAAATCCCAGTTTCAACACAGGTTAATATTTGTTCACTCTGCCCCAAATGGTTTATTGACTAGCAAACGCTTTGCAATTGGCATTTATTAGGAGTACAATAAATTATAGGCATGTGTTCATTTGTGGGCGTATGGGTCAGGAGCAGACAAAGTATGACTGAGTGGGGTTTACGCATCATGCGTAAATATTATTCAGTGTCAAGTGTCCTTTATGCCAAGTAATTCACATTGACATAGGCTGGAATAATATTCATTTTACATAACTGCAGGTTCAATGTTTTCTGCACTTAAACACACCCAGAAGGGTCATTTTTGAAGCAGGCTATAGATATTCAGTTCTCCCTTTGATTTCAATACTTTTTCCCTACATTTGTGCTGAAAATCCAATCCATTTAGTCGGTAAAAAATTGTTTGAAGACTAAGCTGTTGTTCTTTGTAAAACTTTTCACCAGAGTAACTTATTCCCTGGGAGTACCTTATGTTAGTTTTATTCTTGCTAGAGGCTCGGAAGTTGAATACAAAAATGTATAATGGAATTATCGCCACGGCGAACACGGGTTTCAAGATTCTTTTCCCTGAGCCACTTTGCTCACTACGATGCCAAGACTTCAGGTTTGACGTGAACCTGTCACAGCTTAAGGGATATTGACTATGAAATGTAACACTAATTTATTCGGTCCCCGTGCTGGTGTGAAAGTGATCCAAGTCTAGAAATTCCCTGGGGGAAGAGTGACGCTCTGGCTGTGTTCTAGCATATTGGCCACGTCTAACTTTACTGCTGAAGTTTGTAAAAAAAGAATTTTTAATTAACAGGAAGGTCTTCAGAGGAAGAGAAATCTGCATTTTGATTGCATCTTCAACCATACTGATTAAGTTAGTAAATTAACACTGTTTTATTATAATTATGCCGTGTAATATCTCAGACAGGCTAAACACACTTATCATTTCTCACTGATTGTTAACTTTGGTAGAGGATGAGTCACTAACTATTTTCACAGTATTTCATCAAATACCGGGGTGTTTGGGATACATGGAATTAAGAGCGGGCAACGTTTTCACCACAAAGGGCATAATCAAGGGTTTCGCCATCTTTTTTTCCAGTGTACATGCTCGTTTTGTTCTCGATGCAATATCATAAGGTTTCTGTAGCAGGGTTATGATCACTAGAGATCTGTGTAAGACTGGGGACTCTTTTTCATTACAAATGTACTCTTAAAAGTCTTAACGAGAAGACATTTCACTGGGCTGTTCAGTGCTAAGTAACTGATACAAATGGCGCAAAGGTACATAAAAGAAGAAATAATGAGGCAGTTCACTCTGTGGCAGTGACCTTTGACATCAAGACCGCTCGTCTCCGATCTCTCCGTGACATTTAAGAGAAATGTATTACATGTTGTGACAGTCAACATCGACAATATCAAGTGCAGGAATCTATTAATGGACTATTTCCAATCACTATAAATATAAATACATTTCACTGATCACTCCTTCCTTACCTCATCAGTTGTTTTTTCTCGATTGTATTAACGTTGGATAAATTAAATCATATTTTCGAACACTGTTTAGGGGTCATCACGTTGCTAGGTTTATTTTTTAAAAAAAGAAGCAGCGATTCGACATTGTTGTAAACATTACATCCTCATTACTGAATCAGTCATTTAAAGAAATAGTAATTAAAATTATCATTTCATTTTACTGTAATCTTATTTCAGAATGAAAATCTAACTACAGTCCTTCTTTTCAGGCAGCTCAGATGGAAAAATTTGAGAGCCGTTGATTTATACAGTATGGAACATAACAATCAGTTTGTTCGCTGCTTTCTCAAATAATCACTTCGCCGGAAAACGGGGAAAAGTTGGGAGGGGGGTGCTTATTTTCATCGACTTTTTAAAAAGTTCCTGGATATCTTGTCCCCCCAAAAATGTCCGTTTTAGCCACATTCATAGCGTCGCTGAAGCTTAGAATTATTTCAAGAAAATCCAGCTGTGTGTAATTCCAACCAAAAAAAAAAAAAAAACTAGCTAACGTTACCCTTAGGCCATAGACAGGACCGATGGCTACGCCGCTGGCAAAAGAGCTGGAGAAGGGAATCATTGATCGACTTGGAGTCCATAATCAGTGTCTAGCTCACTTCACACGTACATTGTAGGGTTTCCTCTGCACTCAAGAACTAACACCGACGAATGCTGTCCTGCTTAATGTAAAATATACGTGTAGTTAAGTGCAATAAAAAGTATGAATGATAAATATACATTGGACCTATGAACTCGGGCTACGTCAGTGATCAGTATTGTTGGCTCTAATGTATAGCTTAGGTATATGAATTGATATCTAGATTTGACTTACTCAACAGACCGTCAGAAGTTACAGTTGGCAACAGCAAATTAGTGCAATTGAACTGACTGTAGAAAGATTACCCAAATAGGAATTTGGATTCAGTGTCAATGTTCAGCCATTTTTCAGCTTACAAGATGTGTTCGATGTGCATTCTCCTCCTGGGCGCCCAGCTTGTTGTCATGACGACGGGACAAACATATTCCGATGTGTACAATGTAAGTAACAAACTTTATTGTTTTGATCTCTATTGTAAGTTAATGTAAGAATCCACTTTTCAAATCAATTTTGTAATCACAACGTCTTATCAATGAATTAATATAGGTTAATAATATTTAAATGTTCTGAATATGACTGTTTCATGCAATGAAAATTCTTACCAAAAAATATTAACTTATTAAGACAAACGTAGACAAGGAGTAGTGCAAACTTTGGTACATTCTGGTCAGACCGGTGAGGAGATCTTCGAGTTTATGTCCCGCCACGGATTTTGGGACGTGCTATATTTTATTTATATTCCCGGGGAGCAGGGGGGGGGGGGTGGGGTTACCTTCATTCCATATTAAATTTGGAAGGTCCTGTATTTCGATCTTAGTTCTTGTTTGTTCCAACTCCACTTTTTTGCATAACAGAGAAATTTGGCGTTAAACATGATCAGGAGTTAGTTCAAATCGGAACTGTGAAACGGTTTGATAAGCGCAACAACGCATTTTTAAACAAGTGTCAAAGTGTGCATTTGTTATACCTCTTCTACATACTTGAAGATCTCCAGCTTTTCAGAAAATGGAGTTAGTAGAAACGAGAACTAATGTGGCGGTATGCGTGCATAAGTCTGTCTTAGTTCCCAACAAAAGTGAATATAGACCTTTTTTTATTATTAATATTCGTGGGCACAATTATCTTCACTGTTTAACATAATAATAATGATGATAATAATAGACAACATTCGTACAGCGCTTTATTTCCATATTACAAGGCCTAAGCGCATCACAGACATTCCACCACTCACATTCAATTTACCAACATAAAGAAAATACCAAAAACTGTGACAACGGCCAGAAACATATTTATTATGGTTGCATTTGATCAGTTGAAAAGTTGTGTTTTTAAGTTGTTGTTTTTTTTTAAACCAAGAAAAATCCTTCAGTGAACTAGATGTTCTTCCAGATGTCCAAGTTATTTAAAATATGTTTTCTTCTTTACCAATCCAGTTGCAGCAGAAGCTGTTTGAAAACTACAGTACGTCGGTTCGACCTGTGTTAGATCAGACCAAGCCACTAGACATTAGGGCCACCTTTGAGCTGATTAATATTCTCAGTGTCAACGAAATTCAGATGAGTTTTACAGTAAATGGAATCCTGGTAATAAACTGGACAGACGAGGTCAGTGCCCATTTTGACAGTAAATTAAAAGGTTACTGATCTGGCTTTAAAGGCGATATGCTATGATTTTGACTTTTTATTTCTTTTGTTTTTTTATAGCGATTTTCATGTAGAAGATACGGGTGCTTTTCAAGCCTCTACCTTACTAAGTTTTTAGGCTTGATGATGCATGGTGAATGAGTAAAAATAAAATCTTAAACAAATAAGAAAATATTCATGAGATACATAGGGTTTAGTGAGTCTCAGTGACTTTTTCTTTTTCAAGGAGGCGGTTACACTTTACGAGATGTGATATACGAAAAATATCAGCGTAATATAACAGTCTGTTACACTCGGAGTGCTGTAAGCATGTGATCCGTTTCGGTTTATTATCTTTGAAAGGCATAACTTAACATTGAGATATACTGTGAATCCCGGTGTAACAGATATTACCCTCAGCTCGACTATACCTGGGGGTTAAAATGGATTAGGTAGGCCCGTTTTTATCCCGGGATATACTTTGGGCTAGGCCAGACTATACCCCACCAGTCCAGATTATATCCCACATTCAGGCACGCAAAATATTCAACTATACAAAGTTCAATTTTTTATTTTATTTTACATGCATGTGACACATCCTTGTTCACTATAACATATAACTGCAACCTTTCAAATGTCCTGCAAACTAATCCAATGTCTTTAACCATGAGCCAAATGAAATGTATAGCTTAGTACAATTAATAATCTGTTAAGGATTTCACCAACAAGAAATGTTGTTAATGCAACATGATCCATCGAATTTTTGTCGTAACATATTATAATTACTTTTACAGTACATCACTTTTGCCTCGGTGGATTTACTTTGTTGATTTACACAATTATCCATGTTAATTTACTTCAGTTTCACTAAAGCTTTCTGTCCAAGTCTATTTGAATAGTTGAAAAGATGTAACAAATTTTTTACATACCGTTGATACACACACTTTGCCGCGTTTGGATTCTAGAATGATGTGTGGGCCTATACTGTCATTTTTACAATCCTTCACATCTTTATATTATTCCAGATTACTAACGATGATGATGATTCTGATATCGAAATTCCTCTGTATTTTCAAGTGTAAATACGTTGATTCGGTGTTCTCAGTGTTTATTATTGTATATTACTGGTTTGCTTTCTATAAAGTTTCAAGTGGATCTGGACGTGAAAAAATTTTGTGTGTATCTATGTGAAATATTAAATTTCTGCTGGGTTATACCATAGATGATGGAGGTTTACAATCTATACGTTGGGTTATTCATATGTTTTTGTTTTTTTTTTCTAATTGTGTTCTTTCCCAGCCTTTTCTCTCTGCATCACCGTAACTTTACCTTTGTATGTAATTGTTCTGAAATATCAAATACATTTCTGATTTTCAAAAATTAAAATAAAATCAGATGACTTTACATTTATAAGTCTTATAATTATTTCATATATTGCCACTGAGGATATGCCAGTGCCAAACAAAATATACATTGCATGTTTGACTCATGAGCAGCCAACTACCAAATAATAGTAATAATAATAACAATAATATCAACGGACATGGTAAAATTAGTGTTAATGTCTAATCATACCAATTTGAATAGATATTCAGCCCATTTGTATATCAATGCATATTAATGCATGTTGATTTCCTCTAAATTGTATTATAGTTTACTGTTTCATGTAATAATATAATACCTGATGACAGTGAGAAAGAACAATTTAAAATAAGATTGAAATAACTGTTATTGTTATTTCCTCTAAATTGTATTAGGATTTACAGGAGTCAAGAATGTGTGCATGTGCGTATTAATATGATACTTGATGACAGTGATAAAGAACAATTAATAAATATTTTAAACTTGGCTTGAAATAATCTGTAGTTTTCACCTGTTTATAAAAAAAACATTAGAAGGTATGATCTAGACGCGGGGTTAGAGTCTGGCCCAGCCCAGAGTCTACCCCGGGTTATAAACTGGCTTGGCCCAGAATATACTTGGGGGCATAAGATAGGCTAGACCACTTTAACCCCGGGTATAGTCTGGCGGGGGTATAATCTGGCCTGCTACACCGGGCTGCCCAAGACAGGTCAGACCAGAGTGGATGGGGGGGGGGGGGGCAGGTGGGCCAAAGCTAGCTGGCATGGGCCTACAATTTTGAGGGGAACAATTTCTCTTGGTTGAGGGAAAAAATGGGGGGGGGGGGGAGACACGAACACAACATATTAATTTATTACGGAAGATTTATACAAGATTACAGCAAAAACACTAATGGGCAGTTTGAAATTGGGCCCATATTCCCGATGTGGCATGAGGTATTACCAGCTTTGCATGTTGCTGGCCCAAGGGGATTAGGACACATTACCGCATGTGTGACTTCACGAAGATCACGTTATGTTTTCAGTTACTGCAGTGGGATCCTGCATCTCACAATAATATCTCAGTCATCTACCCTGATACTGAAGCGATATGGCGACTCCCTTTGATTCTAGTCAACACTCTGGATCAAGCGGATGTCTTTGAAGACTTCTATGCTCCCACAGCTGTCTCATCCAACGGTGGGGTTGTCTGGGCGCCAAGTGGTGGATTCCCTGCAACGTGCAGTCTCGACCTGGAACGGTTTCCCTACGATCGTCAACATTGTTCTTTAGTTGTATGTAACAATCGTCCTGCTGTAATTTATGATAATAGATCATCCAATCACTGATTTAATTAACAGGCCAGTGAAATTCCATATCGTCGGTGTAGAACAACACTCCTGTAACCCACAAAATAAGTTGATGTGGGTTACAGGAGTGTTGAATCTCACAGACGATATGTGATCTGATGTCTTCATCAGTATCAATTTTTTTTTCTCTTATGATTTGATTAATATCTTGTTCTATCCTTTACTAACTCTAATCTATGTTCAATGCCTTTACAGAATATGGACATTGCAAATGAATAGCAAGTACTGGCTCAGAAAGCTCCTATTTTTACAAATCTGTGCGTAATATCGTTGCAAATCAAATAGGAATTTTGCAATATTGCAGAACGCTTAACTTTACTCCTCCTCTGAAGGCAGTAAAGCTAAGTTACTTCCTAATTAACACGCCATACACTCATAATTTCTGAGAACAATATGGCCCGTTATTTTGTCTTGAGTCATGGTTCAATTTGATTAATATGATTAAAAATTACTCAGCTTTTCTATTTCTTTGTAAAAGTGTATGAAGACGGTTTTGAAGTCCTAAGAGTAAGAGACCTACCGATTCACACAATTCAAACACGCTGCCACACGACCAACAACAACAACAAAAAAAAAAGATCTACGGCCCACTCAGTCACCTTCAGCATTTAACTGTATTATAATAAATTCTCAATACCCTCGAATATTAAAATAAAATACTAAAATAAATGAACAAAATGTATAAACTACATGTATGCAGGGCTGGATTAACATCTTCAGAGGCCCTAAGCACTTAAAAGATTTTGGTGCCCCCATATACTGTATATGTAATTCAATAATAATTTTTTTTTTTTTAATCCAGTCTGAGACGCCAGCAAATACTTTAATTTTTTTCATTTATCGTGGAGACCCTACTTTGTGGACCCTGGTTCAGCTGCACCATTCGCAGTTTTGCATCATATTATGGTCCATGGTAAATCCTGCAATGAAAGTTTTCTATAGTGCCCCCCTTCCCTTGATGCCCCAAGCACGTGCTTATTTTGCTTAATGGTTAATCCACCTCTGCATGTATGCATCGATTTCTTTTAACTTCCATATTTCAGTTGAACGAAAAGCGATTGATTCAATCATGACTTTTTCCCTCCCGCAGTTTATGCCATTTCGAGTCGCTCTGACAGATTTTAACCTGACAACAACAGCTCCGAATAGCGTGGGACTGGACTGGTACACAGTTAATGGTGGCTGGGACCTGGAGTCTGCCACAGTGAATATTGCCATCACACTGCTCAGGGGAACGCCTGTATATGGCATTGAGGTATGCATCCCAAAAAAACACAATGCCTGCGGCTCCATGAAAGAATAAATTTCCCAACTTGGGCCCACAAAGCATCCTGTCCTTCCTGAGAAAGGCTAAGATCTACAATTTGATTTCAAAACTTTTACACGCATTTACAATTTTTTTTTCAGAGCCATATAAAACAACTTTTGAGAAGTTAACTAATGTTTTAAAATTGAAATATTTGTGAAATTTAGGAGCTGTGAACACGAAACAAATAAAGTACCCAAATACACAGTGATATGCGCAAAGTGGCCGTTATCATACCGACGCGCCGTAAAACCCAAACTCAAACTCAAACGCTCATAAATCTGTACAGATACGTCAACGTTTTTGTTGTTTGTTTTTAATTGTATTGTTATTTTCACATCACTCATAGCCAAAGGACGAGCCATGATAAGTTCAGTTTTAGGACGTTGCATCGAAGACTGATAGATTGTCTAAGGCTACTATAGCTCTCTGAGTTAAGTGTGTGTTGCGTCGACTTTGACTGAGACTGGGTGGAATTTCCTTTGAATCAACTAGCGAGTCAGACCTGTTGCAGTGTCAGTGAAAACTGGGCAAAAAGAAAAGGTTCTATGCAGCAAAGCCTCGCGCAAGAAGTAACACAGACACGATTCAATAAAGCGCGCGCCAAAAAAAAGAAAAAATGACATTAACATATCAAGCTTTCGGTCGATGGCCTTTGGTCAGGAAATATGATGAACAAATAACGAAACTGAACAAGTAAAAACACATGGGTACTTAGCTGCGAGTTCCAGACTTAGATCTTGGGAACACAGCCCGTCTGTCAAGGTATGGTGGCCCCTGTTTTGACTTTGCTTTAAGCCTTGCTGCGACCCCACAGATTTTCTGTGGTTCTTACTAATATTTTGTTTCAGTGTCACTTGCGGGCAAGGTCCCGATTAACTGCACAGTCCATAAAACAGACAAAACAGACTTGACTCAGGGCGATATGGGCGTGGAGGTTGTTGGCTAGTTTTTCCATAGTAAGCGACTGATCTTGTCTGGCAATTGCTCTCTCTCTCTCTCTCTCTCTCTCTCTCCCTCTCCCTCTCCCTCTCCCTCTCTCGCTCTCTCTCTCTCTCTCTCTCTCTCTCCCTCTCCCTCTCCCTCTCCCTCTCTCGCTCTCTCTCTCTCTCTTTCTTTCTTTCTCTCTCTCTCAGTCTCTCAGTCCAAACCAAACCGGTGTTAAATCACTTAAGGCTGGCGTAACTTTCTTTCTCCCTCTCTTTCGCACACACACAAGACTTTTCTTAGCCCCTCCCCCTCTCCCTCTCTCTCTCTCTCTCTCTGTCTTCCTCTCTTTCTGTCTGTCTGTCTGTCTGTCTCTCTCTCTGTCTCACTCTCTCTCTCATACACATTCTGTATCTTCCTCTCTCTTACTCCCTCATACACACTCTCTCTCTCCCCCTCTCTTCTCCCCTCCCCTCTTGAAGTTCGCTATATTTTTAGTAATTTTGTTGATTTTGAACCACAAGTGAGTTGAACAGAAGAAATTGTTCCGACAGTTTGAACCGAAAAAAAAAAAGACGCATTTTTGTTGAGTGGAATTTTAAAAAATATGACGGGAAATTTCGTTCTGTGCCTCAGTTTACCCAATAGTGACCGGAACTTCAAAAATCATACTGTATTCCCCGAGTCAGTGGGCCAACTCGCCTTAACAAAGCTTTATTAAAGGGCCTATTTTCGAAACAACAAAGGAAATAGGAAACGTCCAGCTTGTGGATGATTAAATGCAAAGTAAAGACATTGTCGGGCTATGTCTTGGCGGCTTAATGTTTATTAAGTGTTATCTATGGCGTAAAGATTGCTTCCTTGTTTGTTTGTTTTTTTATGGTTATTGTTGTGTGTTACCATTTTCTCTTTGTTCTCATACAATAGTTGTTGACATTAAAAGTTATTATTCATTTCGTTATAGTAGTTCTAGTTTGTGTGAGTGATTGGTTGGCGGTGTTGGTTGGGTCTCCTGCTCAGACCTTCAGTACTATCATTTTTTTCAATCTATCAGTGGTCATGCTTGTCCTTGTACAGTACGACCGTTATTGTGTCGACGTGCTTTCATTCTAATTCAATCCAAGTTCTGATTTTGCGCTGAGGCCAAACTTCACCACAGAGGAGTTGAACTAATAGGTTTTCTTATTATACTAGATCAGGTACCCGGCATTATCCGGGATAAACCTGTGAACCAGCCGTTCTATTTCTCTCTCTCTCTCTCTCTCTCTCTTTTTAGTCTAAAAAGCTTCCCATATTCTACAGTCTTACTACAGATTTCATGGGCGTTGCTCTACGCACTCATCTGTGGTAGAGAAATTGCGCGCACGGAATTGAAAGAGTATTGATATTTGGCAGGGAGCCAAAACAAAGATCAGTGTATTTGACATTTTTTACAAATTTTATTTAAAAATTACTGAAACTTGAATCAACACAATCGGTCGATACGAAAGCGATTGGGTTGAATTAGTTGCCACTTAAGAAAATTAATTTTTTAATGTTTGAAACTGCTATTTAGGCTGTAGTGTCAAGCAAAAAAGAAAAAAAAGGGCCAAAATTGCACTACGATGAATTTCTTCCGCCACTATTTTTTTTTTCTTTTTTATAATAAGACATGCACTTATTTTCTTTCTCAGGTGTCTTTCCAAATACGACGTCGTCCTTCATTTTTTGTAGTCAACATCCTCATCCCTGTCATCATCTTGTCGGCTTTGGATCTGATCGTTTTCTTCATACCCGTAGAGTCAGGTCAGTGGCCCCTCCTCATCATTATCACATTCATTATCCTCATTGGCGTCACTGTTGTTATTATTATCATCACCATTAAAACCTCATCTCTGTCATGTACATGTTATCATCATCACGTTACTACAACCCTTAACATCACCACCATCACCAATTATTATCTTAATCTCATTGTCCTGTTTTCATCATCGTCATCAGACTCACTCTCTTAACATCAACATTGTTCGAAGTTAAATCTCAAGTTTAGACTCATTTCGTTAGTGTCCGAAAAGAAAAAGTGACAAAATGCGGGGTGTTCCAAGAAAATGTACACACACTTTAAATATTTGTTGATACAATGTCGATTAAAATACATTATATCCAAGATAATTATATACTTCAAATTAAAGAGGACGGATTTGTAATTAAATGAGTTATCACTTGTGTTCAATCTGATGGCCTTTCTGGACCAGACACTGATGACAACAAAGTTCAATAGAGTTGCAAATGACAATAAGCAGTTCATTTGTGTATAATATATTTTTTAGACATCTCACAGAAGACCAAAATATAATTATATGGATTCACTTTTTGGAGATGAAGCCGAGCCCTCGTCAAACTTTGTTCTGCGTAAACTGTGTTTACAGTTACATATCCATCAAGCAGTAAAAAAATAAAGATAGTTTCCATGTGTACGGAAGTGGCCATTCCGTACACATGAAAACATTTTTTAATTATTTGGGGGGGGGAGGGGGGGTCTATTTCACTGCTTGAAGTGTTTTTGGTCTCTCCGTTGCCGTTTCCTTTTCCGTACAGGTGAAACCCCAGCTTAATAGTCATAAACTGTTTCCAACATTATCTCTGATCTCTGCGATTGTCCACTTCGCTGTACAGGTGAGAGGATCGGCTACAGCACCACCGTTCTGCTGTCCATGACCATGTACATGACTGTGACCAGTAGCATCCTGCCGGCGGTGTCCGAGCCCATGCCGGTCATCACCTACTACCTGACCGTACTGCTGTTCATGGGAGTTCTGGCGGTCATGGACACAATCCTTATTGTTTGGTTACATCACAAAGAAGAGGTTGGAAAATATATAGTATTTAATTTCTGCCTTTCCATATCATCTGACCATTCCTTTGACCTTTTTTGGTAAATCTATAGTATTTAATTATATTTAATGTCTGCCTTTCTTTACAATTTGACCATTCCTTCCTGGCATTGTCACTCTGTCTGTTGTCTGCACGCAAAGGGTTATCAAGGCATCAGATAAGCCTAATTAGCTGTTACATCGGTGGCTTTCCGATTGTAACAAGCATGGTTATTAGGCTAATATATAACAAGGATAAAATGATAATAATTATTGTTATAATATTGATTATTTTATCTTTATTATTATTATTACCTTCATTTAATCAATGCTGTTGTTGTAACTGTGGTCTTTGTTGTTGTTGTTGTTGATGCCGCTTGGTTTTGGTTTGACTTGTGTGTTTGTGTGTTTTTGTTTTGTTTTGTTTTATTTTTGTCAGCAATAAAAGAAATGATGAAGATTGTATAGCAATTCTTCTGTCGATAACAATACGTAGGAGTTTCATTACCGTGTCTTGCGTACATCTGCAGTGAACATGTTTCTTATAGCCTTGACGCATTTTGTCGACAGGAAGAAGGCAAACGGCAGAAACGAAAGTCAACCTTGATGAAGGCTATCAGAAAATTACGGCTGTTTAACACGGCAACGCACCCAGAGGAAGGAAGTCAACAGGACGCCAGCCCATCCAGACCCATCAAACCTATTCATTTCGGTCTCAATCTGAACAAAGTAGCCAGTAGTGCAGGTGTTCAGTCCCAGGACCTCCCTGCCCAGGCCACCACTGATTCAAGATTCCAACCACAACTTGACCAGAGACTTTTTAAAATGGCAGGGGATGATCAGTCTGATAGTTTGCAGCCAGTTTTCTCAAGCCATGGGGTGGAAGAAGACGGCTCTGTTGCTGATAATCCGGGTATTTTCTCAAGTTCAGCAGCGGAGCGGAGGAAAAACAAATATAGATTGATAGGAAAACATGTGGATTCGGTCAGTTTTGTCGTATTTTTGACGGTTTACATCAGTGCTAGTATTTGGCTTTTAGTCAGTCTTCATACGTGAATTCTTCCGCGGGTTAACTTTCTAATGCTTGGTGTTCTATATACGACATACAGCACCTTATTTTCCAAATGTTCTGTATTTGGGCTACATTTATACTTAATAATAGATAATTTTTCTCGATAAATGTATATACTTTAGCATTCATTTAAGTATTTTAAATCAGTTCTGCTAGTTTCAGAATTTTTGGATATGATATTTACGTCTTGGTCACAGAGAGTCAACAAACTAGAAAGGACGACTGAACCTCCAGTAATACACAATGTGAACGTGCCGGCTGAGGCTGTTAAATGGGCTAAATTTATAATACTGTAAAATTTTACGCTAAAAGAACAAAATCAATCAATTCATTTTCTCCTAGTTTTTCTTATTATGTCATTTTTATATTGTATTTCCTACCAGTGCTTTTCATGGAATATGTTTTTATTTCTATTCGAACTGTTATGGAGAGGTTCTGGAGTATGAAACAAGTGGAACGCTGCTAAGCGATGGGTTACATATTACTCCTCTGTATAAATGGAACAAATTGTATTATTGTGGCAAGTTTGCTTATATTATACATGTGTGCAATAAACGTGCTTTTTATTCCATTGTGGGTCTGCGTGTCTAACTGTTACTGTGATGGGTGCTAGATTGTAATAGTAGTGTATGTGGGTTCTTGAATGCAAGTCCGAGTAGTCCCTAAGTGTGCAGTGGTCGAGTTCATTAGCGCGTCATCAATTTGCATGTTCATATGATCTAATGTCGGTCTCTCTCTCTCTCTCTCTCTCTCTCTCTCTTTCTCTCTCTCTCTCTCTCTCTCTCTTTCCATCTCTCTTTCTCTCTGTCATACAAGCACACACACACACACACACACACACACCCAAATATCTCTCTCTCGTTTTCTCTCTCTGTGTGTCTATCTGTATGAGCGTGTGAGCGTGCGTATCTCTTTCTCTTGCTCTCTCTCCCTCTCTCTCTCTCTCTCTCTCTCTATCTCTCTCGCCTAGCTCGTTCTCTCTTTCTCTTGCTATCTCTGTCGCCTCTCTCTTTCTTACTCTGTTCTTTCTTTTTTCTTTATCTGTTCTCTTTCTTTCTTTCTTTTTTCTTTATCTGTTCTCTTTCTTTCTTTCTTTTTTCTTTATCTGTTCTCTTTCTTTCTTTCTATTTTCTTCCTTCCTTTCTTCCTTTCTCTCTCTCTCTCTATCTCTCTCTCTCTCTTTCTCTCTTTCTCTCTCTCTCTCTCTCTCTCTCTCTCTTTCTCTGGGTTAGATTGAGAGAACAGACTGAAAGAGTTTATAATAAGATTTGATACTTACGCACTTTAAACTGTAACATAAATCAAAGTCCGATTTTGATCCACGAACAAGTTGGGTGGTGACGTCACGACTATATAATTTGAACGAGATCCTACGAGTTGGCTAGTACGCGAGACCTCACTGAAACTAAATGTCTTGACGTTGCCACCCAAGCAAAATCGGCTTGTGCGCATCTTGGCTTCATTCACTTCATGTATTTCCACACTACTGATATGCTATGAGCACTTTTTGACGCCAATGGCCAATCCCTGACATCCTACGAAGATAATAAAACAGGTCTGTGTTTTCATATCAATAAGAGAAGAAAAAAAAAACGCTATATTTTCACGTAAACATAACACTCATGCACTTTCTATTGTTGGAAAGTATAATTTTTAATTAGTAACAAACATCACAAAAATACAGATTGTTGCTATACACATCGCCTTTTGACTGTCTGGATAGTGAATAAATACTGCTGCATAGGTAATACATACATAGATTCACTTAATCAATCTGAGGAATCGAAAATCAATAAGCACAAAATGCAAAGTGCATACTTTTGAGAAAACTGAAATTGCTGTTGTTGTTTAAATTAAGTTTGACTGACGTGATTTTCAGTTCACATGTATGTCGTTGTTTTTTTACTATCCTTTTTTCTATAAAAACAAATTACAGATGGTCCAATTTTCACGTCCATGGCATGTGGCCCATGTGCCCAACTCCGGGTACTCCTCTGGCTCTACTTGGTTTGTTTTTTTTTTCTATTTTTTTTTTTTTTTAATGTAACTTAAGCCCCTTCGGTGTTCAACATTTGAAGCTGAAAGTAGTTCTCAGTGCTTACTCTCTGAAGTGGCACAAATAGCTAATGGACCAAATCACTACTTAGTGCCTTTTGAATTTCAACTCTTCTAGTTATTTCAAATATCAATTCTATAAACATTCAGAAATCATCATTCTCGGTGCATTCCATTCTCGGAAAAGCGGGCAAGGGATTCCCTCTTCAACAAATTCTTAATCAGTATTGACACCTGTTGCTTGGACATAAAATTCTGTTCAGTCACACGCTTCTTTCAATAGTAGCGTATATCCTGTTTTTCAGACCACATACATCATCAAAAACGAAAACAAAATGATCACAGCAAAAAATACGAAAATTCATCGTTGTGGAATGTAAGTTTAGTCATCTGTCGTCAAGCAACATACTTGTATAAGAATACGAACGTTTCTTATCTTCGGCCAAACAGTAAACTGCAAAAAATCCACAGAGGTTTTCACTGGTAAATAGAAGTCAATAATGGCGAGATGATAACTAGAATAATAACCGTGATGTTTGTGATAATGAGGATAATTATACTTGCACATGTGGAGAAGACGGACAGAGAGTCATGAAATGGACATTGTAAAAAGCCAGCGGTGTCTTCACCAACCTCAGAAAGTGATCAGATACCAAACGTATGTCTCCACGGGTACTGCGATTAGGACGCATATCGTAACGTCCTGAAATTGATACTGTGTGTGCGCTGTTATAAACACGGATGGGGAAAGCATGTAGCAGTGAAGGATTAATAATATTCATGATCATGATCACATACAGAGCTATACAATAGGCAAGAGGGGGCACGCCGCTGCTCTGCCTTTCTTCGGCTAACTAAATGATGGCGGCAATTCGCGTATCCATTTAGTGGTGCGCTATTGCAGACAAAAGGAGGGCGAGCGACTACCAATTACAGCCCACATTATAGTATACAACAAATGCGCCGCATTTTTCATACTTTTTTGTCGAAACCTTGCCCTCCTTTTGTCTGGTCTCAATGCATCATAGGATGCACAGTGACCTGACCTGCTTCCAGCTCTAGTCTATCTGAAGAGCTCTCTGTATTCACATAATAGCGGTATTATTTTTGGTTTACAATCTTGTGACCCTTCTGACATCTGTATCAAAGTGTCCTGCGCCCCTTTTCTCAGGACTGATTCACTGAGTGAATTATGGGAGAAGCTCTTTCAGCTCACCATCTCTTAAATATTGTTTTGCTCGCACTGAATAATGTCAAAGGGAATAATGTCAAAGGTTTTGATGATGCATGTCGCACACCTTTGTTATTTTCCAACAATCACGCTTGGCCCATACACCGTCCCCTTAAAATAACAAAGTTTTATCTCCACTTTTTTGCTTAACTGAGTTACACACGACACACTATTTCTACAGGCCTTCTCCGTTGTGTGTCAAACTATCAAGTGGATTCGATGTGTAATTATTTGTGAGTAATACGTGAAAGAAGAAGTCGTATTGCTAAAAGCTGTGAGCACATGAAACTTCAATCATCAATTTCTCAAATGTTGATTGAAGGGAGTTAGAACTGTAAGGGGACGACATCATGCCCGGTGTATTATAATAATGACCCTGCTGAAACACTGTAATGTAATTGGGAAACCCACATTCAAGCTGACTCAGTCATCCCGGCAGTAATAAAATGAGTGCCTGCACAATCACCCAGAATCTGCAGCTACAATTGACTCGAGCTCCCAGGGCAAAATTCTGATTGCTGTAGGACTGTGACATCATGGACCAAAACCATGGGTCATAATTACCTTAAGATGATATGCCTATTGATGGCCATAATGATTAGAAGAATGAAAATATGTATCACAGATTGTGGCACTACAGTCATGCTTTGGTTATTCAAACAAAACCCATAAACAAGGTCATAATGATCACTGCCAATGTATGACCATCCTCGCTCTGATTGCTAGATCCTCCAAGGCAACTCCAAGCCGATTCAACCATACAGCCGTACGTCATCAGGATGAAATTTCCACACTTTCGCTGAAGAAAGTTCAATCCTCCAAGACAACTCCAAGCCGATTCTGCCTTACAGCCATACGTCATCGGGATGAAATTTCCACACTGTAGACCTCTGTAGAAAGTTCCACCCTCCAAGACAACTCCAAACCGATTCAACCATTCAGCCATACATCTTCAGGATGAAATTTCCGCAAGAAAACCAATTGTCAAACACACCCAAATCAGCAAAAACACTACAAACGATACCGCGTCAATATGACGTCCGATCATCCTATACTTATTCACAGAACTAGAAGGCTTGGTTTGGCCTTTTTCCACGGAAGTCGACGCCTTCTCGGGGTCTTCCAGTATCGAGGCTGACTTCTCGGAGTTCTCCATCATCTTCACTGCCTGCATAAAAGCCGACCTCCGGGGCTGAGGCGGTGGTACTGGGCATCTTCGTCAGCTGCAGCCTGCAATGTTTTGTTGGGAGCTGTGGCTCGGTTCAGTAGACCAATCCTCTTGAAGACGCCTTGGAAGGAGGCCTTTGCTTTCTTTCGCTTAGTCTCTTTCTGCGAGGGGGGAAGAGGTGAAAGAGGGCGCGCAAGAGATTGTAATAGGAATCATCTAGCAATATGTCATATTAAAGAATTGAATAAATAAATAAATACATATGTAAATAGATAAATAAATAATGGTAGTGCGTAAAAATATAATTAAACAAACAACAAGTACGTAATTAAATAAAGGGATAAATAATTTAATTACTTAATTTTAGTTAAATAATAATAATAAGACTATGGTATCTTTATTTTTCTTGTCAAATAAGAATTCCATTTCAGCTTATTCAGTGCAAAGTAGAATTTCTGCAGGGGCTTCACGGGGTCGAAGGTTCGGGGATTAAAGTAATAATGGCACTGAAGTAATATTTAAAGAGACTGTTTACAAATAGTGAAATATGAAGCGTCTGGTAGCGGAAAGAGGAGTAATATTATAGTTATATCAATTACTGAAATAAAAGTAGAGCACTTTGTAAATGTCGCGATAAACGAAGCTGGGCTGATAGTCACGGTATCGGCGGCAACATTAGGATTATAAATAATAGTGGCTATTTAAAAATCAATAGCTGGTAACAGCCATTGAAAAGTAGTTGGAAAAGTAATAGTTGAAGCAAAAGTAGGGGCAAATGTAGCATGGAATGAGAAGCGGTTGCAATACAAGCAGTCTGAGCAAATTTGGGTTAACTGAGCAAAGGCAAAATAATGGCCACTTCGCGCCTTTCACTTTTTTTTTTCTTCATTCTCATGGCTTAATCAATTAACATGTCACAAATAAAACTATAACAGGAAAAGTTCCGTATCCAGTAGTTCTATCAGTAAATTTCAGAATAATTTTGCATACATCTAGAATGATTTTTGTAAATAAGTATAAAAATCTTTATATTAACTATAGATTTCAGCCTCATTCAGAAAGGACAGGATGCTCTGCGGATCCAATACAGAAACACGTTTTTCCTTTCATGGATCCGCAGGCAAAGTACCTTCTTCGGAGGTGTCTTCGATGTACAAACCTCATCACGGTGGTGCAGCCAAACGATGAGAATGGAAACCATGACTGTAGCTACGGAAATGAGCAGCAGGATCAGAAGGTATACCGTCACCAGAGGTGTAATATCTGAAGACCTGTCAGAGAGAGTAGCAAGAATACATATAATATCTATCTCTGCCCGGGTGTGACTGACCTGGCCGTGAAAACCAATAAAACTGACAAATTTATTTTTTTTTTTAAAGTCTAGCGCCTTATTCAGTTATCCAAGCGACAAAAATCCTTCAAGGAGTGAAATGAGTGAAAGAATATTTTCATGTGTACGAGAACACCGTTTCCGTATACATGGAAAGACTCTTTCTTTTTTCTACTTGATGGATTTTTGACGTATCTTTTCCTGTTTCCTTTTCTGTATACATGAAAACACAGCTTTATGCCATTATGATTCCATTGGATTATTACATTTTCCTTTTGGCACATTTCTTTCTCTATCATATTATCTGAAAGCCCTCATGCTCATCACTGCCAAAAACTGTCAGTTGTCTTTAGGCATAGGTCTTATTTATGCCATATTGTAGAGCAGTGACGACGTGCCTCTCGCCACAAGCCCACTAGAGCCACACCTTTGGTTGACTCACCTAGGTAACTGGTCACTGACAATGCTGACGAACACAGACAGTGCCAGGAGAACGGTGATACCGTGGCTAATCTTCTCCCCGCTGTCTACAGGAATCAGGAACACCATAATGTTGAGAAACGACATCGTCACTATTGGCAACACAATGTTGATAATAAAAAAGCCGGACAGACGCCTCAAATTAAAACGTATCTGAAAAAAAAAAAATCAGTTGTATACTCTAATTTTCATTCTAATCTGTTCTTCCACATTCCCTTCCCGCCTCTTGGAGTCCATCTCTTTTCATCATATTCACATCCATCGGCCTATTCGTCTTTCTTTCTCTTTCTCTTTTTCATTTGTTATTTTCTCTCTGTTCTTTCCACTTTCTCGTTTCTCTCTCTCTCTCTCTCTCTCTCTCTCTCTCTCTCTCTCTCTCTCTCTCTCCCTCTCTCTCTCTCTCTCTCTCGCTTCATATTTAGGTATTAACACACTAAAAAAGAAAAAAATGCAATTCAGTGTATGATTGAACTAAAAATCAAATGAAATTTGACACCAAGGCTATAGATCTAGTCACATTCTCTCACATGAAAGTACAGGTCAATGTCAGATAGGCTACATGATGCTAAATTTGGATATACAAAACAGGAAACGCGAAGCTGGTGTGTTATGATAGTACAATTCCCGCTAAACTAACGAACTGGGTTCATGTAGATTCCAACAAATTTTCTTCCTGGAATACAAGACCTGAGGCTTACCTGCACAAGGGGTAGGGTAGATGCTGGCTCAACGATGGAGGTCACACTTGTGCTTTCAATCTCCCATTCACCGCTGGCCACGTAGTATGTGAATCCAACCTGACTGTTTGGAGTGATGAAGGACCACTCGCTTTGGAACCAACCCATACTGTACATCTCCAATAGATTATTACTGTAAGTTATTGATGGCAATGGATTGTCTCCATGTTTATCTTTTCTTTTTTTTTTTTTGCCTCGTTTCCTTTGCTTTTAGAAAAATCACGAGATGGTTGAATTATACGAGTTTAATGGTGGAAATGGACTGATTGTGGTCGTAGTATTTAATAAGCAGCAAGGAAACCAATATGCCAATCCCAAAGGTACATTGGGGACAAGGTGGTCTAGAGGCAAGGTGCTCGCCTCTCATGCCGAGGGTCCCGGGTTCAAAACCCGGCCGGTGCAGGCATGTTGGTGGGGTTTTCTCATATTTTCGTGTCTCTGATCCTATTGGGGGGTAGGATCGAGTACTTAGTCTTCCAGGATAAGGACGAAAAAATTCGGAGGGCCCGTGTGCACGTTGCAGTTGGAAATCGAAAAGAGCAGGCCCGACAGGCCGCTGCCCGGGCAAAATTAAATAAAATGCATCCCTCGCATTCCCTCCCCTCCCCTCTCATCTCCCCCCCCCCCCCGCCAATAAATCCACCGACCGGGGCTGCACTGTGGCGACCACGTGCCTGCTCCAGTTGTAAGTGGGCTGCAATGGCACAAAGGCAAATTTCCCAAATGGGAATAAAGAAAGTATATAAATAAATAAAAAATATAAATAAATAAATATAAGTACATTCTTCAGTGCAGAATAATATTAATACATATATCTAGACATAATCATGCATGATCAGGTTTACCAAACAACATCATTATTAGCATCGTAATATTTAGATGCGAATAAAATCCAACAGTCCATTCAATATGCCAAAAGCCATGAAAAATTTCTGATTTGTTGGTTACCACAAAAATATGCTTCCATGTGATAAATGGGACTTTAACATCAAATTTTAATAAAGTTTTCATTTTTTTATTATTACTATTTAAGTGGAAAAATTAAAATTCATTTCTGTTGCATCGTGGGAATGATTTTGGCGTGAAAGTGATTTTAGAAATTAGAAAAAATAAAATTAAAACGGTAAAATAATTTCAGCCTCGTGTCACCGATCGTTTCAAACGTAAAACGGCACTGTCACACCGAGGTTAACTTTAAGTCAATTATTAAACATTGAATAAGCTCAACATGACAGTAAACGTATCATCAAGAAAATGCCCACATATCAGGGGTCCCGTACGAAATTTTAAGTTTACTCGAAGTCTTTCACACTGTTTACAAGTGACATTAACTGGAGCGACAATGTTATCACGACAATCCTGATTATATTATAACAATAAAATCCTCTTTAGGAGTGTGGTATATCAGGGACCCTAAGTCGTACAGGGTGTATGACAATAAAATCCTACGATAAAATCCTTTTCAAAAGTATGGTGCCTGTGAGACCCCATGACGTACGGCTAGGAATAGTGAAAACGCATTACGTTGGTGAGCATGCACGTGCATATTTTAAAACTTTAAAAGTGTGGGGAGATGGGCAATGGTGTCATCGTGGAATACGTGGAATGTCAGAAAAAAAAAGTCCCATAAATTAGATAATAACAAACATTTTTAATCGCTTCTGGGTACATTTTTTTATCGTTCTGGGTCCTTTAGACCCACGACGTAGAGCGAAGGCTTAAAAAATAATACAGACCATTTCAAATCAAATGTGATTGTCATTGTCAATATCGATTGTCATTATTAATATCGATTGACATTATTAATATCGATTGTCATTATCGGTATCGATTGTTGTTATCAATATCGATTGTCGTTATCAATATCGATTGTCATTATCAATATCAGCGAGCACGAGTTGCAAAACTTTCGTCGTGAACTCCCAGACAACCACAACCCCTAGAAACATGCCGTTTTCAAGTGAATTCCTTTAGAATACTGTAGTTTGTGATGGACGAGTGAAATTATGGGGGTACGGAAGACTGAGCCGGTTTTTCACCTGTTATGCAACACATTGCGCAATAAGCCGCCGACCCCTGTTGGAAAACTGAGCCGGTTTTTTGTTGTAGATATCGACTATGTTGTTTTCGACCTTTAGATCGATTAGACTGATGTATCAACCCTAAAGTCACTGGACTGTATAAACATGATAGATCTTTGGATAGACTCAGTATGCTAACACACAACAGGAACAGTCACAAACTGACTGTGCGCGCGCGCCTAACACAACTCAATAGGCTAGCCATGCTTTCCGCCTGTTGAGGCACCTTCCCAGAGACTACAATTAAAGCCTGTCAGTTTCATGTCGGTCAAGCATGGTGCCGAAAACTTCAACAAATTGAACTATCTTCTGAGTACAAGTCTACCAGTGAAACTGCAATGTGGCTAAAATCCATTTTTGGCTTACCGGCTCTTGAGCCTAGTGAAGTACAAGATTGCTTTGCTTTTGTCATCATGGTCCAGTGCCCAGACCAGGATGATGACAAACTCACAATGTTTTCAGACTATGCTTTTGACAACTACATTTCTTCAACTGCCAGATACCCGCCCAGCTTGTGGGCTTGTCTTGAAAGTTCCGTCAGAACGACCAATGCATGCGAAAGTTTCCATAAACATTTTGCAACCCACTTTACATCGCCGCATCCAAACATATTTCCGTTCATCGAAAAACTCGCAGAAGAACAGCTACGAACTGACATAAAGGTCAGATCATCCTATCAGTACCACAATGTTCCTGTGAGACGCTTGCGTGAGCGTGAGAGAATTAGGGAGACCCTCATTACTGAGTACAATGAGCAAAGGCTGTCCCAGGCAGAGTTTGTGCACAAAATGGCTCTCAAGATGCTACCCGTCAAGTTCTGAGGCCCCTTTTAATATTTTTTAACAATTTATACCATGATTTTAACAGCTCTCAATATAACATTTATCCTGCTCAAAATCCGACTTCCACCCCCCCCCCTCCACCGTGGTGAGCAGGAGGCAACACGTATCAAGACCGTTTCAATCAGCTGTTATAATTACATGCATTTAATTCTTACAAAATTCACCAGAAAAAAAAGCAAAGAAACAGTCTCGATAAGTGGCGAACGGAAGAGGTTGACTAGTCGTTAGAAAAATTAAGTATCGATATGCCAAAAACCGGCTCAGTCTTCCAACAGCTTTTACGAGCTACCTTTGAAGTTTTGAACAATAGGATTAAAAATCCGGCTCAGTTTTCCCGTACCCAAATTATGAGTACCGTACACATTCGTATCATGTTCGCTGAGGACAATAAAATATTCAAAACTGAGCCGTACCTTTTTCCAAACTGCATTTCATAGCCTGACAGTTCTAGTTTTTCCTTTCTGTATGTTGTAAAAACTAGCCGACCGGAGATAGCAAGATAAATCATGCAAATTCTTTTTCACCAAGCACAACCGTACATCAATATTATCTAGGTCACATTAAAAATGGCCTTTGGATTCCACGTAAAGACTAATATAACATATTGTTACACCACGGGTTCACGTAGAAATACACAGAAGTTGATTTTCCACCAGTAATATACCGTAAAAAAGGAGGTGTAGAAAGAAATTTCTGATAAAACTTTTCGATTCTACTCGACGGGAATGCGTTGCTTTTATCGAGGCTCAAAACAATGGTAAATGAATGATACAAAAGACTGAACTTTGTCCAAAAACGGATGTGTTCACGAAATTTATCGTCAAGTTTTGAGGTAGTACCCAAAGTTTCATACTTTTTGGTCACTTAGTCACCAAATTTTAGCTGCTTGCATGTTCACCCTCTAGCTCCATTATAGTAGTAAGATGTTTCAGCCTCCGGTGTAAATGAATTCAAAGATATTGAAAGATTCTCTTGCAAGAGTTGGCTACTTCTATCCGAACTTCAGCCGTTCCTATTTTTTTAACAGAGAGTGCAAAACACATGTGTGGTCTCACCAAAAGGTCACAGGTCTGTCGGTCAAAAGGATACTTCTCCAGGTTGAGTTTACACGAAGCAGGAAACAAGCCACCAGGATACCACGTGGCGTTACCGTCAGCTCTTACGATGAAGGGGCTATGGGAAAGAGGAATCATATACAGAGGATCAGGAACTTGAACAGAACTTCAAAGAGTTTTACTGGTGGCCTGTAGGGTGAGTGTTGTATCCGTTCCATGATCGCTACTGTGGTTTTGTGAGTTTGAATTTGAGATTGGTTTTGACGGCAAGTAGGCAGGATAATGGCCACTATGCGACTTGCACACACTTGATGGTAGTGGTGGTGATGGTGATAGTGATTTTGGTAGTGGTGGTGGTGGTAATGATGATGGTAGTGGTGGTGGTCGGGGTGATGGTGGTGGTAGAGGTGGTGGTGATGGTGGTAGTAGTTTTGGTGATTGTGGTGGTGATGGTGGTGGTGGTAGTGGTGATGATGGTGGTACTAATGGTAGTAGTAGTGATGGTAGTGGTGGTGGTGGTACTAATGGTTAGTAGTGATTGGTGGTGATACCAATGGTAGTAGTGGTGATGGTGGTACTAATGGTAGTAGTGATTGCTGGTGATGCTAATGGTGGTGGTACTAATGATAGTAGTAGTGATAGAGATGAGGTGGTGGTGGTACTAATGGTGGTAGTAGTAGTGGTGCTGGTGGTGGTGTTGGTGGTGCTGGTGGTACCTGTGGTCGTCTCGAAACAAGTCTCTATCTTCCAGTGTATTCAAGAGAATCATGCGAGGTCTCCATAATTGTAAAGGATCCGGATGGATAATCCATACCTGGTTGTACGACGCTGGATTCCAGGCAACGATCTGCGAATACAGATTGCTCAAATCATCTTCAACATAAAACGCGTTTGCACTTTTTTTCCCACTATCGTCGTGGGTGTGTGCGCTTATACATATTAATGCAACTTTAGTTCATGTTTGTCCCATCTCCATTTTCTGACAAACTGGAGATTTTTTTTAATATGTAGAAATGGTATTATAACAAATGCACACTCTGACACTTGTTTGAAATGCGTTGTGTACACTTATCAAACCGTTTCACAGTTCCGATTCATTCTAACTCCGTATCATTATGTTAAAGCCGCAAAAGTTTAACCTCAAATTTCTCAGCTGTGTTATGGTTACACGCGTGACATGGGACACCGAAACGGCTCAATTCGTCCATGACGCTGAACGTGTATCAACGATGTCGACAATACAACAATGTGCGCGTCATCCCTTTATAATTCAATGAAAAATAACTAGTATTTACCATGGCTTAGTTTGTTTTTGTTTAAGTAGTTTTTGTTTTTTTTCTTTGTTAGCGAGGTCTAATCACTAAAATTAACATATGCAACGACTAAAGTCCAGCCACAAGAATGGTAACTGCAGAGACATAATATCATCAAAAATGGTATCCAAATGTAGAAAAAAACAAACTGGAAAGGTAAATCTGAGGCTGAAAATCCACAAGGCGCTTCCGTACACACAGAAACACTTTTCCTTTTTACTACTTGATGGATTTTGGACGTTTCTCTTGCATATGAGTTTGAGTTTGAGTGTGGGTTTAACGGCGCGTCAGCACCATAACGGCCACATTGCGCCCTCCACCGTCTATTTGGGTGCACGGTCTTTATCATATGTTTCGTATTCAGAGCTTTTATGTTTTACCAATAGAATTAAATACATTCATATAATTTTATCACATTGGCAAATGATCTGAAAAAAAGTTTTGTAAACGAGTATAAAAGTTATTAAATCAACCCGTAGATGTCGTTCCTGCTTTCATACACAAGAAAACGCAGCTTTAGACAATCAGTGAGCTTACCTCATCCACCCATGACACACCAAGGAAACCATTGACAACAAATTTCTGGTTAACGTCATCCAACTCTGCAATGGCGAGGGCGTCGAAAGTGACCTCCACTTGGATTCTCTGCAAGTTGGATAAGAGTACAATCAAAGTCGTTTTGCACTGGTTAGGCATGTGCAAGAATTCCAGTATGGTGGCCTCATGAAAACCTGGGCATATGTCCCCGGAGAGAGAGAGAGAGAGAGAGAGAGAGAGAGAGACGGACAGACAGACCGGCAGACAGTCACACAGTACAATCAGTGATAGAGAATGAACTACAATGCGTCTCATATTCGCACGACTGAAGACTCAAATATTACCTCAAGGGCTTGACTAAAAATGTCCTTAATATTGCACTACTATTTGTTTCTATTTGCCTTATATTTTTTGCATTTTTTTTTTTTTTCTGCAAGAAGAGGAAGACCCGTCAGAAAGAAGGCAAAAGATCGCACTAGATATGGGCTAGAAATCAATATCGACGAGAAACAAAAAAGAGAAATGTTTTCTTTGTAAGAAATATTCGTGTATTAATATTTATTGACAATGCGGTCTGATTACAATAATGCTGTAGTTTAGGCTACTGTAATGAGTGATTTGTCTACATTCTTCATACGCTTGTTCAGCTTCTTCAAATCCCTGATTTCGGTGTTACTTCATATTTTATGTGACTTTAGTACGGAATGCGTGATGTTCAGAAAGAGCCACAATGAAAAATAATATTCTGTTGAGACGAAAGGATACAGGTAAAATTGCGCAAAATTTGTGACATCTTGATCAAGATGTTTGCTTTTAAAGCGCACCACGAATTATGGGATGCTCTAGGCCTGCATGTATTATCACGGAGGAACATATAGAAAGGATGGAGAGTGATAGTTAAACAGACGAGTAAATGGTCAATGAAAGTTCCTCTAAAAGAATTTGGTTGAACACACGATGAAAAAAATGTAGGATGGCTCTGAGAGGACGTGAAAAGAAAACTTGTCAACGAACTGGCAGGCTGGCAAATATTGGGTCGATAAATTAAAAAGTAAACAAAGGCTATTGTGGAAGGCCGTCAAAGTAAATTACACTATAGCGAAAGTCGTTGCATCTTCCATAGTTTCAGTACAGAAAACATGGCAATAATACCTGAGTTTGGTCCTGCAAAGGTCTGACAATCGCATTGTACGTGCTGTTGCTACTGAGTTGGTCAGTGATTACCTTCGCCATGTCAGTATAGGACTGGCCCTCGCAGAGTTCAATGTTGGTACAGTTCAAGATCAAAACGATGACCAAAACACTGAAGGCCCACTTCATCTGTGCATGGTCTGATGTATCCATTTTTAAATAAAGATTGTCCTGAAAAATTTAAATTCACAACAGTTCACGATGTCACCAAACAAACTTCTTGAGGCAAAGTCAGTGCACAGAAACGTTTTGAAGCTCCGGAGTTGTGAAGATCACTTGGGGAGAATGCGGGAACTAGTAAGTCTCTGAACGTGCTAGTCCTTCCTACTTTAAGGTTTGTATCTTGTCCTGTAAATCCACAAAGACAGAGGTAACGACATTGTTCTTAAGTGAATATAACTGATCATTGTCCTTAGTAAGTCAAGATCTACAGAGAGATATAAGCCCCTGCACTTTTACTCTTGTTGAGTTGTGTTGGGCTTAAAATGATCGTAATAATAATAATAATAACAATAATAATAATAATAATAATTGCGGTTTAATAAAGTACGAGGATACTTTATTGGCCTGGTATGTGTTGTTCCAACAAAAATTTACCCCAGCAACAACTAAGAACATGCTAGTCGAATCGTGTCTAATTGTTTATTTATCTTAATTTTTTTTTTAATTTTTCATTGTTGTTATTGCTGTTTTCATATACAATGTAGTCCTACAAAATTTATATTTAAATAGTGTCCTGTTCCAGAGATAGAGTGAATGCTGTTTGCGCGAAATCAACACTGCTGACACCTTAGCATGAGAAATGAGCCGGAGCTCTAAGTCTTTGATCAATCTTAAAGCTCAATCTGAGTAGTACATGTACTGCCCGGTAAAATCTAACAAGAAAATGACTTTAGATCATTTTTAAAGGGTGAATTTGGTTGAAGAACTTCTAGACTATAATTATTACTGCAATGTAGTTACACAGTTTCCAAGTTTATGTGCAAAGACTGCGGTACAGGTCTACTCAGTAGCGCCAGGATACAAATTTCCATGCATTCGTTTTCCCCGAGCAAACAATGTCCCAAGTTCATATGTTAATCGCTTGGGTGACCTTTCCATAATTAATCACTTCTTTAGTACTGTCATCGGATCGATAACCAGTATCCATACACAATTAGCCCTGGTTGCGTCTGTAATCAATGGATTATTTCAGTACGCTAACATTACCAAACAAAGTGGAAAACTTTTCTATAACGTAGCAGCCTTTTCATTAAGTACCCATTGTTGTGACCTGAAAGGTGTTTATTTTCCTCTTTAACAGGCCAAGTTAAGATAATCATCGTCGTTATAACTTATGCATTTTTACATGCTCATTTGTTCTGCTTGTATTGGATATTAATTGTTCAGCTGGCCGTTTGGTTATGTAGCCAAAATACTCACAATAGGATTGTTATTGCCAACTTTTGGCCACTTTCTGCAAAACGTTATTGTGGCCACGTCTCCAATGTAACTGAAATTTTTCAAAAAATCCGCCATGCAAATAGAACCCAATTTGGCCACGCGATGCAAACAGCTGCACCGTGTCGAGTTTGTTTTTTGTTTGCATGTGGTTTATTTTATCACTTCACTATACGCATTCAATTGCACGTGTCTGGTAGTGAGAAAAATCGTACCAGAGATTCACAAGCCTCATGGGCCACACCCGTATGTTTGAAAGGAATGAAACACACATATACACAATAGTCGTGGTTTCAGTTTGATGCTTCATAAGCATAATAAGGCTACAGTAGAAGTAAAAGTGTTTTGTTGAAGACATCTGTTGGCAGATAAAATATCAAAGCTACCCTTTATAATCAAACATTAAAATAATACATGTGGTTAAAGAAAAAAATATTCTATCAAAACAGGTGACAAAGTTTAAAAAAATAAAAAAGATTAAGGACGGCTACAGCAGCCCAAGATCTTGTTTAGCCAGTGTAAATAAAAAAATGCATCAAAGAAAAGTATGATATACAAATTCTGACAGCTAAAGCAATTTGTCACATAAAGAAAGTATATTGTGACAATAATTCTACCTCCTCTTTAAGTTTATCGTTTTAATTAACTAAATATCTATATTCCAGCTTCCCAGAACGAATCACAAGCAGCTGGCATACTTGGCTCAGGTATTGTGAGCCTATATTTTGCCATACTTTTTGACAAAGGTTTACCCTCCATAATGAATGCCCTTCATTTCTTATATCCAGTGCTTTATTAGACCTTACTTTATATCTGCAAACATAGGTTGCCAATCAATGGGAAGTTTGCCAAGACTCAGCGTTATGTATCTTTAATGACTTCATATATCGCACATATCTTCATTCAGTAACTCATATTACTAAATGAGAGTAATCTGATTAAAGGTATCATTTTGAATGTGAGCCCCCCCCCCCTCTCTCTCTCTCTCTCTCTCTCTCTCTCTCTCTCTTTCTTTCTCACTCTCTCTTTCTCTCTCTCTCTCTCTCTCTTTCTCTCTCTCTCTCTTTCTCTCTCTCTCTCTCTCACTTTCTCCCTCACTCTCCCTTTCTCTCTCTCTCTTTCTCTCTCTCTCTCTTTCTCTCTCTCTCTCTCTTTCTCTCTCTCTATCTTTCTCTCTCTCTCCCTTTCTCTCTCTCCCTTTCTCTCACTCTCTCTTTCTCTCTCTCTCTTTCTCTCTCTCTCTCCCTTTCTCTCTCTCTCTCTCTCTCTTTCTCTCTCTCTCTCTCTCTTTCTCTCTCTCTCTCTCTCTCTTTCGCTCTCTCTTTCTCTCTCTCTCTTTCCTTCTTTCTCTTTCTCTCTCTCCCGACTCTGTCTCCCGACTCTCTCCTTACTAGTTGACCTTACAACCCACATTACCTGTTATTTGCACAGTCCCTACCCTAAACATGAAATACTTCCTTGCCTGCTCAATTAGTGGAGGCAAAACCGTCCACATATTTGAGGCATGATGAAGAAAAGCTAACAATGTGATGGAGCCCCGGATCGATTTCCTATTAGAACTGTGAGCGCTTAGGACATTTTTTTTTCTTCACATTATGAAGATGCGGAGTACAAAAACGAATACGCGTCACTGCTGTGCGATCATGGCATGTAACAGACTTATGCCAAAAGGCAACCGACAGTTCATTGCATTTCTGAGCATGAGGGCTATCAGACAATACTATAGAAAAAAAAATGCGCCAATAGGAAAATGTAATAATGCAATAGAATCATATGGCATAAGTCATCAAATGACAGGAAAAGAAACAGCTTTTTCTTAATATCTCAAAAGTGTAAAAAAATGACTTATGCCATTACGTTAATTTGGACAGGGTGATTTATTATGTGTCATGATTTGACTCTGTTACATTTATAATCTTAGAAATGGGCACATTCTTTTAAGAGTTCTACAGAGAAGCACTTACGTCAGACCAATCAGTAATTGTAATAGTACAAGCAGAATGGCTCAGCGTATGCCAAGGCTTACAAGAACTAGCTTCCCTAGGCCATGGGCCTTTTGATTCGCATCTACAGTGGAATTGTTTGGAATCGCCGCCAGCCAGGTCACGTGACATGCAGTGGGGAACAGATTTCGTGTTCTTACCTGAGTTGTCCTTGTGTGAATAGCAACTGTTATCAACAGCGTGGGGGAACAGTGGTTTCTTTATGGTTTCGGTAGTTGAGAATCAAAAGACCCGGGGAAGCCAGTTTGTTGTTGTTGTTTTGGTTAAAGTGGGTGGTAATGGTTACGGTGATAGTTAAACATGCAATTAAAACTTGACGTGATTGTAATCAAGAATAGTACCGTAGTGGAAGTAAATGTCTTTATTATTGTCGTTATAAAACTGTCCTCGCTTTCGTACTAAGTTGTCAGTGGTGCGTGGGTGCCATATTTACCTGTGTGTCTAAATTGTGAAAGTTCCTTTAATGTCTCTTCAGTGGACATTTTAACATAGGAAACCAGATACGGGTTGTGAATATTTGCAGTCATTTCGAGAAACCTTAAACAGAACCAGAACAGAACAAACCAGAACAAACAAAATTCACGGCTGCAGTTCATTATTGTCAACCTTCACATTCGCTTCTGCGCTGACAATTCAGACAACTGCTAATTTCTTTGTCAATTTAATGGTCAAGTGCTAATACAATATTGATTAGCTACAGGTTAAATACTACAAACATTCATCAATATTGATATTCTAACACCACCCCCTCCCCCCTACCCCCGGCCTTTTCTGTGCTTTGTTGATTTAAAATTTTAAATTGTAACTAGATCTATCTAGGTTTTGTTATTATTATTATTATTATTATCAGTCGTAGTAGTAGTAGTAGTAGTAGAAGAAGTGGTAGTAGTAGTAGTAGTAGTAGTAGTAGTATCACCAGTTGGCCCGTTGACTCTGAGAATACACAGAAATAATTTTTAAAGTTGAGTTTCGGTCATGAAATTTCCTGTCATACTTTTTAATCCTACACTACGAAAATGCTTTTTTTCTTTTTCCGGCTCAAAATATCAGAACTCTTCTGCTCAACTCGGTAAGTTGAGATTCAAAATCAATGAACTAAAACTGATTTGAAAAACGTTATAAAATATGTCCACCTTCACCTTTTCGTCTTTCTGTGCGTAATGTTATTTTTGTAGAATTTAAGACCTAGCTGTTGAAAAGCTTTTCGTGATGACATTGGATGGATTACTTCCTTTATATTATGATGATTATTTTTTTTTTATAGATTAAATTTTATGTGAAGGAAATGTGGAAACTTTATGAAGTTTGTCATTTACTTTTAAAGTTGACGCTCGACAAGCAGCCTAAATCGTGAAATGGTGGTATTTTCTGTCCGACCCATTGTTAGCACTGGCTTTATTAAGACAGTCATTCAGGGGACTGCTAGAAGTTTTCTTTGTTCCCAATATAATACTTCTATTTATATGTATGTATGTATGTTGTATTTCCGCTTCTGTACAATGAGAAATATTGTTTTTCAAATAAGATATTGTACGGGTACATTTGACATGTATTTAATGGAAATAAACAAATTTGATATGTATGTATGTATGTATGTATGTATGTATGTATGTATGTATGTATGTATGTATGTATGTATGTATGTATGTATGTATGTATGTGTGTATGTATGTATACATGTAAATATGTATGTATGTGTGTATGTATGTAAGGGTGTGTGGGGTTTGAGTTTGAGTTTAGTTTGAGTTTAAGTTTAGTTTGAGTTTGAGTTTGGATTTACGGCACCTCTGCACGGACAGGGCCACTTTGTGCCTACCACGATCTGTTTGAATACTTTATTTATATTTGGTATTCAGGGCTTCCAAATTTCACGAATAGAATTAGAATGAAATAGTTCGGGATAAATTTTATCACATTGGTAAAATTCTCAAAAGTTGTTTTGTCTGGATCTGAAAAGTGTTTTGCAAATGAGTATAAATTCCATGGGTGGCAAATGGATAGGTGTGAGCCTACGTGTGTGTGCGTGGGCAGGTGTGTGTTTATGTGGGCGTGTGTGTTTACATTATTTGGCAAAATGTGTGTAACAGCACAAATGACAAATTACCAAATGAACGTAACTCTTCACCGTTGTAGTTGCCCTCATTACAAAATGCCTGCATGGGTCTCGAAATGTCACGTGTCATTCAGCAAAGGACTTGTCACTACCTGTCAAATTTAATATTCGGAGGAGTGTGTTCTGTGGCGCCAAGTGAGCACAAGCCAAAAGAATGCAAGCACAAAATTTAATGTCACCAAGGTTGTCATTTCACATCTTGTAAATGGCATTTTGATATTGTATAACACACAAAAAAAATTACACCAAATGGTGCACAACATTCTCTTCTTCTTCTTCTTTCGTTCACCAGTGCACAACATTAATGTTTGATTCTTCACACAACGGAAAGGGAGAATTGTGGACGCAGAATTAAAATTAATCCGAAAGAAAGAACGGAAACTCTTAGGAGAATGAAACATGGGAGTGCTGGGTGCACATAAAAGATGTGAAAAGCAGTGTTTTATTAAAGAGAATGTACACATTTACGAATGGTCTAGAGGCAAGGTGCTCGCCTATCATGCCGATGATACCGGGCCCCGGTCGGTGCAAGCATGTTGGAATGTTGGGATTTTTCTCACATTATCCTGTCCTGATCCTATGGGAGGTAGGATCGAGCGCCTAGTCTTCTCGGATAAGGACAAAAATCTAGGAGGGCCCGTGTGCACGTTGCTTTTTTTGGCAGTTGGAAATCGAAAGAGCAGGTCGAACAGACCTCTGCTCTGGCAAAATTAAATAAAATTCACCCGTACCACTCCCTCCTCCTTCATCCCCCTCCCCCCCCCCCCCCCCCAAAATCCCGCCGACCGGTAACACGTTTTTTAAAATAATTTTACAACATTCTATTGTTCTTTGAAAAAAACTTTTTGAGGAATATCAAAAGCCTATTGTCAGCTCTATTGCTGTTCCAATCAATATTCCATGTGCTCGTGTTGCCTTGGTACTTCCGCCAAAAGAGGAAATAAAATTTAAAATTTCGGAGCGGCGCAAGTTGTGAAATTTAATGTTAAATGAAGCAAACCAATAGATTACAAGACAGGAATACCTTTCTGATTTAGTGGTGCCCCACAAATATTCTCATCGGACACGTCTTCCACAGAAAGCGAAACGGCAGTAAAGTGAAAGAGCAGGTTTCCTGTCTCGGAAAAGTCGGGGCGAAATAATTCTTGCGAATCCAGGTCTTTTCATAGGTGCTTCATCTTATATCTGCTCGAAGAATTCTCTAAACGAAAGCGGCGCTTTAGTTAAGTCAACTGTGATACAACCTCGGTTTGGTAATTCATTCATCATTGCAGAGGCGTCTGAGTGTGTGTGGGGGGAGTGGGGAGGGTCCATATTGTGAGCAGGTCTCATACCGAACAGCAAAAAACAATAATCACGGTGCATTAATCTTATAGGTCATTATATATAATCACGTCGCTGGGGGCAGGGTGGGTGGTGTACGGAGTCGCTCGCTACCTTTGATAACCTGCGTCAGCACGGTGTAATTATTGATTTGACTAAAGAAGGGGAAAAAAACAGTGATCCCGTCGGCGCCGTTATCCCACAGGGCAACGTTGTTTTCGACACTGGTCAGTACACATTCTGAATAGTCGGATTATCGCCTTTAGATATGCCATCGGTGATTCATGGGTGGAACAAACGAAAACGACCCCTTCCAGAATGTCATTCGTCATCACATGGACCAGGGGACGCACGATTTCAATAATACAATAATCATTTGAAACACATGGCGTCGACTTTACGAATTATCCCCTGTCTGTTCCACAGAATATGTCATAAGGTGAAAATCCAGATCAAATTGACTTGAATTACGGTACCTCGGAAATTTATCCGTGGCTCCCGGGAAATCTGTCATGACATCTTTCCATTTTGAGCAGCTGGTCTCGGAATCACAATTCACAACGTCGGCACTTACTTCCATATATGAATTTTTTTCGTCGTGAAACTTTAGCCTACAGTGTAGATGTATCTTTCTAAATATATTTATGCATTATATAGATACCAGTATTATTATAATTTTTTGTTGAAATCACGAACAAAAGAAAGAAGTTGTTTGTAAAGAGTGTATTAGTTTCGTAGATTTTGTATGATGCGTGCTATGTCCACGGATGAAACAACTAACGCAAGTATGTTTCCTTTAGACCCCTTTCACACGGCGCGGGTCAACCCGCACCCGCACTTATGTGCGGGGCCCGCGCAAACCTAAGGCTGAGGTTTTCAATGGAGCCTTTCACACGGCGCGGGTGCGGGTCGTACTTGTTTGCGGGCGAAATGTTTGCACCCGCGAAGTTGAAATTGTACACCGTATGCAGGAATTTGTCCTTGGCTGCGCTTTAATCCCGTATTTCCTTTTGATTGTGACTTCTTTTTTTTCTGCAGAAACAGTATGGATGCAGATATTGATATAGAACTGCTAATATCATTATTTCTAGGGAGGCCAGTTATGTGGAGCAAGTTCTTTCGCCAATCAAAGGATACACTGATAATGTACATCTATGTCTCCTCTTTTGTCGCAAATACAAAGTATAGGAGGAGAAACCGATCACTGTCCATATTTCACGACTGTACAGTGTAAAATAGAATAAAAAACTGGAGAGATCTAAGTGCGGGTGCGATTTTCACCCGCGCCGTGTGAAAGGGTATGCGGGTATGCGGGTGGACCCCACGTAAATGTGCGGGCGCGCGTGGACCCGCGCCGTGTGAAAGGGGTCTTACCGTGATGAGAAAGCTCCGCCACCATCAAAACGGTAATCCAACAGAAGTAAATTTAACAACTCCTTGAAGCCCAAGTTCCATGAGGTCGAATAAAACAAATCCACTGTCTAAATTGGTTTTCTCTGCCTTTTTCGCACCTCGGAAAGTAAATTAATTGCAAAGACATGATGCGTTCAAATAAATTTATAATCCAACTGACTATGATTATTATTGAAATTTCTGGTGTTTAGAGTGGAGACGATAGAAATAGTTTCTCATAAATTTGCAGCATTATCAGAATCGATTCTCCCACCCCGTATCCCCTTTTTTCACATTATTTTGCCTTTTTTTTTTTCATTGCTTTTCTTTTTTTAAAATTTTCCTATCTACATCTTTTGAAGTAAAAAAAAAAAGAAAACTAAATAAAGAGAGGGGAAAGTGAAAAGTAGAACTTTTGCGGCGTCGAATAAGACGTTCCTAATTATTTGCATCAAATTTCCACACAGAAAAGTCACATTATTATAGCATACCTGCAATGTCTTGATTTACAAGTTCAGGTATGTCACAGCAAGAAAGAGTGGGCAGACTTTGTTCGGCCAGGCCTGTGCAGAGGCGAGTGACTAAGGCTGATTTAACAAACTTTTTCGTTTTGAGGCCTAGATAAACTGCAATATCATGCTTGTGTAAAAGTGGCTCTCTGACGTTACGACTTCCTCCTCGGAAATAACTTTCTATTGGCTCAAAAGCAGTTGAATCCTATTGGTCTGTCAGGTATTTTCTGGCAGGTCAATAGGTATGCATAGTGACTTTGGATTGCGATTGAGATTTTTGTTTTTCGAGACTGGACAACCACGTGGATTGGGCACGAGGGCTTTCCCTGGTATGGACCATGAGCAAAAGAATTTAGCTTAATCATTCTAATGGCTAAGCTTTTTGGCCATGAGAAAAACATCCTACATCTTCTCTAAATCAAGTTTCGTTGCGCATGCCAAACTGAAAATCTAAAACATGATTTTGATGCGTTCGCTATGATCCCCTTCATCAAAAAGTATAATATTGTCTTTCGTAAATAAGCACATTCCTTCTAAAATAGCCTGTTGATTTTCACATATTTTATTTGCATGCATCACCACTCATGGAGGTTATTAATAATTATTTTAATTTTAATTGTGAGCACAAAAGCTGGCCTTTTTTTTTCTGTGCAAAAGAATCAAATAATAATATTCCATCCCGCACATATTTATCATCATTTTCTAATATAGTTAAAATGCAATTTACACAAAAGTGTAAGCTTTGAAATGATGACATTGGCTATTTGTGGCAGGATACAAAACTTGTATGCACAAAATAATGCATTTTCTTTGGGAAACGGAATGACAGGCTACAGTTTTGGTTCCATAGCCGGGCATTAGTCTGGTCCTGTCAAATTCATGCGACTGTTTCTGCTTTTGTTCTTCTCTGCATTAAGACCATAACTCTTACTGTCTCAGACATGCACCGTTATTGACTTAGTTTGATATATGGACAGAACTTTGAAACTCGAAATATTTGTAGCCTATTGTATCTTTCACATAAAACAAAACAACAAAAAAATGTATGTCTCATTGTCTGTGTGTGTGTGTGCGCGCGCGCGCACGAGCACTCGCTGATCCCGGCTGTGCCAGATTTACGAAAGAAGGTAGATTAACTTTCTAGTTTTTGGATCAATTTTGAAAATACATGTAGTCCATGCATACTTATTGGGCCAGAGAGAGAGAGACAAACAATCAGACAGACAGACACAGAGAGGTCTGGCAACGGTGAGCGGTAGATATGAACAATTATTATACCAAAGTTAAAGCGTTGTCATCCTTGATAAAACACGTCATTGCCTCCTCTCTACCACAAGACCTATGTCACAGACTTCAAGTGAATTTTTTTTTTTTTAAGAGAATTGTTTAAATCACATTTCTACATGTAATTTCCATAACATGTCAACGGAGGCGGCGAATCTGCCTAAGTAAGATACCCGGCACTGTACTGAAATATGAGTTGTTTGGTCACAGATTTTACTACGCTCATGTGCTTTTTTTTTTTTTAATCTTCTCCATTAGAATTACATTTAAGGCAAGTATTTTCTCGCCCACAAAAACAACAAAAAAACTGAAGCGTTCATTTAATATTTTATTTTACATTACAATTACAGAACGTCTCATATTGGAAGGACAGGCGGACATGCAAACAGCCAAGACCCAAGGGCAGGAAGAGAGAGAGAGACAGAGAGAAAGGCAGACAATGAGAGAAAAAAAAAAGAAATCATTCCACGCTACATTCGCACAGAATGCTGAAAATTCCGTAAAGTTTAAAAATAAAGAACTAATCTCTTAACCACTTACATGAACTGATTTAATCACAGAAATGGAAAAAAAAAACCTGTCAGAAATCTAGGCTGGTAAGATCATGGTGTATTCCGTAATGACCGCAGTGTCATACTGACCCGTGGCACAACTTCTCCTTGGGTTTTCACGTGAAAAGCGGCACCGGTACCACGCTTTCTCTACAAACACCAACAGATTATCCTGTCAAAAAACCGTGCCTTTGCGCACAGAGCTGGCAGAAAAACATTACGGCCCATGGACAATTACATCGAAATGCCATGCGACGACAAGGCAAAATGCTAGGTTCACAATGATTCACTCATCCGTGAGATAATACGGAATTGTTTTCAAGGTACAGCATGTTATAACAGAAAGTGGGATCTTCACGGACTGGGAACTGATAAGACTTGTTCTGCCACAGCTTTAATGCTTCATTGGAAGGAACAAAAAATATATGCCTACCTCAAGTTCATTGCTCCTGCCGTTCTGCGTGGATCAAGTCTTATTTGTTCAAACGCCCTCGAGCAACCCGCCTGAGATTTAGGAACCAGACTAGGGGATTTTCACTTTTTATCCGTAGGGAGACGAATTTTTTAGTACTGGTATAGTCGTAAGTAAAGGACATTAGTCGTTACCTCTGTGACACGCCAGTTCACCTATAATAACTTCTAGTTCTAAGACGCTGCATAATGGGAGCATGGAAGTATGAACAAATAAGTGTACGTGAGAACGGACAAAGGCGGTAAGATATAAAGTAAAGATAATGATAAGTGGAGTGAAGAAAAAGAAAGATGGAATATTAAGGGACGAATAAAAAGTCCACCACACAGATGATAGGTCTGGCAGATTCAAACTGTGATCTAATGGACGTTTATTATATGCATGCTTTTGTGAATGAGCCACACTATATTACACACTGAGATAGAGGGAAAGGGGCAGGGGGAGGGCTATGAGAGAAAGAGAGAGAGGGAAAGAGATCAGAGAGACAGAAACTGGAAAGAGAGAAAAGAAGAGACAGACAGAGAGAAAGATAGAGATTATCACATGTACAATACATGTACCCGTAGTCAGTAAGCACTGAATCAAACGCCACTGCAGATGCTCAAAGTATCTTTTCCAAAATTTTAATAAAACATACTAAATTCTGTGAAATTTTAAGACAAATAACAAAACAAAAATTAATAATAATAAAAAAAACACGCAAAATAATCATAATCTACAAAACAAATAAACATTTATGGCTACAACCATCAGCTTGCATTTTAAACATTTACAGAGAGAAAACATTCAGTTCCAAACTTTAGGGAATCTGGTAAGGAGAACTTCCATAGACTGAAACTAAAAGGCAAAAAAGGAAGAGCATGCCAGGATGACTGTCACAGAACTGCTGCAAAAAAGAAACACTTCAAGAGTTCAAGAACAGGACAGCACAACAAAAGAGTGAGAATGACATAACAAGATATGAATTGTAATAAATTTGGACAATTGATATCTGTGTCTATGCATTTTTCATACATGCAGCAGCAGACATGCACTTCATTTCTATGATAAAGTTAGATCTAGACGAAAATTAACAAAATGTTAAGGAAAAAAAAATCATTTAAAGACTAGGGTAATATTAGTGGCATCCTTTCTTGACTTGGAGAGATAAACAACCTTTATTTCATGATCTTAATGTTCTTTCATATTTGAAAACTTTAGGCCTATAATAGCAAAAGAATGCTAAATAAATATCACCAGCTGAAAATTTATGTGGGTAATTAATGATGGAAGATCAATACAAAGAGCAAGGTAAAGCTAGGTTGGTTCACAAAAATGTGACAAAATCGGTCATTATGTGGGCTAAGTCAATTTTCAAAACATTACAATATATGTTCTCATCTGAATTATGATCAGGATGTATAAACAACCAATATTTTCCAAGATCAAATTAATTTTTTACATTGCATTTCCTTTCAGTTTCATATACATGTAAAAGATCGAAAGAGGGAAAACCCTGTCATTCATTCATGAATTTCCATGTACATGAATATAATATTAACCTCCCCTTATTACCAGTTAAATGGTACTATAGCAGTAGCCTACCTGCAATATGAATGAGATGAAGTGACGCTGTGTCCCCAAACTGTAGCTCTGTCAAGAATGGGACTTATTTGTTGTGACACAGTGATAAATTGAAAAGAATTTTGTATTTAATGGATTGAAGTAGTTGCATACCACACAGCAAAACTTAAGGACAGTGAAGATGAAACCAAAATACTTAAAATTCTTTATGTATGTTTTTTGTGGCCAGAGACAACTTAACAATAACGAAGATTGCAGAAATGGCACGTACAGAGTGCTGAGCTATAAGTATGAGAACAGAACGTGCCTGCACTATATAATGGTGATATATCTTGTTTCCGTTTACAACTTAGTCAATATGTGGTAAAAACAGCACACAGAAGGATCTGAGTATTATTAAATATGCACAGATGTGTAGAAAAAATTACACATTGATTATATTTTTGTGTTTTCAGCAAAGGTCTTTGGGAACATTCTTTGTAAGGCACTAAAGCCTCATTACTCCATAATTAACACCCACCAGTTTTATATTGTCTTTCTGAAAATAAACCCACACAAATTCATCAGAAACTTGATCTTAAATAATAAATCTCTACAATACTGAGACCAAAAATATCATTTGCTTTGTATTAAATCCACAAATTTTTCCTTCTTTTGAGGGAAACTGTTCATACAGCCACTTAATTTACAATTCCAGGTAAATATGTTTTCAGACAACCAAAATTCAACATTTTATATCCAAACTATCACAAACTAAAAGTAAAAATGCCAATTCCTTAAATACACATTTCTCAAAACAAAACAGGCCTGTTATTTTTTTTGTGTTGCTTTATTATTTTTCCTCCCTAGTCTGCAAACCTGTGTTCAGTGACAGGCTGGCAATACTTCACTCCACTGAGAGATGCTGCTTACATTTACATGTAATTAATCTGGCCTTCCTTTCTCTTCACAATCACAGCAATGATTGACACTTTTCATCTTTTATGTGAACATATGAACAATCTTTCATTATTCCCTTCACTTCACAACAATAACATCCACTATCTCTTCAGTCTTCACGAAATCTGAATTTGATTTATTGGCACATGACGATTACATTATACATATATATATTAATCCACATTATTTTCTCCTATCTGACCATCTTCACATGAAAGTGAAAGCTTGTATTGCATTGTGATCGTGATGATTTCATCCCAGTCTTGCCACATAAACAAACAAACAAACAATGACACTGACATCCAATAAGTCACACATAAATGCATCTCATTTTAATGCCTAAAAAATTAGTGGTGTAGGGAAATCAACAGATACACCTAGGTGTAAGTAGATGCTAAGAGCAGTAACCCCTAAAGCAAAGATCTCAATAGGCACACTAATTTCACCTGACCATTTTGACTGAATTCACGTACACTTAAGAAACATGTTTGATCTCTTCTCTTTGTCCAACATGATATAAATGGCTGTGAATTCACAGACTCTGGGGCTTTCCACAGATTGGAGACACAGAGAAGTTTTTCCCTATTCCTTTGCGGAATTTGTGGACATTCCTGCAGCTGAAGGCATAATCATGTCATTTATTTACTAACAATTAGTAGAAAACAGAATCATTAACAGACAAGAAACTGAAAGAGGAAGAGCTTGTGTGGCTTACATGTAGCTGGATGACAGCCAAGCCGTAAATAGCAGGCAGTTTATGAATATATCCGAATAAAAACAGAGATAATGTTAGAAAAATAGAGTCTGCAGAATGATCTACTACAGAGGTATATCAAATAATCATTACATAAGATCCTCACAACACTGCATTAAGGGAAGCAAGATAAAAGACAACAATGATATCTGCTGTGGCGTGCAGTGTATGGTAAATAGTAAATAGATCTACAATCAACAGAATCTATCAGGCTGCACCTAGAGTTGGCAAATTTGAACTCAAACTAAAAGCTTGATTAGGCCTGAGTTTACAAAGTCAACTTTGATGGGTCAAGCATGCAAGCTGAAATATACTGTGGTAATAAAAAAAAAACAAGCGTCATGCTCAAATTTTGCTTACTCATCAGTGAGTGTGCAGTTATCATGCCCAGCCATAACCACTCATCGTCTACCCTTCTCAACTAAGCCATCTTTTCTTTAGCTGTTGTTCATTCAAATAGATTGCAAAATGATGTTAATCAATATTGTAGAGACTCTCATACTTTTCCATGATGTTTTCAAGACTTTTCCATGTTTTCAAGACTTGTGATGCACACTGCACCAAATCTTCATTGGTTTGAAATAAATGTTTGAAAAATGAGACAAGTTCATTGATCTAGAAAATTAAGGAATGGAATCTGAACTTCTTTCATATCTCAGCTTAACCGAAACTTAGCTTGTGTTTTGATTGAATACATGTAAAGCCTGAAGCTTTGAAACTGCAAAACCATAAGTTTTGCCTGATAGAAATATGCTCTGTTAATTAAGTCTGGGAAAAAAACATGCGTGTCAAAATGAAGTGAAATTACTGCATAACTAACATTATACAAAACAGCCAGTCACAACAATCCTGAAATTGAGATGCATAGAAATGACATACAACAATGCACAAAATGAAATTATTGCAGGAAAAATGGGATTTCTAAGTTAGCAGAGGAGGAGCATAAGAACAGGTTTACCACATGTAAAACTAAGTGAGCATTTTTGGATAAGTGCAACACAAGTTTGTAACAGATATTCATTTTCAAAGGTTGGTGTAACTTTGCCAAATGTTTTTTAAAATGCATTTAAACCACTTCCTGGTGATTTTCAATGGAAATGAGGACCTGAAATACTACGAAGTGATTTGACCTAATTAGATACGTGTCTCTGAGAATCTGTACCAAATACCTGTACTGCCTTCCATTTCCAAGTGTCAAAAATCAGACATCTAAGTGTTTAAATGCATTTAAACCACTTTCTGGTGGATATAGGAGTAGAAAATCATTTTCATACATATGCTAAAAAGTGATTTGACCTACTTAAAGACATATTGTTCTGAATGATTGTATCCAATACCAGTCCTGCCTTCCATTTCAAAATGTAGACAATCAGAGACACCTAAGTGCTGAAATAGCACAGATGAAACTCACAGTGACCTGACACACTTGAAGTAATCATAGCAAGAAAACTTCACTTTTGCCAAAAGTATAAACATCCAATTTCATACACTTTGATTTTTCACTCCCCATATATGAAAGCGCACAAAAAAATGTTATGGAATCGAACATTCTGTACATTTCTTTGTTCTCATCAAAACCCTCCCAAGCACATGTATGTAATTTGGCATAGCATGTTAAACACAAGGACATGGTTTATAGTCTTGTTAGCCAGCAGAGTGTAAACACAACTATGTTTTTCTATATATTTGAAATTATTTTCACATTGCAAATGGCCTTATCACAAAAGCTTCCCAATCAAATCAAATACCCTTACTGTGGAACATATGTCAGACTGTGTAAGCATTTATGTGATAAACTAATTGTCTGAATACTTATAGTGCCTTTAAAACAATTTTTACAAAGAAATAAGAGACTACTACAATTGAAACAGCTGTGAAATAATTTTCCTTCACATGCATACAACACAAGAGATTTTACTCTGGTTACCAGTAATGACAGTATTCCTTTATAAAATTTCATCATGTGACAAGCAAGTTGTAAACAGCTGGACAAATAAACAACAGTGATGGGTTCTGCAAGAAGTGGACAGAACTGAGATGATAATTGGCACCAATTCAATAGAAATTTCAAAAAAAGTAAAAAACCTAGGGGTTTACATTGATTCAAATCTTTCTATGTCATCTCAGGTTAGTCACCTCATTCGTATTCTATACATGGAAATCTGGAAAATTGGTAAAATCAGACATCTTATTTCAACTGAAACTGCGGCTGTTTTAGTAAATTCTTTTGTACTTTCAAAGCTTGACCATTGCAACTCCCTTTTGGCTGGAATTTCACAAAAAAATATTAGAAAACTCCAAATTGCTCAAAACAATGCAGCGAGACTTGTTTTGAAGAAAAAGAAAAGAGATTCAGCACTGCCACTTCTGCAGAGTTTGCACTGGCTGCTAGTCGAGAAAAGAATAATGTACAAATTGTCATCCATTTGTCACAAATGTGTCAATAATACTGCTCCATCGTACCTAGTTGATTTAACTGATTACTATGTTCCATCTCGTCAACTAAGATCATCATCTGACACTACAAAATTGAAAGTACCTAAAATGAATCTGTCCACTGTAGGAGAAAAGTCCTTTTCATTTCTTGGCCCTACCATCTGGAACACTCTTCCAAAGACAACCAGGGAAATTAATGACATTGGTTCTTTCAAACGCCATCTGAAGACCCATTTCTTTCAGACAAACTAGGCTAGGTGATTTTCGGCAGCAACAATAGTAAATATTTTTGAATTTCTTTTGTGTATGCGTGTGTGTGTGTGTGTGTAAGAGTTTGTTAAAGCGCCCAGAGCTTGTCATCGACGGGGTTGGGCGCTATATAAATGCAATATATTATTATTATTATTATTACTATTATGTCTTGCCTAATGAAAAAATAAATCATATCATTACAATATTGCTCTCCTAACATCTAACATTGATTACAGCTTTTCTAAAACCTTTAAAGAACTTGATAAGTATTGAAATGTCACATTTAATTTATTGTAAAGTATGTGAAAATTAAAGTTTTCAAGCATTTGGCCAACTCTTTCTCCATACGTGACCATATGTGGGTGTGCATGAGAAAACCCACAAGAAGTTGGCAGAGCTGATTTTGAGAAAAATGGCTTTGAAGTGAAAATATGGGTGCAACACAAACTTCCAACTTGGCTGTTGTTTAGGGGATCGTGGCATGTTACAGGGTAAACTGTAGACGAGCAGTGAACACTACTCACTATGATCTCTATAATGGCTTTGTAATTAGACTACGGTCTCCTAACAAGATCCAAAAACTTCCGACTTGGCTGTTTCTAGGGGACCATGGCATGTTACAAGGTAAATTGTAGATGAGCAGTGAACACTACTCACTATGATCTCTATAACGGCTTAGTTATTAGACTACGGTGTCCTAACATCAATCACTCCAATATTACTTGATCAATTAGCTGTTGCCACTTATAGGATTAAATGCTGTTTTCTCAAAATCTTTTTTTAGGGGGGTCACTGACTTCAATTTATCAGAAATGTCTTGTCTTTTATTATACTAGATAGAAAACAACTCACAACTGGCACAGTAACACCCACATGGCCCGTGCTTAAGGCAGGCGGCACAGAAACTCATGCCTTCAAACTTTGAAACGCAACCGGAAGTTTAGCCTGAAGTCGAAACAAAACAAAAGCAGGAGGGAGGCCATCATTGTTGAGGAGAAAGCATTATTCGATATTTTTAGGAGTATTTTCATTTATTACAAAATTATGATACTTCGCTTTCATGTCAAAGGAATAGACATAGTAGCAAAAAGAACTATCTTTCACATGGAATTTTTTCAGGTCTGTGCATTTCTTCCTCGCAGCAGTGAATTTTTTTTCCTTGCTGTTTTTTTATATAGATGTACAGAACTCAAAATCTCATGTTGCCGACTTATTGTGGGTTTTCTCATGCATACTCGCATATACTATCATAGATGCCGTGAAGAGTTTTCCAGATCTGTAAGTGGCTGGTGACAAAACAGTCTGAAATTTTTTCGGTACCCTAGCAGCGCAGCAAGAATACATGGGCATGTGAGTACTTATATTTCAGCATAAAAGGTGACTTTTTTTTTTGGTCGTGGTAAAATAGTCTGAAATTTTACAGGTCTGGTTTTCCTTTTTAAGGACCTCAGCCTAACTATCGTGGATTATCTTCCCTAAATCTCAAGTACAGAGGTAATCTCGCAGCATTTCGTGTACTTGCACCTTGCTTCACGTAAAACGCTTTCATATTCTAAAATTTTATAATCACCTGGTGTAACAATTGGAAACAAAGTTTTGGCCCACTTTTCAAGAATGTGCCTGTGATTATATTTGTCAGTGACCTTACAGGACCTCAAGAACATTAACTCTTTCCCCATGTCGCACTGCACACTGCGCCCATAAATTTCGTAGTTCATTTCACAATCTTCCGTTCAAGTTCTGCAACAACTTGTACACAGGGTTCACATCCTGTTTTCAAAAAGGATGTGACTGAGTGAGTGAGGCAAATTTGAGTGGAAATTTTGTCAAGTTATTGAACAATCCTGCAATTTTCGTGTGAGTTCCGCATTGCCTAGCAACAGCTTGTGTGCATCATGAATCCAGGCCATCGGGCAGTGGCCCATCAAAGCAGAAACTGTACATGCCAAGCGCAGAAGCACATAAACTGATCAGTGCATGAATAGATCAGGATTCAGATGAACGGTCAAGATCGTCCATCTAGATCAGCCTCCAAAAATGAAGTGAGTTAATCCAAATGGAAAAAACAAGCAGAGGGAGTATCTTCAGCCAAAGACAAAGGTAGAGGCAAGGGGCTTTCCAATAGATCTAGGGAGGTTAGACCAACTGTTGTTGGTAGGGCAAGTGATGGTGGGGATCAGGGTCCAGAGCCTGAAATTGAGGTGGGAAGCAGTGATCCATTGAGACAAGTCATAGATGGAAATACACTCAACTCATTTTGATTCCAGCCATGACAGATCCCCAGCTTATCAGACACCACTGGATTAGGTCAGGACTCCACCTCTATGGACTGCTTTTCAAAACTGCTAGACAATGAAGTGAAGCAATGTTTGGTTGCCTCAATCAATTCATATGTTGAAAAGAGAGTGCAAATGAGCAATCCTCCAAAAAGATGTTCTGTATTTGGGAGTTGGAAACCAATCACCGCATATGAACTAGACAAATTTCTAGCTTATCTGATAGTGATGGGACTCGACAAAGGGCCAGCTATTACAGATTATTGGTCAACAGCTGCTGAATTCACTCCGTGGTTCAGCACAACGTTCTCTTGCCAGCCATTTCAGGACATATTCCACAGCATGATGCACATAGGAGATGAAAATGCCCAAGAGAAAGACAAGATAACATATTGCCAGCAAAGTTCCAAGAAGCCTACTACCCTTTTCAATTTGTCTGCATTGATGAGATGGTTATAGGCTTCAAAGGTTGCTGCCAATTCAAGCAATTCAACGCATCAAAGCCTAAAAAATATCACATAAAGACATTCGGTCTGTTTGACTCAGCCACCAGATATGTGATGAACATCCTCAGGTATTTCGGTGCAAACAGATCATATGACCCAGACACCGACCCTGATGGAAGCCATGCTGTCAAGGTCTTTGACACATTACCAGCCAACAAATTCTACACCACCTGGGCGTTCATAGACCCCTTACTTCAACGGAAACAGTACTGCACTAGAACTGTAAACGTTCGACGCGTTGGCTTCACACAGGAAATCAAGAATCCTTCACTGACTCACAGAGAATCCAAGACTTAGTGCTTTATGAGTGAAGTGAACAAAATTCTGTGTGTAGTCTTCAGGTAAAAAAAGGCAAAGAGGCAGAAGTGGGGACCGTTCACATGAAGGACATCGACAAGCCCAATATGATCGACACGTACAACCACTCAATGAATAGTTATGACTTCAGGGATCAGAAAGTGGGGAATTAAGACATTTTCAACAGAAAATTTGTAAAGTGGTGGAAGAATATCTTCTACTGGCTTCTCAAAGTTGCCCAAGTAAACCCGTACATCCTGTACTCGCTGGCTCACAAAACGAACAACACTGATCAAACCTGTAAAATCAATCTCGCTCAAAGCCTACAAACAGATGCTTGTGAAGGGGCTGACCTCTACTGCAGCTCAAACTGTTCCTGCCACTGACATGGAGAAAAGGCAAAACAGCCTCCAGGATACTCAGCGAGAAACAGGTACTGCACCTACAGCAGCACACCCACAAAATGTTCTTGCACTCACTTCTACTGCCCGGAATGCAAAAATAACCCTCCACTACCTCCCAAAGACTGTTTTTTGAAATACCACACAGAACAGATGTGTATATTTCTAATACACACGGTGTAACTAGAGCATGTATGCAAGATTATATGTGAAATTATTTACGATGGGTTTGTCGTGGTGGAATGACTGACCCCCCCCAAAAGTGCTGTAAATTTCATATCATTGCTGGGATTACCTTGAAACTTCTATGGAGTACTCAGAACTGGATGTACTACCAGCTCATGACATCTGAGGGCAACTGCAATCTTCAGAGTCTCTCCCATAAATTGGTGAGTTGAAAACTTATGGTGTCGAGATATTGTGAAAAAAATCCTCACCTCATCTATCTGCTCTATTCTCTTCTGTGCACTGAGTTCTGTCTTGTTTTAACTATGTTTCCCATGTTCCACATTCAATTTCCTTCAAATTGATGTATGACACTCTATAGTTAGACCTTGGTGGGTAATAAGAAAAAATATTTCTGAAGTCACCTACGTCACAGTTTGAGTCCCAGGATTTAAATAGCACAAAATGACTTGAAAAAATGCATATCAAAGAGTTAAAGCATTTTCATCTTTTTACACAAAGTAAAAGTCCCTAATAGAAGTCTTTGGTCATATTTTACAACGGCCAAGTGCATTTTGTCAGAAGCTGTAGAATGCCCTACAATAAAATATAGAAAATCTTTAAATGCCATGGCCAATAAATTAGAGATTATTTATGAATCTCACAGGCAATTGGTAAGTTGTGTAATAATAATAATAATACAAAGCAACAAAGCAACGTAAACACAAATATTGCCATAAATGTTTACAAACTAGGATGTGATCTCCACATCTAACCCTACGAACTATCTAGCCACCCGATCTCATTTCCTCTTCAAAATTCATCTTCAGCCTCTGTCAGGGATATCTTTCATCTTGAAGAAAATCAGATTTATGAATACCTTGAAGATTTGGAGACAAAGTATTTATCAACTGGCACAAAACCATCATGCAATATACTTATAATGATAAGATACACAAATACAAAGAGCACCTGCAAACATGTGGACATATCAATTCAGGCACCTCATCTCAAAACTTAGAAAACAGCAACAGAAAGAATTTCTTTCAGTTACTTATAACCGCAGCACAGACATCATCTGTGTCGTTGCCTCTCCTTCCTGATCTGATGTAGATATATTTGGGTTTACTAAAGAGAACTACTGATTAATTCAGTAACTGCCATTAACTACCTCTAATTCCAATATTTCATTCAGTAATCAATTCAAAGCTCCAATGCAAAAAAAAATAATAATAATAATTTATAAAGAATTATAAAATTATATGGGGAACAAACATTAAGATCTATGAATGATTCTGCATTGGAGCAACAGTAAACACTGCAAACATTAATGCCTTGCACAACAAGGAAGGATTCACATTTATCATTTATATTAAGAATTACTTCAGAAAACAAGTTCATACAATTTGTCAGGGTGGTGAAAGGGCAAATTACTCCCCAAAATAGACAACCGAATAAGAAAGAAGTTGCTCATTCTCTCAGGTCAATGAACAAACCAGGGTGAACAGGCATCCTGCGCCTTATGCAGACACAAAAACCTTTGGAGCTCACATATGTAGCAACCATATCTCACTCATGATGACACAAGCACATAGATCATGCTGAAAAGAAAGAAAGGAGATATTAATTATACACAAATTGATTCTGCAAATTCACAAACTCGTAGCTTGTTTTTTTTTTTCACAAAAAATAATCATAAATGGTTGTTGCCGTAACTGAAGAAGCCCTATATATTTTGGATTATAAAATAATGAAGGAAACCACTTCTCTCTCTCCACCTGAGGAGTTTCTTACCACTGTTCAACACAATGACCTGGTTTATAGTCTGGTAAACAGCTTGTTAATGCACAAGCATTTACAAACAGATATACTAATGGATTCAGTCACAATCTAGTTTTCTTATCTCCTTATGTGATAGATGACGAGTGGCAGATTAAATAATACTGTGCCAAGTTGGACAGCAAAGAGAAACATGAGTGTGAAAAAGATGTGGATGGCATTATTTCTATTTTTTGAAAACAATGTGTGATATAGCTTCCACAGCAGCTCATCTAAAGACCAGTAGTAAGGCGGGGAAAAAAGTATTATATCAATTGCTTGATGAATATAGATATCTATATTAACCCATCTTTATCTTTTTTAACAAACTAGCGCTAAACTGAAATAACCCTATGGTTAAACCAAAAAGAAAAGTGCTAGATTCGGTGGCCGTCCATTGTGATTTGCCATAGATCGAGAAGTCACTGTATCACCCACCCCCACCCCTTAAAAAAATAAAAAAAGCAGATCATGCTTCGATCTGCTCAGTACATGTAGTATATGCCTACATGGAAGCGGCAGCACTACAGGGATAGGGAGAGAGGGAAGGAGGCCTATAACCTCACGGGTACAAAATCAGGCGGCAGCAGACATTACGTTTGTCGCATCACGACTGACCTTTCATGTAAAATGTGTGACATCAGAGAGACATGGCATCGTGTACGGTAACGGTAACGAGATCGGCGGGGCAACAGTTCTGTACTGTCCCTCCACAAGTATGTCTCCCTGTTCTGAGAGTTAGTCCACATTCGCACCCACTGTCATGATCACATTAGGATCATAAATGCCGTGCTAGGTCACGACGTCAGTGAGTTAATTTTTACGATCTTGTTGATTATAACCAGCATAATTTGTCCTTGAGCTGTTCTCGTGAACAGTTTGTTTTGAAACACCTTTTTTTCTGATAGATGGAGAGAAGGAGGGGCGAGACAGAATAAATGTATAGCTAGGAATGACAGAGCAGTTCTCGACCCCGTGATTTTGATTAACATAGATAAGGGGCGAGTAAAGGTAGTTTATTTAGACGCTTAGTTGGCGTTCGGAAATTCGTGCATAAGAGTAGAAAGCACAGGGTTTGAAGATTTTAGTAGTTGTTTCGCATTTTAAATTTTGTCTAGATAAAATTGACCTTGATTTTGGCGCAAGGCCATGACAAGCATAAATTAATACTGCAGGCTGAGCTCCAGCGGCTGCACCAATCAAATGTATGAATCTGGACGGAAGGTCGAGACATAGCTTTGGTATTTAAACCCGTGCAGAGCTTAGATAGTGGCCACATGTAGACAATCCATTTACGAAGTGGACGGCGATAGTCCTCAGCCAGATGAGAGACATAGAGACGCAGTTGAGCAGTCCATATTGTGAGGAGCGTGATGTTTTAAAGCTCCAGAGCCTAAGCTACTTGGTTTGATATGAACCCACAGCGTTTACATCCAGCGCTCTCACTCCCAGTGAGGGCCGCATGGTGAGAGTCCATACTAATTTGTAATGATGAAAGTGAACCGTTCTACTTACTTTTGAAGACAGTTTCAGAGCTACCGCCAGACAACGCATGGTTGTACAAGCATTCTCCATGGCGTGTCTAGAGGAAATGTCCATATCATAACATGTCTCATTGAATTAATAGAATTTAAACTGTTATATCCGTCGCCACGTGCGCGGATTCTATTTGGCATCTAACTCAAATGACCTGCAAGTAGTTAGAGTGAATAAGTTAGTCTTTATAGAAAGCTGTAGTTTCATTAGTTAGATTCAGTTGCCTTTGAATTGATATTTATATTTATATTTATATTTGTTACATTAATTACATGTAATTAAACTGCCCTACAGTTCTGCTAAAAATCAAAGCAATTGATTTATTTAGTTTTTAGAGTGCAAGTATTTTTTTTTGTGTGTTCGTCGATTGTGGGAGCGGACCTCGAAAGAGTGTCAGTCGAATTCTCCCCATCTAACCCACATCGCGACACCCACATCCATGTTTCAAGTGTGCGTAGGCCTGAGGAATTGCCCATCCTCATTCTCATTCAAAATTTTAAAAACATAGAGCAAGCGAGGACGTGTTGAGTCTGTTTAGCCTGTGCACTTGCATTATTTGTCCTCTATGATAGAGATTTTGGCTACCTCTCTTGAAACTGGCAGTTTTCAAGCCTCCTATCGCTAAACCGAAACTCTGTCTAAACCGAAAACAAACCCGATTTCGGTTTAACCGTTGTCTACTGTAATTCATTTGAGTCTGTTTAAAAATCAAAAATGAATTCAGCGGCATCTACAATCATAAACTACAAAAGTTTTTCCAAATAATAAGCACATAACATTCTCACTGGATTATGTTTTTTACACAAGAAAAAGTCAAGGATTTAAAACCATATCTCCAACAAATGTTTTCAAACAATAGATTAGTGCCACTCCATAAATGAGAGGAAAAGTCGTGTGAAGGTAATACATATTATATTTTCGTACCTGTATAGATAATAGAAGAAGGAGATAAGGTAAAAGCCAAGCTTCACCCAGCCCTCTTTCTGAGCTCTTCCAAGCTCATCTGCATTCATAATGGATGTGGGGTCATAAAGACCCATACCACTCATCACAGGACGATTCATGTATCTGTAAAATGAAACAATTCATGTATCTGTAAAATGAAACCAAGTGTTTACATTGTGCGACTGTCATCATCATACAAAAAGGCTTCTTCATAAGTCATGTTCATAAAATCAGAATTTCAACTTGATTTTTTTAAAGCAAGACTTTTAATAATTTAATATCAACACCTGGGTTTTACTGAAAAACAGTAATTCCTTTAACTCAATAAGCACAGTCTTAAAAGTTCTCACTTACCATAGATGCTGAACATAACAGTTATTTCATATGGCTTTTTGTTGTTGTTGTTGTTGTTATTACATCCAGCAAAATTATGTTCCACAATCTCAAAATCAGTTTCAATCATTTACTGACTATATACCCTCTCCCCAAACCCAACTGCCTAAATCTAAGCAAAAAGGGTTGCAAATCCGTAAAAAAAATAAGAGTGCAGGTGTTTAAAAATTCATAAAAAATACCACCATCCATTACCTAAACTTCAAACCTAGTATTCAAAAAGAAAAATGGATAAAGATTTATGAGAAATTGAGTTAACTGAGTCCATATTTTTTCTTATTATTAGCAAAATCATGTTAAATGAAAGTGAAACACGGGTAAAAGAAAACAAGAAATGTTGATGGTAAAATGTCTGTGTACTTGTGCCTGATAGGCTGGCATGCTAGCAGACTCTCATGATACTACTACACTAGATTTACATAGCAATGACAATGTCCTTCACAGAATCACAACTGGCACGAGCTTTGGTCCACAATGTTCTTCAAAATAATACAATTTCACATCACATCAATCCAACTATCTTTCCTACTAGCCTAGATCTATCTCCACAAGCATCAGCTTCATAATTATCTGCTTCATTGCTGACACCATCAGAATTATCCTGTTCTTCTGAATCCCTTTGAAACTGCACAATAGGCATCACCGGCTCACTCTCGCCATTCTCATCAGCTTGTAAGGTGCCTCAAATAGGCACAGAATTATCATATAATGCCCAGTGACTTTGCGGCTTGAATGTAAAACTTTGTTCATCCTGTCAGATCACACTAGAAACTTCGAACATCTAAAAAATTCAAAGAAAATGAAATCTGATTTTTATCATCAAAGACCAGTGGAAGTTTCTTTTTCTTATTTTCCAATTCAGCAATTTGCATTCACATCAGCGTTATTAAAAACGTAATGATTGGCCGGCAACGAAACAAGTACAAATTGGCATACTCACGGCGTCGGTAATGCACAGGCAACTAATGGTGACTGTACTCAATAAATACTTCAATCAGTAATTTCCTTACTGACCTCACACCCTGAACCTGGCCTTGAAATATAAACTGCAGATTATACAATGTGAATGAAGATGAAGTTCATTTCATTGAATTTAGTTTTTTTTGCCTATGATAATGCCAGGGTTGGATATTTTAAGTTTTCTTCTATGCTGCGATACAAAAGATGCTTGTTAATGCGCAATCATTTACACACAGATATGGATTCAGTCACAATCTAGTTTTCTTACCTCCTTATGTGATAGATGACGAGTGGCAGATTAAATAATACTGTGCCAAGTTGGACAGCAAAGAGAAACATGAGTGTGAAAAAGATGTGGATGGCATATTCCGGAATTACAAGCTGAAACAATAAAAAAAGAAAAGATTATTTATGACAAAAGAAAAATTTATGAAAACTAAAGGATTAACTCTGAATAGCAAGTTTTGTGTACACCATTGTCTTACCCAATAATTATAACTGTACTATTGCTCAAATGGTTAGATCCAATACTAATTTTGGAGACTGCACATCGTCGCTATGGTGCAAGACTCCTGTAACTAACATTTTTGGCCAAAATTACTTTTTTCATTCTTTGGGTCTGAAAGTCAATTGCGCACCTTGTGTCAAAAGCTCGTAGCTCAATTCTTACAAATAACGATATTGCAATATCAAGTTCATTGTCTTTACAATATTACATATTACAATTTTTTGGCTCTCCTGTAAAATTTTCGAAATGTCAGTTACAGGAGTCTTGCAGCATAGCGACGACATAATGTAATTATTTTATAAATTACTTACCGGATTCAGACTGTTGCACTGATCGATAGGATTTTTATAATCCGTCTTGAGCTCATCGAAGGCAATTATCTGATGAGAACAACATAATCAAATTAAATCATCATAATGCAAAAAATTGAAAATACACCATGTGTATGAATATAAATATGAGTGAAAATAAAAAGGTACTTAGACTGAGTTAGCATTTGAATGAAGTCTCCTCTGTTGCCCACCCTGTGGTTGTGTCGCCAATTATGAATTCTCGACAATTGTCAGCCTACTTTCTTGTAAATGTAATCCCTCTTTCAATTTGTAAGTTTTGGATTTGGCAGTTGATTGATCAATCCACAGTTTGCAACTTCTATTACAGTGGTTGGCAAATCAAGTATTTCTTTACATTCATGAATAGGCCCAACATGTAAATCTTTATTTCAGTATCATCCTGAAACCATAGCCATAATTTTAATCAATAATAATAAACATGAACCTTTACAACATTGCAGTACACCAGGCAATACTTATTTATAGCAAATATATAGGCTAACCTTCGAATTTTATACGATTCTTCTTGATATCTTATGGATATAAATTGTCACAAACAAAATTTATTCAGAGAGGCCTAGCTTCATTTGAATGGTAGCCTACTACTATATTAATATAGTCAAAATTGGGCAAAAAGACTCCACAGTTTTTCTGTGGTTTTTATGATACTAATTACTATATTAATAGATCTATAACTAACTTATGACTGACACAGACTGCAATACAATGATCAACGAAATCATACATTCTGCATGACTTTTCACATATTCTGGATGCACACTGCGCCAATTTTCCACCCTCTGCACTTGGGTTCCTTGCTGAAGTTTCTCACCCCTTTTTTTTAAAAATCATTGAGATAGAAGGGACAAGCAAGGATGTGGCAGTTATGCTGCCGAATAGGATCAACAGTTGGTTCTCAGACTGCAAGATACTGTTGCGGGTGTTTGCTAGATCTGGATCTAGACCTAGATTAGATGTCTGGACTCTAGATCCAGCGCCGGTGTAGGCCTACATAGGTCGGGTTTGTGTCCGGCACTCGGGGAGTTTCACTACTCATTTTAATTACATATGTCTCACCCAGACCTATCAATACGAGTTATTCAACAAAACTATATGGTATGGTATGGTATGGTATGGTATCGAAGGCTGTAGGCTTTTTAGCCTCTTGTTGCCCCCTCTATATCTCTTGACTTATAGTATCCTCTTCCGGTGGCTTGTGTTATTGTGTTAGTATATCATTTCTACAACAGTCATTTGTGTTATTTCAATAAAAAACATGGATTAAGTTCTTTCATAGGTTTTCATAAATAATTTATACTAAGATAAATCTGATTCGTACATCAAGTATGCTAAATCTCTGTCAATTCTGGTTTTAAATATATTTATATTTTCGGAGTATTTAGTTTCAGTACTCAACTTATCCCAATATTGGATGACTCTATTTGTTAAGAAATTTTTTCTTACATTTGTTTTTGTTCTCTCGTTATTTAATCTCCTTCCATCCCCTCTTGAGAATCTTCCAATTTGAAAAAATGTTTCTCTTTCAATCCTGTTTTCGTTATTTAAGATTTTGTATGTATGAATAAGGTCATTCCTTTAAAATCGTCTGTATTTTAGTAATGGCAGTTTTATTTTTGAGAGTATCTCCTCATATGACATATTTTTGTATCTAAGTAATTTAATCATTCTTTTTTGTACTTTTTCAATTTCCACTGATTGCCTTTTGTAATGAGGATGCCATATTGTATTGCCATATTCCAATTTACTTCTAACAAGTGATTTATACAGCAGTAATAATGAAAATTGGTCCAGTCCTGTAAAGCATTTCTTGATTAGCCCGACTATTTTGTTTGCTGCTTTTGTACATGAGTTAATGTGGTAATCAAAGCTAAGTTTGGTATCAAAATATACTCCAACATCTTTTTCTTGTTTAGTTTTAGAAAGTTCTAGTCCTGATATTTTGTAATTAAATTTAGGATTTTTTTGACCAATGTGCAAAACTTTGCATTTAGTACTGTTGAAATCCAGTTGCCATTTTCTTGACCATTCTATCAGTTTGTCAATATCATTTTGTATTACACGGGAATTTTTACTAGGTCCATATATTTTTGTATCATCTGCAAACATTTTGCAGCATGAGGATACTTCAAGGGATAGATCATTTATGAATATTATGAATAACAAGGGACCTCATACACTGCCTTGTGGTATGCCACTGGTTACTTGGGAGTTACTAGACATTTCATTGTTTATTTTTACAGCTTGAGTTCTATCTGACAGAAAATCTTCAATCCAGTTATATATATTTCCTGAAATACCAGTACTTTTCACTTTCTCTAACAGTCTCTTGTGTGGTACCGTGTCGAAAGCCTTTCTGAAATCAAAATACACTATGTCGACGTCGTCTCCACCATCAATGAGCTTTGTTATGTCATCTAGAACGGTTATCAGTTGTGATACGCAAGATCTGTTGGGTCTAAACCCATATTGGTTGTTATTTATAATTTTATGTTCCTCAAAGTATTTCATTATTTCATTCTTTATGATGGATTCCATGATTTTACAGATAACTGATGTAAGTCTGACCGGTCTATAATTTGCTGGGTCTTTTGTTTGTCCTTTTTTGAATATTGCCGTAACAACTGCATCTTTCCAGCTTGTAGGAATTTTCCCTTCTTCTATTGACTTGTTAAATATAACCGTCAAAGGTAGTGAGATTTCATCTGTTATTTGCTTTAGAAATTTAGGCGAGAACTTATCTGGTCCAGGTGCTTTATTTTCATTTAGTGCCCCTAGTTGATCTTTGACCGCTTTTTCTGTTACTATTATATTGTCTATAAACATATTGTTATTTACATATTTGGGGTTAGGTATATTCTCACAATCTTCCTTTGTAAATACACTAGCGAAAAAAGTATTCAGCACTTCAGCCTTCTCAGCGTCATTCTCCGTTAGAGATCCATCTATCTTTTCCAACGCGTGGATTTTTTCTTTTGTTTTCATCTTCCCCTTTACAAACTTCCAGAATGATTTTGAATTACTCTTGCTTTCCATTGCAATCCTCCTTTCATAGCTCTTTACACTTTTTCTGATCAGCCTATTGGTTTTATTTCTTGCTTCAATATATGTCCTATGTGTAAATATTGTTTTTTCTTGTTTATATTTCTTGAACGCTTGTTTCTTTTTTTTTATTTCTGTCAATACCTCTTCATTCATCCACTCAGATTTTTGTTTTATTCTCTTGTTAGTAACTTTATTTTCTGGTGTATGTTTATCAATCAAATCCATACAGGATTTGTGGAACAAATTCCATGCATCTTGACAACTATAGTCATTTAGAATTTTCCAATCTATGTTTCTTAGTTCCTTCTTGACTTCTTCGATATTGGTTTTTTTGTTGTTTTTGTAACTTATTCTTTCGTTGTGGTTAGCAAGATCTAGATACATTTCAAATGTGATGACGCAGTGATCGCTTTTGCCCAACGGGTTTTCCATATTTATATTCTTTATTAGATTATCATCATTTGTAAGGATTAGATCTAGTATGTTAGACTTTTGATCTCCTTTATGTCTTGTGGGTGCCCGTGACAGCTGTGAGAGAAACAGATCATTGAGGCATTCTTTAAATTCTTTTTCATAGTCACTTTTTTGATTGTTATTTCCAGACCAGGTTATGTCCTGGTAATTAAAGTCCCCTGTGATTATTACTTTGTCATATTTATCGAGATGTAAGGACTTTAATAGTTTAATGACTTCCCTTGTACTTTCTAATTCATTTAGACTCGGGCTCCTATACAGACAGCCGAGCAGGTGCTTTCTACTTTTTGTATTTACCTCCACAAAGATATGTTCTATCATTGGGTTAGCATTTTCCACTTTGATTTTATTGGTTTCTAGACTTTTGTGTGTATAAATTACAACACCTCTTTTCGGGTTATCATTCACGTAACAGTTCGTAGTCGTCAATCTTATATTCCACTATTTTCTCCTCCATTTCTACATTGACCTCACGTTTTGATATGACTTCAGTTAAGAAGATGACCTTCGGACATAGGTTAATAGTTATGATATTTAGTTCATTCATTTTATTGGACAGACTGTCCACATTTGAGTAAATTACATTATTGTTAGGTAAAGAATTTTTATTTTCTGCCATACTTTTCTCCATTGAACTTGAAGAAGAATTATTATTGTCTGTTATACAACTTCCACTCAATTTGTTTAGTAGTAAATCAACCGTTAAAGATATATCATTTAAAAAACTATTAGTATTTAGGTTAAAACTATTTGCCGGCTGTGAATTTTCAGACTGGCATTGTCATGCCCTAGAAGAGGCTGCAGCCGCTTGGCTGTAACTCTTCCTCAGGACCACTTCCTTTCCTCTAATCATGAAGTCTTCCCCGAGATCCTTCCTTCTTTTCAATTCAATCCTCAGTATCTTATCTTCTTCTCTTTGTTTTAGTGTCAGGTCATTATTTACATATACTCTCCTGGATGCTTCTTCCTCCTTTTTATTTATTTTTATGGCTGACTGAAATATCTCTCTCTTTTTGTTTGCATCATTCAAGATAACTTTCAGTCATCTGGGTTTGTTGAGATCGTCCCTCCTCTGTCCCAGTCTGAATGTTTCTTTTATATCTTCCTTTGTTATTTTGTTTTCTTCATCTTTTTCAAGGTGTTTTACAATTTTCTCAATGTCATTTGATTTGTTTTTCCTCTCCTCCTCGTTTGCTGCGTTTGTCTCCTCCAAATTGGCGATTACCAAGTTCGGCTTTCTTTTTTCTTCCTCCCTAAATTCTTCAATTGCTCTTTCGACCTTTTCCTCTATCATTTTCTCCATCTTACTTTCCATATTCTTCTTGCAATCCTCCACTTTGTCCATCCTTTCCAAGACCTGTGTCATCATAATAGACAACTTAGCCAGGTTGTTCGCAACAGTGGTCCATTGGTCTCCCTTGTTTCGAGCCTCTTTACTCACTTTTGGCCCTGCTGCGCATACCTCACATGAGTAAAGGTAGCATTTACTATGCACTAGTGCCCTGTATTCCTGGTTTGATACCTCTGTGCACCATGTTTCGCAGAAGTCGCACATTATGCCCTGGTCCTCGTCTGTTACCAGATTTCCACATTTTTCATTTCCACATTTTGATCCATCCCCACCCAGATCTTCACTTGTTTTTACTAGGTTTGCCCCTATTGTTTTACTATTTCTTCTTGTGGCCATTGCTTTCTAGGTTCTAGATATTTTATTCTTAATTTTTTTTTTTTTATTCTCTAGATCTAGCAAAAAATAAAATGTATCCTTATTAAAATTATAAGAATCTAGTCTAGGTAAGTCCTAACTCAAACTCGATCTAGATCTAGAAATCTAGATCTAGATCTAGATCTAGGCAACAAGTCTAAGACTAAGGCTTTTACAAGTCGAATACGGACGCCACACTTTCTAGATCTAGATCTAGATCAACAGACTAATAGTTAAACAGGAAGATAGAGGGTTAAAGTTAAAGCATCTTTGGGTCCTGGGCGACTCAGCACCAGCTAACTTACCGACAATACAGCCAAACACTGTTAGTAGTATTAATAATGGGTAATATATTAATAATTCAAGTTGTATTCCTCAAAATTAGACAGAAAAAATTTATGCTGCCATCTTGGTATACAATGCGTATGATGTATAATTATGACTTACATGAAATATGACGAAAAATATTAAAACCGCCGTCAAAATCAATGCAAGAATATAGCAGAAAGCCGCAAAGGTAAACGCCATCTTGTCGGAAGTTTTATGTTCTCGCTTGCAGTTGCCACCCTTGGTGATTCTTACGCTACTCGCCATCAACAAGAGTTCCATTACAGCACTTCAAAACAATAAATTACGTCTAATGATGAAACAATTTAAAATAAAAAATATGAGAGCAAGTGAACAAGAAATGACACAAAGATTGGTCATGATAAATAAATACTGCAATAAGGGTTTCCTTTTTGTAGAGATGTGCAATGTAATGCCATTAGGCTACATTTTGTCTGTCAGTAACTTCCGCTGCGTAACCTGCAATATTTTGGGAAACTAAACACCCGTGTAATAATGATATCAAGTGCATTTTATGGCAAAAAATAAAACGGTTAATGGCACCTTGTCCACCATCAAACAGTAGCCTATAATAAAAAATATAATGCATTGACATTTAAAAAGACGAGGAAACTGCAGGGCTCAGTAGATCTGTATCACATCAAATACATGTATACATGTATATATATTTACACCGGTATAATGGTTAATAATAATAAGTTGGCAGTGTCCAAGCATTGGTGATGCGCTAATCCGGTGCAAGCATACGCCTTGTATATTAATTTTATTCTCTTGTTTTTCCTCTTTTTCCATCAACTTTTCTTCCTGCCCATCCATCCCGTTCAATAGTGTACATCTATGATCCATCCTTACATCCCCACGAACACAAAACAGAAATCAACAGAATCAAACAAAACAAAAACGATTGTCTTTAACTGTCTCAGACATGGAGTTAAATAAAATAATTCATGTATTTTATTTTAGTCCAAAGTTATAATAAACTTACATGCAAATGCGAACGATATCTTTGCAGAGCGTATCTCGTGTAGTAAGTAGCGAACTTTTTTTGTTTTATCTTTTTACTACAAACGGGGGAAAAAAGGACCGGCGAAGAAAGTAAAAGAATAAAGAAAAGCATAGTCCATGCATGGTTTACTCTTTTTACTATTTTGTATTCATAAGCTCCATTTTCGTTTAACATGTACTAGTATTTTTTTATAACCGCAGTACATGATCCGTGTAAGTTTGTAGCCGTGCGCATCTTATCCTGTCGTGTTTCACCTCAAGCAGGGAGGAAGAGAAAGAGTAAGGAGAAATCCGATCATTAATGGCCTATTGTGGTAATTCAGCCGTGCCTCTTCTTCCGGATTACTACATGTACTACAGCTGCAGGACTTTTTATTGTAAATGATTAGTCGGCCAATACTCGATGTCAGATTATTTTCTTCTAAAACAATTATCTTTTTATCTGATCGGATGCACTTTATACATGTACATGTAATACAACAGTGTGAATCTGTGATAAATTCCAATAATGCCGGTACTTTTATACTTTACGTAGATCCCCCAAACTGGACCGCTAAAGGGACGAAATCCCGTTTTGGCATAATTTTAGGCCCACATTACAAGGCTATTAGTATTACCGCTGTGTATTTATGTGAAACGCCATGTATCCTACATTAAAATAAAGTTCAATCCTTCCTCTGACAAAATATACTTCCTTTTTGCATTGTTTAATGTGTTTAGCTGTGTGTTTTTATAGCTTGAACAGGACATAGTCTTGCCGTTTTCGCTCTGAGCTGCGCGTACCGAATTGACCCCCTCATAACAAAGGGTCGCGGCAGGTCAATATGATGTAGCGCACGTGTTTGAAAATAACTCATACAGAAAGCCAGATAAATGAGGTTTAATTCAGTGTATTTTTCCTCGTGATTAAAGTTGAAATTCTTTTGAAAATCATTTGTTGTTTGTAAACCGAGAAACTAGCGGAAATTTTTATTGATCAGGAGCAAAACAATACGCAAATAAACCTCAGCCTTTGTATTATAAGGGGATGCCAAAATGAGACATGGGGCATGTTTGGTATCAAGGCGCTGACGGTTTTTATAAACCCACCCAATGCTTGCTTTCATCACCTTTGTCCAACACTCAGTGCTAAGTCAATGGTGACACAGTTGGCCTCCTTTTCAATTAAAAAAAATAAATTTTTGTCTCCCCTGTAAGAGTTCACAAAAAAAAATGATGTCGGATGACGTTTGCTGGCTAAAAAATGTAAAATGAGATGCTTGTATTTTGTTTATACCCCTCGAAAAAAATTAAGCGTAGTGTACGTTCTCTTGACTTGGATACTGAGATTTTTTAATGCCATGGCTCAATAAACCGTCATTTTATGGGAGGTCAAAGTTGGCTTCGTGGCTGATGACACAATTACCACAAATTTTAAAAAATTCAAAATGACACAACTTTCCTAAATATGGAGATACAGAGACAAATTTGGTATCAAAATTTTTAGAATACTGAAATCTATCCATTGGAAGACAAAACTTATTGATATCAATGATATAGCCACTTTCCAAAATCAGTTGGGGTACCTACTTTACGGTGCTTCCATCTGCAGAACATTTTTTCCTTTACCTTGTGTTTTACCTGAATCCATTGAGCTTATTGTGGCTTCCCTCACAACTCAGAACCAACTAGGGTATCTCTCAGACTCTGCATTCCGATAAGTGATAACAGCTAGACAGACTGTGAATGGTGTATGAATGTTTGCCAGGAAAGTACATGATCGTGTATACATGTAATACACACAATAATTATGTACATGGACTGTTGCTAAACTTAACTCTATTAAATATATTATATGTATGTCTGATTTGTGACCTGTTTTACTGCCCATGATTATTTCATGTAGTTCACGCAGCATATATATCCTTCCACATAATCTCGGAATTTTCCCATTTAATCCCGGGAGGGAAAAGGCTGTCTTATCTACTAACGTACTACCAGTACATTGTACTAATGATCTTAAATGACCGTAGGAATACCCCCCCCCCCAGCTCCCCGCTCCCTCCTCACAAACACAGACTGTATCCTTTAAAATTCCGGGTGTTATGTTTTGTGGAACGGCTTGCGTCAATATGAGCAAAAACACATGTACTGTAATTTACTACAAAATTGACAAATGGGGTATGTTACTACCAAAATTTACAGGATGGAGATAGTTGCTCTGAAACTTTACTGGACAATTTTAATGTGGACGGTGAACGACAATGTCCAGTGCCATCGGGTGTGACGATTATGCATGCACATGTATCAGGAATGGTCGAGGAGTAGAGAAAAATACAGCGATGGGTTGGTTACTTCCAGTTTCCAGGCTTGTCTGTTTGTTTGTTGCTGCTAACTACATGTGTATCGACTGTCCTGTGGTCAGTCATTAATCTGAAAACAAACTTTAGCGTGCAATCTTGCAGAGTCCGGGAAGGCAGAGACTGTCTAGATCTGCAAATTAATTACATGTACATTTGACATTGGCAGACGTGATTCTGTGCTGCACTACAAGCAAGAACTCGCAGTAGTAAGGTAGACATATTCTATTTAGATTCTATATATTTCAAATTCTATTTTTTTTTTTTGGTTCGATTATTTTATCTGTTCAATTTTCCAATTTTTCTTCTGTTGACTTTTCTTCTTTTCCTTGACAGGCTGCTGCCGAAATATTAGCCATTTCTGTCCTCTCTTTTAGTTTGTGTTTCATTGTCGTTTGCATATAATATGATTTCTTAGGCGAGGCTTTTCTACATACAACGTTTCTTCTTGCCCATTTTTTGACATTGCAAAAAGCCTTGCTGCGACCCCACGGTTTTTCTATGGTTTTTATAATACAGTGGAGAACGGTTAAACCGAAAACGGCTAAACCGAAAGAAAATAAGAATCCCCGATTTTTTTCCTCTTTATCTTTGTTAACAAACTGGCGCTAAACTGAAATAACCCTATGGTTAAACCGAAAAGAAAATTGCTGGATTCAGTAGCCAGTCCACTGCGATTTGCCATACATCGAGTCAAGCCACTGTATCATCACCCCACTACACCCCCCCCCTCCCCCCTCTCAAAAAATAAGAGCAGAGCTGCTTCGTTCTGCCCGTAGTTAGGCCTACGTGGAAGCGACAGCACTACAGGGATAGAGGGAGAGAGAGGGAGGCCCATAAACTCACGGGTCCGAAGTCAGACGGCAGCAGACGTTACCGTTACGTTTGGCACATCGCGACTGACCTTTCATATAAAATGTGTGACATCAAAGAGACAACACTAGTTATTGCGGACAGCGCATTTCATGGCATCGTGTACGGTAACGGCAACGAGATCGGTGGGGCGGCGGTTCTGTACTGTCCGTCCATACGCATGTCTCCCTGTTCTAAGAGTTAGTCCACATTCACCCGCATATCCATGCTTTGAGTGTGCCTAGGCCTGAGCAGTCACCCACCCTCATTCTCGGCCAAAAATACAGAGCAAGCGAGGACGTATTGAGTCCGTTTAGCCTGTGCAATTACATTATTTGTCCTCTATGATAGTGATTTAAGCTGTCTCTCTTGAAACTGGCATTTTTCAAGCCTCCTATCGCTAAATCGAAACTGTCTAAACAGAAAACAAACCCGTGGTCCCGCCGATTTCGGTTTAACCGTTGTCTACTGTACATGTATTTCGTCAATTATCTGGTTCCATCCGCGGATGTATGGCAAGAACTGGCTGAAGGATGACGAGCTAAAAGGTGATACCCCAAAACGCTGGAAAAATCTTCACTGATGACGCCATTGCTGGAGGTTCGCATATCACAGTAGGCAGGGAAACCTTGTAATATAATTATGTACTTCAATTTTCGGATTGTTTGATTTGTTCCTTTGATAGCATATTAGACAAACATACAATCAGTGAATCACACCATTTATTATGCCACAGCAGATAGTTAATGGACAACAACTGCCGTAAATACCTTTCCTCTGAAGTCTATGTAATATTTTGCTGCATTCATCGTCGCCAAAGCATCAGCGTGCACATCGTATTCATATAAATAAATAAATAAACAATCAGACATATTCTGAGGAAAGGCCCACAAAGCAAATTTAATCAAAATCAAAGAGGGCTACAAAATTTATCTGTTTAGATATCAATACCCCCAAAAAATGAAATTCAAACACTATCATAAAACGTCACCTGAACATAGCACTTGTACAATGCATTGACATCTAATTCTCTCACAATACACACTGTGTCTGTATATTTGAAAAAAATAATTGCCATCTCTGGGTCAAGCCATCCACGATTTGGGTCTGGCAAGTGGTATTACATGGAGAACAAAATTCAACCATCTGTTTCAAAACTGAAAAGAAGGGTGTCCAGTATTCGTAATTGGGACGTTTACTGAAGTCATCACGCTGTTGTAACTCTTGCAAACTTCACCTGCCTGTGCTTGTCAGTAACCAGTGAAATGGGCAAGAAGAAGTGAGCACAGAGCGACTTTGTGACCTTACAGTTGGGCTTGTTTCGAAGTGCATAATTCATGCTCATTTTCAAGATGGGCCCGACTCTCAGAATGTTTACTATAAAATCTACCTATTTCTGTTACTCAGCTAGTCTAGTAACCTCAAGCTCCTTACTTGCGTTAAGTGTCCCGGAGGATTAACCTGTGTTCCAGCTAAAGCTTCTGATCTGTCCCCGCGGAATATTACGTGTCCGCCGCGGCATTTCGTATTTTCCCGTCAGCCGCAACGCGGCCGCGTAATCTCGACATTTTTCCGAAATTTCTTTTTTTTTTTTTTCATTTTGGGCTGCAGTCTAGGCCTAGAAGTTAATACATGTACATGTATTTTGCGATATTCCGAATCTACGAAAAGACGACTATTTATAACTGTAGTGATTTCCCTTAGGTTTAGTCATAGCAGAGAGTATAGATATATGTATAGAGAGGGTTCACTTCCGCCAAATCGCGAAACTAGGTCGCTGCGGTAAACAAGAAACTGAAGAATTGAAAGAGACCAAAGATAGTGTGCATATCTGTTTACTGTGGCTTGTTCATATTTTTGGGCTGATTGAAACTATTTACAACCGTTTGTAAGCTCCTACGCCCCGTGGAAATGCACAAACGGGTATTGTTTACCGCAGCAACCTACTTTCCGCTCCATGCTAACACTAACAGTGGTTTCGCAGAGCTTCCCGCGTCTCCTAGTGCAACTCAACCAATAGTGAACCCTCTCTATATATCTATACTCTCTGGTCATAGCAGAGAGTATAATATTAGTCTGTGGTATGTATAGATGTATCTATAGAGAGGGTTCACTTTCGCCAAATCGCGAAACTGGGTCGCTGCAGTAAACAAGAAATTGAAGAATTGAAAGAGACCTTCTTCACCATAATAAGCACAAGAAATCTAAAACCGTCATATTTTGTATGCCATTAGTCAACATGATGTGCATACATGTATATCCTTGCTGGTACCTCAAAGATGAACTTGTTACAAGTTTTTTCTTACATAGGCCTACCATGTATGTATAGTCATACATTATACACACATCGGTGTGATATGTTAATTAATTAATAAAAGATATCTTCAGTAACAGTTCAAGTTAGAGGCATCTTTTTTTTATTAAATACATAAATACTTTACCTAATACATGTGTGACAAAAATTAGATCCGCTGAGAGGGAATAGACTGATCTGACTGTTCAGTACAGAATCAGATTTATAACGAGATCGAAGACAAAGATTTTAGAACTTAAATGAGATGCTATTTTTGTTTTTTTACATAAGAAACAAGATTTAAATCGTAAGGCTTGACTGCACTTTACCATCCCTTGGTTATCACCCTCACCCAGATTGATAGCCCTCGCTGGGGTAATCTGATACCAATCTCCATGCCCACCATACCCAAACTCAATTCTGGCTGGGGACTGATTTTAGCAGCCATGGTACAAGAAGTAGGTAGTCCAAACTGATTTTCACTTTCTATCATATCTCACCAGTTATTGTCAAATCTGATGGAGCTTGTTTTTCCAAGAATTTTGATACCAAATTTATTATTCTAGCTTAAAGACTTTGAAAGTTATGGCATTTTCAAAAGTGAAGAAACACCTCGAATTTGCTACCTTTTGCAAATTGCACAATAGTCCAACTTTGACCATCCATAAAATGATGATTTATTGAGTTGCGGCATTAAAAGTTCGTAGTTTCCAAGACATGGGGATGTACAATACGCTCAATTTTTTTGAGGTGTGCAAATGTAATACAAGCATTTCATTTTACGTTTTTTCGTCAGCAAACTTCATCCGACGCCAATTTTTGGCGTATAATTTTGATCCTGATTTATTCAAGTTTCCGCCAGTTTCTCGGTCAACAAACTTTCAACAAATGATTTTTAACGGAATTTCAACTTGAAACACGATGAAAAATACATGTATTAAACCTCATTTATCTGGCTTTCTGTGTGTTATTTTCAAACACATGTGCTACATCGCCGCGACACGCGGCGACCCTTTGTTATGAGGGGGTCAATTCGTTATCGCAGCTCAGAGTGAAAACGGCAAGACCATGTCCTGTTCAAGCTATAAAAACATACAGCTTGACACATTAAACAATACAAAAGAAAGTATATTCTGTCAGAGGAAGGATTGAACTTTATTTTGATGTGGAATGCATACCGCTTCACATAAATACACAACAGTAATAAGCCTTGTAATGTGGGCCTAAAATTATGCAAAAACGGGATTTTTCCCCTTTAGCGGGGCAGTTTGGACTACCTACAAGCAACTAAAAACGTTTGTAACGACATGTATCTTATTTCTGGGATTTATTACGGAGGTGATGGTGGTGGCGGTGGCAGCGGCAGTCGTGTTGGTGGTGGTGTGTGTGTGTGTTGACAGCAGTGGCAAACATCAGTTTGGAGTACCTTATAACAACAACACAAAAGAATACATTGCATAATGAAGTTTGAATGTGTTCTGTTATAAATCATACCCACTGAAACAATCTAGTATTGAATAATGATACTGAAAGGCAAAATTTTAAGTCCATTGAAGAAAAATGCAATAGAATTAATTCCAATAAAGCACAAAAGCAAAAGAAAAAAATATCCAAAGAAGAATTAGGGCAGATTAACAGAAAGAGTGGGGTCAAAAGAAGAAAGAGAGAATCTAGAAAATGGGAACTGGAGCATGGAAGAAACGGAGGGGGCAGGTGGGCCTTGGAAGACAGGTTCCATTTCATGTCACAATGACACCTGCAGAATCGGCTTTCAGTCAGTGCAGAGGCAAATGAAGTCTCTGTCTGCGATTCCTGCCCTTCCTATTTTTTTTTTTAAAGTGGGGGGGGGCGCCAAACTGAAAACAGAGAGAGAGAGACAGAGAGTGTAAGTGTGTAGAAAAGTAGAAAACAGGGGAAGAGGAAAGGGATCAGACACTGAGACAGAAAAACAAAGGCAACGGGAAAAAGTACTACATGTATCATTACAACATTAAATATTTAAAATCAATAATAATACAAAAAGGCAAGGGCAAAAGGTACGACATGTATTAGAATATTAGACATTTAAAATTGAAATACATTTTTCTTCGTTTGTTGCCAAACATCTTCAGGCTCCCACAATGTTTATGCATTCATTTAAATTTCGTGTAACAAATACATGTATTTTAATTGTTCTCATCAAACTGCAATGGTAAATGAATACATGTATATATATAATATGTATTTTATACAGAAATAGTACACTGGCTTGTGTTATGTTCTAAAAGTATACAAATTAGCTCAGTTGGTATCCACTAGGAAGTGAATTGCACCTTTCCTCAAATTTGACACATTTAATACATGTACATGTACATGTACTATACTATACTGTGGGGACATGTGACTGAAATTTTTAGTATGCCGCATATGTATATGTATTTTATGCAAAATATAGTGTCCTGATCGACTGTGATGTGCACAAATAAAGCCAGTAAATATTGAAGTGATACAAACTGATTTAGATGTATATTAGGAGTATACTGTGTGCATATTGAATTACTGTTATGTTTTATTTAATACACAATTGTTTTATAAATTACACAATGCACATTCTAATTTCTTAGCAAAATGAAATAGGATTAATTTTTTCAGATTGTTATTCAACTCGAGTGAGCAACATAGATCTATGTATGGGGATATGATAACATATTGAAATTCAATATAAAAAAATACACCACTGGCAGTATGGTGATGGATCTCTAACTATTCGTCACATTCCATGTGAGAATACAACATCTGATGGTTTTTTATAATTGGGTAACATAACATCATTTAAAACAAGTCTATAATTATCCCAGTACAGTACTTGCTGTTACTAATAGATAGAAACAAAACAATAGGCAAGCACCTTATTCTTGCCACGTAGTCGGTCCAATATGATGACATAAATGGAGAAGAAATGCACGTACTTTTACAGCAAAAACGTGACAAAAGCTGATCCCCAAAATCTTTTTAAAAAACTGCATCAGTGGATCAGATAACATTTGTGATTGCAACTGATGGACTGATTGAAAACTTGTTATTCTGCACATGCTTCAGCATGGTAACAACTGAACCCTCAACATGTTCTTATGCACAACCTGCATTTTTTCTCTACATAGGTCAGAGTGGTTACAAACTTACGACCTTGGCGCCTATGGATTGTAGGGAAATGGTGACCCATGGAAAAGCTTTATTGGATTAATACCCCGGCAACAAGATAACATGAAAATTGAAATGTCTGTCAAAGAAACAAGCAGCAGTTGCTTAGGAGGTTAAAAAGTCATTTCATCGACATTCTTCTGCATGAAAAAAAAGGAATGCCTATCAAAAATTATATAACCAGGTTCTACATGTCTTTTCATCAACACTGATCCTGGGGAGTATTTGACAACCACAACAATATTCATCCCCCCTAATCAAAACTAAATACATGTAATATAAATAAATAAGCAATTAACTTAAAAAATAAAAAAGGACACAACACAGATAAGGCCTAAGCCATTCAGTGTTGTTCTCTGGTTTAACTGCCATGGTATGGTTGCTTCTTATAAAAAAAGTTTTAATCAAAAGATCTCATAATGGATGTCTGTGTGTGTGTGGCTTTACTACTAATACTAGTTCTATGCTTACACAATACAAGCGGGCAAGACAAAGATATGCAACAGAAATCACTGACCATCATCAGGCCTAAGCCATCAAGTACTGCTCTCTGGTTTTACTGCCAATGTAAGAATGGTTCTAAAGAGGGAAAAGAAGTTTTGTGTGTGTGTTTGTGTCTGTGCGCACGCAGGTTGGGGAGGAGGGATGGTGGTGCTAGTGGTCTGCACCTAGGGATGAAATTATATTTGGGGCAAACAGCACGATAGCAGTTATTTCCTCTGCTCAGAGGTAATTCGAATTCTGGTGAATCGAAATCGAGTCAATTTCCTGATGACTTCCAAGTAAGCCGACTCCACTGTCAACAAATAAAAAAATAAATTTTTCATCAACTAAACTGAACTTTTCATGTCTCAGGTCCTTTGAACTCAACTGCCTTTCATCATAATCAAACCATCTACATGTGTATCAATGGTGTCGTGCACAAACCAAGCAAGTGAAGATAAGCAAATTTTAAGGAGGAACAAAAAAACTGCCCATAAAACAAAAGGGAAATGGACCTAGCCGGTTTGACCACATGTTTATTTTGAGTACCGGTATTTCTAATTCTGTTGGATAAATGGTAAAAGCTATTTTTACATAAGATGCAGGACTCTAAGTTTCACAAATTGGTACATGCACTAAAAAAAGAAATATGAAATGTTTGGACTTAGCTGGTTTGCGCCCAACACCATCGGTATATGGGTCGGTGCCAAAAAGCTCTAATAGAGAAATGGACAGAAGGACTGAAAAATGCATAACACATCAAGGGGAAAAAAGACACATTCTGTGTCACGTTAACTATCTTTATTTAAGATTTTATAACTTTCATGGCTGCAACCGTTCTTAATTCGGTGAAATGGGATGATTTTCATATGAAAGTGAAACAATGCCCAGACAAGCCAGGTACTGAATGGGATTGTTAGAAGGCGCTGGCGGCCATCACGGGGTGGGTCGCGACTTATTATTTGAGAACATCGTGTTTGTAAACGGAGCAGCGTGTAGGCCTTTGTCTATGAGAAAGTTTATCTGTCTGTCTGTCTGTGTACTATCTGTCTGTCTGTTTGTGTACTAGCTATCTGTCTGTCTGTGTACTATCTATCTGTCTGTGTATTATCTATCTGTCTGTCTATCTATTCCATCTATCTATTCTATCTATCTATTCTGTTTATCTTTTCTGATCTGATCTATTCTGATATATTCTGATCTGATCTATGTCACGAGTGGAGTGAGTGCAATTAAGGGGATTGCTACAGAGCGGGTGTAGAGTAAGAAGGGCTCACGGCAGACAGGTAGGGAAAGACGTGAAAGGAAGAGAGTAAAATTAACGCACGAAGACAAGTAAGGAAAGCGTGCATGTTATGAGTGGTGGGGGTCTGAATGAGGCGAAAGCGCTGTATTACTATCACTGCAAGTTAGAAGGTCCTACTGAACGGACGCTAGTAAGAGCCCAGCGGGCGGACATAAGGGGAGCAGTCGAGGGACCAGTGAGAGAGTTTTTCCAGTGATGACTGGTAGGTAGAACGTTGATTGATAATTATGATTGATGTATTATATTATATTCGTCTATTACCATGATGTAAATAAGTATATGTGAGGAATGTGGAAGTCCTTGATATTGGATATAGCAATGTGCGCCATGAGCGATAGATGAAAGTGAGTTCATGGATTTGTAGCGCGAGTGAGTAGTAGTGTGTACTCCGATGGAGGTGTGTTACCGTAAGATGTGTGGTGAGTGAAAGGTGAACTAGTGTGTGTACGCTTCATGGGTTGTAAGGAGAGGTGGAGTGAATAGAAATGGTAGGGTATTATACCAATGTAATGTTATTCTTGTAGGTGCCGAGGTCGGGCCAAAGAGCGCCGCCTACGGTGATAGGCCAGCATAGGGCCGGAGGCCACACATAGGCCAGAAGTGAGGCTGTCAGTGCAGGACAGTAGAGGCACATAAAGTCGTGGCAGTCAGGCCACGGACAGGGACGTAGATATGAGCGTGAATGTGATAATGTCCTATTGCCATGTTGATGGGCTAGGAAATAATAATGTACTATTGCCATGTTGATGGGCTAGGAACTAATAATGTACTATTGCCATGTTGAGGGGCTACTGAAATGATAATGTGTTATTGCCCTGCTGAGGCGCTAGGGGAGTGATAAGGTGTATGACAATAGGAAGGTGATATTGAGAGACTGCGATGCCAGTGAATTATTAATGTGCTATTAAGACCCTGGGGGGAGAGGCTGAGGCCGAGGTGCCTTTAGGAGTAACCACCGGGTTGTGGATCCGAGGGAGAGTGTGTGTGAGAATAAGGCCGTTGTACGGCAGTTAATTTCAATAATATAATGTATGTAATTGCGCTATTATCTGTATAATTATGTTTAATAAATGTGTGAGTCTGATGGATTGTTCTGTTAAGTGTTAAACTTGTTTGTTAGTGATTGTTGTCCTGTCATAACTTATTACATCTCCCAGTCTGGGATTTGTGACAATCTATTCTGATTGATCTGATCTGATCTGTTCTGATCTGATCTGTTCTGATCTGATCTGATCTATTACGATCTATTCTGATCTGATCTATTCTGATCTGATTTGATCTATTCTGATCTGATTTGATCTATTCTGATCTGATCTTATCCTATCTGTTCCTATCTATTTATTTTATCTCTCTCTATGTCTCTCTCCCTATCTGTCTCTCTCTCTCTCTGTTTCTATCACTGTCTCTCTCTCTCTGACCCTCTAAGGTTTATCTGTCTGTCTGTTCTATCTATCTATCTATCTATTATCATCATCCGTTGTCTTCCCTCTAGGCTTACCCCACCCTCTCGCACCGTGTCATGCACATTAAAACCATTGGCTTTACATTGTAGTTGCGGTGAGTTGTGTTGGTTGAATCAGTCTGGTGTTGTTTTTTTGTTGTTCTTTTCAATCGAAGTTTTTATTCAATTTTATGTCATAGTGTACGGAAATGGTATGTGAGTGACTATAAACATATGAAAGTTACAAAATCAATCACAATCAAATTAAAGCTACAAAATCAATCACAATCACCGCTATTTTTCAACCCGTTACCTAGGCTGGGTTAGGTCAGCATCGAGCGCTCAGCCCACACTGCGATGGTGAGATGGGGTTTCAATGCGGACCATTCTGGCTTGCGTTGGGAAGCAGGGAAAGAGACGGCTGGCGAAGCGACGCGTGGAATCTACTTCAGTAGTGTATCTATGAAATGAAACGTGTCTGACATTACTGTGATGACAGAAAAGTAGTAATAAAGCTACTAATATGGAAAAGAATTTACATTCCACCTGTAATTGAGTGTTAAAATCATTAATGTGAGCCGGTGTATTAAAGAGTACACAAAATACATTAAAAATGCTGCTCTTTTGTAGTCATGGTAACATCCACCAAAAAAAGACAAAATTAAAATTTTTACAGTGTTGTAAGTGAGGACAGATTCATACACTACTGCTCCTATCCAGACTTGATTTAAATTTACTAGTTTTGGCGGTTAATTTGGATTTATAATTGGTACTACAAAAATCAGATGTTTTTATTTGTTTATATTGTGTTGGATGTTACAGGATGACAAACCATGAAAAGTAATGTAATTCCCCATTTTTAAGCAAATATTTAATTGTTAAATATACAGTGACAATACAGTGGACATAATATTTCAGACTGCATTGACAGCCAAGATAATTTGGACTAATAATTGGCACTACAAAAATCAGATGGCTTTATTTGTTTATTTTGTGTTGGACATTACAAGAGGACAAACCATGAAAAGCAATGTTATTCCCCATTTTTAAGCAAATATTTAATTGTTAAATATATAGCGACAATACAGTGGATGTAATACTTCAGTTTGCGTTGACAGCCAAGATAATTTAATTTAATTCCAGTAAAGTCAAGGATAATGCCATTATGATTATAGAAACTCTAGTGATGGTGGCTATTCACAGCGCCAGAGTTCTCATTTTTCATCCTGTATTCATTGCTGGGACTGGGAAAATGCATTTTCAGGAAACATATCGCGAATAAAATTATCGGAGCCAGAATCAGACGAAAAATAGACTAAAAAATGTTGGACATTACAAACAGATAGAGAAATGTGTCAGACAAGGTGGTCTAGAGGCAAGGTGCTCGCCTCTCATGCCAAGGGTCCCGGGTTCTAAACCCGGGCAGTGCAGGCATGTTGGAAATTGGATTTTTCTCATATTTTCAAGTCCCCGGTCCTATTGGGGGGTAGGATCGAGTACCTAGTCTTCTCGGATAAGGACGAAAAAATTCGGAGGGCCCGTGTGCACGTTGCGCACGTTAAAGATACCTTGGCAGTTGGAAATCGTAAAGAGCAGGCCGAAAGGCCGCTGCCCGGGCAAAATTGAAAATTGAAATTAATAGATTAAAATTTATCCATATCATCCCCCCTTCCCCACCAGCAGCAACAAAATTTATTATTCATTATTAAATATATATTGTTATTAATAAAATATTCAAATATTATTTGAGTTGTGTGTTGTGAACTGATGTGAGTGGTGAACTGCGACTAACAGGCTGTGTTACAATTTGCTCTGAGATAGAGAGAGAGAGAGTGAGCGAGACAGGGAGAGAGAAAGAAGCAGTGCAGCGTGTTGAGCACCTCGCAGGCAGCTCCATTCTGCTCTGTGGTTGACATGTTGTTTCTGTAAAGCGCATAGAGCATTTTAAATGGATATGCGCTATATAAATGCTATACATTATTATTATTATTACTATTAAATATAGTGTGATGACAAAAATCCAACTTCTGTAGAGATTTGTTGTTGCTTTCCTTCATCTTGAAAACACTACCACGTGTTCCCATATGAGAAGGACTACATACGAACTACAAAAGACCTGTTCGGACGGACCAGGGAAATGAAGTGGCTGTATTCTTCCAAAGTGGTTGGATGTTACTGTGTGATTACAAAATACATGATTTCTCAAACTTTCTTTATGAAGCCTTTGCGGCTGAAAACTGACTAGCCAGAGGCATCAATTCTCATTATTTAAAGGATAACATATTGGAACACATGGCTAACCTGCTATTACACTGAGGTATTTCACAGTGGGCTCTTGTTTTTTCAAAGCATGACTACACAAGTAACGTCCAACCAATTTTTTTTAAAACTATCACTTACTAAGCCCATGCAGAAAGTTTCTTTGTTCAATAGTGCTATCTTGATTTATCACTGATTCACTCTAAACAAAACATACCAGCCAGAATCCACAGATAAAACAAAATTACCATTTATCATGTTTTTTCTGTGGTTCCATACAATGTCCGTTTTGAAAATGTAAAAAATCAGTCACATTACAAACTCAAATTCAAATTCGAAGAAAACAAGAGTAACAACTGCGATCATCTTGCTCAGGCAGGTTATTGGGTCAATTTTGAATAACCATGCACAAAGAAAACATAAATTGGAGAAAAACTAATTGAAATAACACGATGACAAAAAGGCATATATGTGAGAAAGAGAGCTTTTTGGCATTGATCCATATCTAAATGTCTTCCTCCTACTCATAGTAAGTGCATATCTGTCTGGCCAACCGCAGTTTCTGCCATGTCTCAGGAGCTCTGCTACCTGTATTAAATCATCAGAGCGGGAGAAATACAAGATAGCACTCACAGTCTAGCATAAATGAGTGCATAACTTCTAAATTCCCCTCTAAGATGACACCTGAGATTGGCAGTCACTTCTAGCTGAAAATAAACAATGCACGTCCATGAACAGATCTTTACCAATGTTGCATGTTCATTTAGAACATATCACATACATGAGAAGACCTTCCTTTCCAATTATATGATGAACAATCATGCCAGTGAGTGTTAGGTCAAAATATTCAGACAGTGGTACTTTCCATGACAGCTTTCCACTGTTTACACAGTGTATTCCATTTTGACAACTAAACACATAGGACCTAAAACAACCTATGATGATGACCTGTGAAAATGCTCCAAACAACAATTCCCGCAGATGAACATGCAGTTCACATAAAGGCAGTTGACTGAAGCCAGTCAATACTTTAAATAACTAAGCATGTTGATTCTGTTAAGAACCAAAACTTGTTGAATGAAAGACACGAAAATAAATATTCCCACCATCCCTGTTGAAGTAAGCAGCACAAATTGCTGCCATTGATGTTTTTAACAAAAGCCATTTTCCCTACAGCTTCCAGAAATATTTTCATGTTATCCTGTTTCAGGGGTACCAACTCCAAATATTTGTTTGTGCTGCTTCAGTGAAAACAGCAGTCACTTACTCATTTTGACAGATATGTATGTATTTGACCCAAATATAGCTTTTCCTTATAGAAAAGTGAACTGTTCAAAAAGCATAAACTTATTTATACCATAAGATGTTTAAACGAACATTTTTCTCTTAATCTTTTCCATTCATGTCTACTTTCTTTCCAATCCATATGTCATGGTAGCATTCACTACTACATTGTACCATCTACATAACTAAAACAGGAAAGTAATTATTATTGTAAATCATGGGTACTCGTTTCCACTCTGAGGCAATTTTAGGATATACACAAGATTTAAATCAGTCTCTCCATCACTGTCATAACTGTCATCACGTCTGATCCATTATAAATTCAATGGACCACTTTTTGTCAGAAGAGAGGTTCTGTAATGGGAGGGAATCATGTTATAAAAAAATATTTCTCCCCCTTTGATGTGTTTCAGTCTGCCTTTTTTTTTTTTGCATTGTTTTCACTCTAAACATGATAGGATTTGAGTTTGGGTCTTATGGCGCGTCAGCACCATAACAGCTGCTTTGCACCTTTCACGGTCTATTTGGGTACTTAATTTATGTTTGGCATTCAGAACTTCATCAATTTATTTTACAAATAGAATGAAATAGTTCTGTATAAATTTTATTACATTTAACCCTCTTGCTGTCACCATATGTTGTAGAAGACTGCCACACAGCTGAAATATCGGGCCTATCATTTCATGATAAAATGCCCAGGGCTGATAAATCGGCCAACATTGTTTTGCACTCCTAATTTTAATACTTCCTGATGTCTTTCCACCCAATGATCTATTATTCTGGTAGTCTAATGGAAGGAAAGGTGTTTGGGCTTGGCAGCAAAAGGGTTAACCATGATAAGGTTCTCCAAAGGCAGAATACTTGTTTGAAGAATCTTAAGCCCAGAACGCTCAGTGAATACTGTTATATCTGATCAGTGGATAGTGAAGAATGCTAAGGATCGTCACTTGAATTGATTTAGGTGCTTGTCGATGAACAGATCTTTGCTAGGGCAGTAGTGTGATTTTATCTTCATACACAACATATACATTTATCACATACAGTCCTTTAATTGTGAAAAAACTTCCCTTCCTTCTGCCCGGGACCTCCTTCGTTATGTCATTTAAGTTCATACATATATAAGATTCACTGGGGAAAAAAATCCACTCCCTTGATCAGGGACAATATTTTTGTTATTGTTGTTGTTTTGAAGTTTAAAGAGGGCTGTGAGAACACTTGTTACACCAATTGAAAATACAACATCATCAATATTAAAAAATCAATAGATACAGTGGAACTCTGATATTAACTCTTTCCATGCCACATTGTTTTTCAGGTCTGTGTCAGATTAATTTCCGATCTTAAAATCAAACCCATGGTGGCTTATTTAAATAGCGTATAGCAATGCAATATATGGAAGAAAGGGTCATGTATTATATGTCACTGTGTTGGAAAATGGATCAGCTATGTGGAGAAAGTAAGGAATTCATGAAAAAGGGACAAATAATTGTATAGGGAGGAATGAAAGAGGAGACATTCTGAAACGGGAGATAATTTTATTCATAATTTTTTGTACTCACATCAATCCAGAGTATTCGGGTGTGTTGCTATCCAATTATCTCTGCATATAATTCATAGTGTATCCATTTATTGATGTACAGGTTTTTACAGAAGTGAAATATCTCAATCAGTTCAAAAGTAATGGCATTTTTAGTGTTCCTAGTTCGCAGATAAAAAAATTTTTTTTTTAAATCACAAGTTCGAGAAAAACGCTTTGCCAACAATGAAAACTGCACTGATGCTTCAAATTTCGTCACCGGAAGGTCGTCCTAGTTTTTATATGAACTTATGTTGATATAAAAACTCGAAACGAACTTGTACAAAACAATATAAGTCAGCGCCGATTCATCGGCGATTGGCACAGATTCGACAGGCGGAAGCACCGATATATCGGCGATTGGCATGGAAAGAGTTAAGAAATCGAAGGGACCACACATTTTATCATTTTCCCTAGACCTCTGCGCTTTTTCAGTCCCTAAGAAAGTCCTTTTAGGTGAACAAATTATTTTTTAAGCCAGGCGCTTAATTTACTAACCACATGTATCGTGGCATTGCCTTCTCCCTCCTCCACCATGTAAAGCTTCTACTTACTATGATGTTAGTTTTAGGATTTGATTTCCAGCTCGTAGAGTATAACATGTACTGAAAAGCAGTTTAATCAAAGCAACACAATATCTCTCTAATTACCACATCAAATAAAGTCAATAACCAACAACAAAGTCGGTCATTTTCTCCCAGTTTCCCTGGTGAAAAAAGTACAGACAGACGCCCTTATGCAGCATGCCTTAGTATTACATCGGAATTCATAATTACAGACAAAGAACAGTTTCTCAAATACGCACATGACCCCTTTCTTTTCATTTCACATGTAGAAGACAACCAATATCAAAGTTCAAGTTTCCCCATATTTTCCCCAATTCGAACTTCAGACCATCAGTATTATTACATGAGTATGACGAATAGTTACGAATAGTTGCAACGTAATAAACATAATCGGACTATACCGTTAGAAATAGTAGGGGTGACAGGACAGATTAACACACGAAAATAGTGTGGCAAAAAAAAAAACGTGAAAAAACAATAGTTGCGGCAACCGAATAAACACACCACAAGGAGCAGCAGGATATATATAATATATGTGAAAGAGCCTCACAAACCTCAACGGAAGTCACTTTTTTCAGTTTGAGTTATGAATATCGTCGTAATGTATGAAATCTCATCTTTAATGTGGTGTAAAATTATTGCAATGCTCCTTTGCATCGCAAAGTTTTGGCTTTTTAAAGACATCAACCCCCCGGTAAAAAACGGAAGCAAACTTCTGAGAAAATCGCCTTTACTCCTCTTTCGCTAAATCGCCCTCTTTACTCCTGTCGCTCCTCTTACTATCAACAATGAAGAGGTCGAAATTTTCACAGAGGCCAAATATCTTGGCATTACTATTGATTCATTTCTTAACTGGCATGCGCATGTTACAAAAGAAAGCCAATCAGCGCATGTATTTCCTCAGAAAGCTCCGCTTTTTAAAAGTTAGCATAAGCATTCTGAAAATATTTTACACCATGGCTATTCAAAGCGTTTTAATGTGTGGAGTTGTCTGTTGGGGAGGTAACATCTCACAAAAAGATAAAAATAAGATCCATATTTTAATAAAAAAAGCCTAAAAAATGTGTAACTTCTGTGATCTGCCATATTTTGATGAGCTGTACACTGGTGCTTGTATTAAAAAAGCTAATAATATAATAAATGACCCCCAACATCCCCTGAACAAACAATACATAAGATCTGTAAGAAGTTTAAGGCTGTTGTCAAAGAAAACTAAAACTGAGCGCTACTTTAAATCGTTTAGCCCATCATCAACTAGGATGTTACAATAATGCCGTCATCTTGATCGTAATCTGTGTACAGTTGAATTGTGTCTTGCGTGCCAGGTCAATGTGTTTTAGTAACCGAAGCATATTGTGCGCACTGTTAATTTTGTTTATTTATTAGTGTGTGTGTATATATGTGTGTGTGCGTGTGCGTTATATGTCATAATTTCTGTAACTGTATTGTTATGTATTCAATGATCACAACAAATTTCCTCGTACAAGGACGAATAAAATTTATCTTATCTTCTTATCTAAAGATGGCAGAGTGATTTTCGCTTTCTACGAGATGGGTGGCCTTACTATCTCCCTGTCATCAGGTACTTGTAATTAACTTATGGCTTTGAAATTTTGCAGGTCTATGCCAATATAAATGATACATGCCGTGTGAAAAGTTTGTGACAATAGGTATTTTAATTTTGAAGTTATCGGGAGTTCAATGAACCCCATTACTGAAGTGATATTCGATGACAGAGGCAAAATTAAAGGCATTAAAAGCAATATTTAGAAGCTGCTTCGAGACCTAATATTTTCACAGAATGCAGAAAAATAGTTGAACTTCAAGTTTCAACCAAAATATAAAAATCGTTAAAAAATTGCATATTTGTGTTTCATCGCGATTTTCTCCGTTTGGTCCAGTGCGACTTCCGTTGAGGTTTGCGGGGGCTCGCTCACATATTGGCCTCCCGCAGGACCCGGTTTGCAGTATGTGGGTCAAAATATTGGCCTCAAGCGCTCTAGTGTTGCGCAGGGAGGCCAATATAGTGCGACAATGATTAAATAGGAGGAAGATTGGACGTGTCCACCATAACTTTGATAAACAGCATATCATCCTTAATGTAATGGTTATTAGGATTATCCAACACCGTGTGGGCTACAAACAGTGGACAACCACTGGCAACATTCATTTCTGCATTCACTGGTCGACGGAAACTTGTACTGCTTGGGTCAGGGAAAAACTCATCTTTCAGATGTCTCTTCTCAGGTGACTGGTCAAGGAGAATGAGGCTCACCTGCAAAATAAAATGAAATTAGAATAAAATAAAAAGAAACATAAAATCAAGACAAAAAATAAAAATACTGTCAAGAAATGTGTTGGCAGTTTTACACTGACAAGACATATTACAACTACAGGGAATATAACCATTTACTCACCACAATAACTACCAAAATCATCAATTTACAAAATTACAGCAAACCTGTGGGGTCAGGTTAGGGCTCGGCACAAAATAAAACATAAATTTTTCTCACTGTTTGTTGCCAAAATTAGGACATTAATGGAGGATTTATGTGAAGCAATTTTCTTTGAGTATTTTCTCCTGGCTGGTGGTACACAAAAAAGTTAAATCCATTTCTCAATGTTATTGTCTTTTTGTTTGTTTTGTTCCATTTATTCTGTTCCATTGTTATTTTACGGATTACTATGCACGAAAGTGTAAAATTTATGAGACATGAAGATCAAAGAGCATTACAATCCACTTCTTAAGAAACCAGCACAGCAGGTGAACAGAAGACAGTTGATTTAATTTCACTGGCCCTCAGACTGAAGGAATATACCAGCCAATACAATGGAATACTTCTTCTGGAACACTATACTGCCAAGCAAAGGCAGAATAGTGGAAAGACCATCTCATAATTGTGTAGCAATGCCACTGAAATGTTTTCATTCGCATCAAATGTTTTTTGCTTTGTGCACTGAAAAGTACAGTCCATTTTAAGCATTAAGCTTTTTAAATTATTAAAATCCATCCAGAAATAAATAAAAAATTATGGGGTTTTTAGACCACCAGAATTTGGAACATATAGAGGAAAATATTCTCAAAAAGCGGACCTTCTAACCACGAGTTTTTTTTTCAAAATTGACCATATCTCAGTTTAAAATTGGACCATCTAGCTGAAACTTTGCTTTCATTCACAAAAACAATAATTTCATTATTATTTAGTTTTATTTTCAAAATGATGGTGTGAATTATCTAGACCTAGGTGGTAAAACAGGCCAACGACACAACATTCCGTAGCCCAAGTCTGTACTCTTAAACCTTGTAGTTTGGCAAATCCAATATCCATGAAAAGTTAGAGAGAAACTGTGTCAATGTCAACTCTCACTAATAATACTATGTTATGTCGTATTTTGTTAGTATTTCATATCTAAATCACTTTCCCCAATTGTTTCATCATTTAAACGCAGCTGATCACCAAAGGATAGTCAACACAGACATGAACAAACTTATAATAATGACTTGCATCGTCCATTTATATCCTGTCACCCCCCGACAAATTTAACAGAGGAATAGAGCAATAAATAAAATGTGTGTGACCAGTCCGGCCGAGTTATTTTAAGCAACCAATCACAACACATTGTGAGATCACATGCTGACTGTTTGACTTTTGTAGGTCACGGGGTTACCCGGAATGCATGGCCAATCGCCTTGCCGTGCCGGTTTTGACAGGGAGTACGTAGATTAGGTGTTTGAAGGCAGTATGTGAAACGTAAAGAACACAAAATTTTCAAATTTTAGGACACAAAAGAAGTATTCAAGACTTGCCCTGTCAATGACGAAACTGCTGCTCCTTAAAGTTCTCAAAATACATAACGATGAAACAAGTTCAGTAGACTTTAAACTGCCTTTCACAGTGTAAAAAAAAGTGTCGTCTGCATATCATTAGATAGATCTATTTTCTGATTGGTTGCCAAGTTTCATTCATATTGGTTAAGAAATAACACAATATGAATGTATACAAGACAACGACCCTCTTTCACACACACTCCAAAAATACACCCGCTAGCCATAACCTATTTACTACCCATGGAAATGCGCCCGAGTGTCATTTCTAAATTGTGGTTTGCAAGCCACTTACAAATGCTCTTGTGACTTCTTCCCTGCTAGTCCCCATTTAGCTTACATTGTGGTGCATCTGTGGCATGCTGTTTTCTTGTTACTTCACAGAGATATCAATGTGTTTCACACAGATGCAGAAATGGACAGTGAAACCACTGTAATCACACATGTCAAAAGCACTCTGATGTGGTAAGTTTTGACATTAGGCCACGTAAAATTTTGTATGACAATGGTGTCTAGCAGTTCCATTTGGAAAAAATGCTTGATTTGCAAAACACTGCAGCAACTTGTGTCTCACCCATATGTTACTGTTGTGACTATTCCATTCCTGCCAAGCATGCAGATCTGATCTAATTGCGCACATTACACAAAGTATCCCACAAGGTGGCAGGTTGTTCAATTGCTGTAACCCTCAAGAACGGCAGGCATATATTTGGGCCACAATGGCTAAAACTTCAGATATCCAGAAATTTTGTGCTCATAGCCTGTTTTACAGCTCCCTTGATAAAAAGAAAACACCGCAAAAGAAAAAGGCCATGGTGCCTTTGCTGAGGATCACAAAGCTTGTTTCTTTACCCGGTGCTGAAATGGCCATGGCAGGAGAGCATCGTATTCTCCTTTCATGACAACGAAGTACAGTGACATGTGGGTCCCTCTGCCAATCCCATCTCCATTCAGGTAAACTCTAGCACACATCTTGTAACCAAAACGATTGGTGTAGAAAGGTTGACTGTAGAGTGAAACAGTTCTTCCTTGGACAGCATCCTGAAATTACAATAAGAAATGTTTCTTAACCTGTTACATGGAAGCTGAAAACAATTGCCTTTTCAAAATTGCACACTCCGGTCAAGATCATTTCTGGGCCTTTTCAATGTTTTCTTACTATTCAGCCACACACCATTAAAAATGTCTGCTGTTTGTTTTGCCACCATGTGCGATCACTCATCCCATTCCATATCATCTAAATATTTACCGGCTGACAAATTAAACATCTTTTGCAAAAATTTTCGATGGCAAACATTTGTTTGTCTTCAATTTATTGTCTGCAAACTACAAAATAATGAATGAAAAACGAATGGATATGACAATAAGATAATATCAAAAAAATATATAAACATACAATGAAAGAATGGATTTTGAGTGATTCCATTCTTCTCAACAAATGTTTTCCAAATTCTTTCAGCAGGAAAACGGAGCATTTTTTGGCAGTTTTTGTCTGGCTAATTAATGATTCTGCAGTGCTGTATGGTGGTATACGAGGCACATTTCCCAATTGCTTTCGAAAAGCACAAACAGACCAAACTTACGAAACATGATAATGACTAACAGGCCCAAATCAGACCAGACCTTTTGTCCCATATTTCACAGGCCTGAGCTGGTCACAAGCTTTCTTCTCCAATCCACTCTGCTATATTACCCATGTCTTCACTCTACAAACAAATCTTAATGATGAGTTTCTTTGCTCAAATTTTTTTTCTTACCAATGATGATAATGATAACTAACAATCTGAAAAGTAATACAAATTAAATGGTATAACCCAAAACGGTATCACCGGCAGAGATTAAAGTATACTGCTAATCACATAATAAATTTTGACAATACAACATAAATAAAGCACTCGGGCCAATGATTATTATAAACAACATACTTATTTTAAATTAATATGAATAACGTATGTAAGAGATTCACTCTACAATCTGTGAAATAAACATCAGCTTTCGCCTCCATTAATGCTGACATTTCTATATTCTACTAGTTGTAAGCGTATCATTTATCACTAAGGTTCCCTTACCCGCTTCCTGTGACTGAAGTCACGAATTTTCCACAAAAGCTTGCCATCATAGCTTGCTGTCTCAATCATTTGAAATCTTAAATCCATTTCTGCCATACGAATTTCATGACTTGCAATCTGACGATCATGATTTGCCACTTGTGGGATTAGAACCTCTGGGTTGAAAGAAAAGACAGGAAAACCCAATATATGAATATCATCGACAACTTGTTAACCCAAATTAGATGTGTGGTGCCAAAAACTATAATTAAATATTATAATTTAAAATATAATTCAAATCTTACACAAAAAAACTGCCATAACACCTGTAATGTATTGGTGGTTCTATTATGTAAAATGCAACCTGGCATGTTGAAATTGTCAGAGTTCAAGGTCGCACAACAAAACATGGCTGTATCCATGTAGCAAGCACATTGTTCAGTTCTTATGTCACGCCCTATGTGTCGTCCTGCATAACACAAATATATTACAACACCATTACTCATTAATCTCAGGCATGGTCCATACATCAGAGCTTACAACAAACTGTAGTGTTTTAGTTAGATCTATCTGTAAGGCACATACTGGTGCTGAAAGAATTCAATCTTTTACTCAGTTTCAAAAGCCAACAACTGCAATGAGACTATTCGGCTAACTGAAAGAAAATATGGGACTTACTAAGTTGCTCAATACTCTGCTGTATCTGCTCAATTTCTCTTGGAGCAGCTGCAGATCCTTGGGGCTGTTCCTGCAGTCTTTGCTCGACAATAATCAGACGTTCAACTTGCTGTACCATTTTTAACTGCATCACATAAAGAGTATGAAAAAAAAATTTTCCTCTCACTCCAGAGGCAACATATTGCTTAACTCACAGGCTACCAGGTCTATTGCCTCGATCAATCCCAATTTACCAGACTTTTTTGCTACGTATCAAAAAAATCATTGAATCAAGAATTTTCATGATATTTCAATGAAATTTAGTGTGTTTATGGAAAAATGGATTGGCTAACTGAATCTGGCAATCATTTTTGTATATGTCTTATAGGATTTTATGCAACTGTGTGTTTGCATGCGAAAATTTTGCTGATTTTCGTATCATAAATTTAGGGGTGACATACGATAGAAGAGGCATTATAATCAACCACACTGCTAGATTCAACACAAAAACTGGTCAAAACAACTGAAAAATGAATATAATACATGAAACAAAACATAAGGAGAATGAACTTAAGAGATTTACTATTATAATCTTCCTTTGTGTGATATAGTTTGAAACAGTTTTCCAGGCAAAGCGGCACTTCACACTGTTCGCACCAGAATCGTGTTTCTTTCCTTCTACGGTCCTTATTGCTCTCCTGTAATAATGCTCATGAGGACGCAACAGTAGTCCTATGTGGCCATCATTTGCCTCCACAAGTGCTGTCTATAATCTTCTTTCTCTTTCCATATTTCAAAAAAACCCAATTTTTTTAAAAATCAAAAATGCGCCGCTGTCTCCAATATGGCAATGGACCTCTGACCCAGGTAAGCAGACGGTCTCCATGCCACCTTCACTCCCCCACTCGGTTAGGCCACACTTCACGTAATATCTCCGGTGGACATCAAAGTGAGTAGACCGACACTTCCCTAGACATGCCGTCGCCGACCAGTCTCGAAACTGCTCCGGGAAAAAGACTGAACACATGTGCATTGTGGCCGGTGACAACTAGCTATAAACACGTATTTCTGTTCAACTAGTGACTCATTGTGAGCAACGAATGTGTGGACTACATATTACAGTGAAGAAAGGGCATGTATGTGACAACTACTGCAATTGAAAAAATAGTAATGGCGGTGACCGAGAGAGTCTCGGTATTGGTAGGCAATGCTTGTATACGGAAACCGAGAACGTCTCGGTCTTGGTAGCCAGTGAGTTAAGAAAACAGCTTTACAGTCACAGCATTTTCTCAACTGCATCAACAGGAATTCATGACATGCTTCTTTCTACAGGTACTCAATAGGCATGATATAGTAGTATATTTTTAAACCACAACATCCATGATTCGATACTGAACAGTTTTTTTAATCTTACTGCTATTATATGGCTTTACAGAAGGCTACTCAGAATAAGTTGGACAGAAAGGAGAACAAATACAAGCATCTTAGAACAGCTTGGCACCACCAGAAGAATAACACCTGAAATAAATAAAAGAAGACTTGCATACATCGGCCACGCGGCCCGAAACAAAAGCATGGCCCTTATGATATCAATCCTTCAAGGAAAGACAGAAACAAAGAGAAAACAAGGAAGACCACCCATTACATATATATATATGGCCTTTAGCGTCTTTGCAGACGGTCTTAGCAGCTAGAATATTCACTTTCACTTTGACTGACAGCTTCTCTCGTGGCTTATTCTACCAATGTTTGACCCGAGAGTGCGATGGCAGTGATTGCAGGTCAGTCTTTTGGGTTCACTTTGGCGAGTGTTTTCATTCCGCCTCTGTCGTTTTGTCAGGTATGTTTCTTTTGCCTTGAAGTCTATTGCGAGCGTGCCACTGCGCAATTTTTGTCTCCATCTGCTTCGATCACTTGCAAGGTTCTCCCATTCATTGGGGTCGATGTTGAATGCTTTCATCGTGACCTTGCAAGTGTCTTTGAATCGCAGATGTGGCCTACCTCTGGGTCGGTTGCCAGTAGCAAGTTCCCCGTAGAGAATTTGTCTGGGGATGCGATCATTTTCCATACGGTGGAGATGTCCAAGCCACCGCAGTCTTTTTTTGCCTAGGAGAGCCTGAGTTGATGGAATGTTGGCTCGGCTCAGAACTTCGATATTTGAGATCCTGTCTTGCCACTTGATCTTGAGAATTTTGCGTAGGCAGCGCAGGTGGAAGGAGTTGAGGGATCTTTCATGTTTGGAGTAGGTGGTCCATGTCTCTGAGCCATACAGCAGGGTGCTTAGGACGCAAGTTTGGTACACGAGTACCTTTGTTTTGATGGTCAGCTTGCTATTGTTCCACACCCTTTTTGAGAGTTTGCCAAAAGCTGTGGCCGCCTTTCCTATTCTGGCATTTATTTCAGTTGTTATGTCTGTGCTGCCACTGATGGTTGAGCCTAGGTAGCAGAATTTTCCCACTTGCTCCAGAGGAGAGCCATTCAGCATGATTGGGTTGGAGTTTCTCAAGCCTTGTGTCAAAACTACAGTTTTTGAGACACTGATCTTTAGCATGAATTTGTCACAGGCTTTGGCAAGGCTATTGATGAGAGCCTGGAGCGTGGTTTCATCGTGGGCCACGATTGCAGCATCATCTGCGAAGAGGAGTTCTTGTAACATAATATGCTCTGTACGAGATTTTGCTTTTAGTCTGGCAACATTAAAAATGGAGCCGTCCACTCTGGTGTTAATAAGTACTCCACCTGAACATTGACCAGAGGCATTCTTGAGTAGGGCTGCAAAATATATACCAAATAAGGTAGGAGCAAGAACACATCCCTGCTTCACACCGCTGTTTACAGCAAATGAATTGGATGTGCAGCCCTCAAAGTTGACACATGCCCTCATGTCAGTGTGGAAGGATGCAATAAGTTTTAGCAATGTTGGTGGACAGCCTATGGATTTAAGGACTGCATACAGGCCAGATCGGCTTACGGTGTCGAAAGCCTTTGTTAGGTCCACAAAGCATGTTATAAGCGGCCTGTTTTGTTCTTTACATTTTTCTTGGATTTGCCGAAGTGCAAATATCATGTCAATAGTTGATCGTTTGCTTCGAAAGCCACATTGTGTTTCTGGTAAGACTTTTTCCGCCAGTTGTTGAAGGCGGCAGAGGATGACGCGAGCAAAAGCCTTTCCAGTAATGCTGAGGAGGGATATGCCTCGATAGTTGTTGCAGTCGCCTTTGTCTCCTTTGTTCTTGTAAAGTGTGACAATTTTGGCGTCTCTCATATCATGTGGTATCACGCCTTCTTTCCAACACTGCAGTAACAGATTATACAGGTGTGGTAATAGTGGGCGTTTTAGGTCTTTTAATACCTCTGCAGGAATGTTGTCACTTCCTGTGGCTTTTCCAGCAGACAGGTGGTCGATTGCATTGGAAAGCTCGACTAAGGAAGGTTCAGCGTCAAGTTCGGCCATTATTGGCAGTTTTTGGAGGTGTTCCTCCAAATCTGGTGGAATATTTTTCTCAGTTGAATACAACAGAGAGTAATGCTCTACCCACCTATTCAGTTGTTCATTTTTATCTGTGATGGGTTCACCATTTACAGACTTAAGTGGGGCGCTTTTGGTGATGATTGGCCCAAGGGCTACTTTCATCTGACTAAAGGCGGTTTTCATATCTCCCTTTTCATTTGCCTCTTGTATGCTGTTACACAAGTCTGTCCAGTATTTGTTGGCGCAACGTCTTACCTCCAGCTGAAGTTTAGCTTTTGCATTTTTCAAACAAGTTTTTGTACTCTGATTGCAATTTTTGTTATACTCATTGAAAGCAGATTTCTTTTGCTCAATGAGAGGTAGGAGAATTTCGCTGTTCTGGGCTACCCAGTCGTTGTTTGAAACTTTATGCTGTCCAAAAGACTTGATGGCACAGTCATGAATTTTTGAACTGAGAGTGTTCCATGTTTCATCTACCGAGTCACATTGGGTGACATTATCCATGCTTTCAGCAAATAACTTTTCAAATGACTTTCTATTTGATTCATCTCTGATTGCTGTTACATGTAATTACGGCCTTGCAGACCCCCCCCCCCCCTTTCCCAACATACACAAAACCACATAGGAACCTGTATGAGTCATAAAATCATTTGACTATTTTTTTCTTTACAAGTGACCATACCGTAGCGGTAAAACAAAAAAGCAGCATTGAATGGCTTAGGCCTCATAGTTGTGGACAGCAAAATCTGTTCCCTGTCTTTATCTTGGCCGCATGTATTGTGTGTGACATCATCAATCGATAATGAAATTCTTCCATGTATGATGTTCAAATGCAAGACTGTAGGCCATCATTCGTTGTCCAACATTGCTATCAGTGGTGTGGAATTACTATTATGCAGTGTAACAACGCTGTACTCGTCCCCCCTCCCCATCAAGGGTAGTGTGGTGAAAGTGTAAACACTGCAGCGGCGTATCTGCAGTACTGAAATGCTAAGACCTCATGCAGGTGAGGTCTTTGTTCCTCCAGGGCCTTACGATAAATTTTACGTTTAATAGTCATGTGATGCTGTATAGCTTAGCGAGCGTTACATTAGTGTGTAGCAGAATGGTGCTATGTGAGCACAGTGGACACACTGTAAGGCTCATGTTTCAAATGTGTGTAATTTATGTTCTACGGTATACTGTGTCTTGGCTGTACCTGTTGTGGTTACATCCGGAATGATAAATTTACTGGCCATGATGCCAGCATCATCTCATGTATGTGCATTGTTGGCTGATATCATTGGTCATTGGGGGAGAATCATGTTGCATGCAGAGGCCCCACCTATACCACTGCCACCCTCCACAGCATGTGTCTCTCTTGGTCGGACAGACATGTAAGAGGAAAGCTCTGCAGCCTACCCATTGCATCAGTTTTGGCACTTCTACCCTCCCCCTGCTAAGAGTAAAGAGTTGCTGAATAGGCCCATGTCAGCGTGTTTGTGGAAACTGGTTTTTATGGCTATGGTGCTGGAAATCAGAAGTTACAATTTACATTGTGGATGACGCGCTCAATCAGCTCGATTTACCAGAATTGAGGCAGTTCAAACTCGAATTAGCAGTAAATGTTGAATAGAGATACAGAAGGAAAAAAAAACCTCATTTCAAAGTTACCTCAATTTAGCAAAAATTTGAATTACCAAAGTTCGGTTTGCAAGGTCTCAACTTTATTGTAAATGCTAATGAGATCAGAATATTTACAAGATAATATGGTCAGTGACACTTCATAATCAAGGACTTACCTTTAAATCCTTTGTAACATTCTTTAATGAGGTTTCAAGTCTCTCAATATTTCTTGCTGTCTCCTCAGTGGCATTTCGTAATTCCTATTTCAAAAGAATCAATTTTTCTTGAAAAAAGTGTATATCATATGATTGCACATAGGCATCAAAATGAGACGATAAAACACCTGACAGAACAGAACAGCAAGAAAAACTTAGATTTACCTGTAGCACTACCCCTCACCCTTATAGTGAAAATTTGTTAAATGATAATTCTGAGATTAAGGGAAAGAATCCTTGATTACCTGCTGTTCATCTCACACCCACTCTGTCAGGAGCACATGTATTTCCACCACAACTTTAAACAAAAACACAACAACAAAAAAAAGATAATGAACCTGCAATCAAGTGACTGCTTGCTATACTCCAGTAAATCCAGTACTTTCTAAATACATAAAACATAACTGTCAGTCTTTAAATGTGGACATCCCAACTTGACTAATATGCAGAATTCAGTCTGGCAAAGGATGTCTTAAATTCACAAAGTCCCTTACAAAACACATGACTATGGTGTTATGTAACAGAATTTTATTTGTAATTTTCTGTTTTAGTTTTCCATCATCTTTGAAACAGAACGGAGTCTCATCTCTGTCAGCCTTTGTTACAATCTGTCACATTTAAAGGATAACATAAAACTGACTGATGACATTTTTACCTGCAAATGCTGCCTCAGGTTGTTTCTTTCCACCTCTGATTCTGCTGTGTATTGCAACAATATTTGGAAGTGGCTTTCTGTATCTCGCTCATGATTCTTCACCTCCTCTTTGCTCCCCTTTAAAATGCAAGAAAATATGTAGATTTATATCATTCTTTTTTTTTTAATCACTCACTTCCGAACATTAAACACATCACAGAATTTTTTCCTCTTTCCTCCAGTGGCAGGCACTGGCATTGGTTTTAGTCCATAAAAACAGTCAAACACGTATGCTGATTTCAGTTAGTGAAAATCTTCTTGACAAAGAGACACCACTACTGTAGCATCTGTTGGTTAATTCAGGAGGCAAGATGTGGAGACAATTGGCCAGATACATCTTCAACAGTACCCATTATGTTCATGCTGTTTCTGTATATATCATCCGTTGGAACTCCATTAAAACTGGCCTCTGTGGCTGTTGGTTAGGGGACCGTTGTGGTTGGAACCTCATTAAAACTGGCCTCTGTGGCTGTTGGTTAGGGGACCGTAGTGGTTGGAACCTCATTAAAACTGGCCTCTGTTGGTGTTGTTAGGGGATCGTAGTAGTTGGAACCTCATTAAAACCAGCCTCTGTGGCTGTTGGTTAGGGGACCATAGTGGTTGGAAGCTCATTAAAACTGGCCTCTGTGGCTGTTGTTTGCGGACCGTAGTGGTTGGAAGCTCATTAAAACTGGCCTCTGTGGCTGTTGTTAGGGGACCGTAGTGGTTGGAAGCTCATTAAAACTGGCCTCTGTGGCTGTTGTTAGGGGACCGTAGTGGTTGGAAGCTCATTAAAACTGGCCTCTGTGGCTGATGTTAGGGGACCGTAGTGATTGGAAGCTCATTAAAAACTGGCCTCTGTGGCTGTTGTTTGCGGACCGTAGTGGTTGGAACCTTATTAAAACTGGCCTCTGTGGGTATTGTTTGATCGTAGTAGTTGGAACCTCATTAAAACTGGCCTCTGTGGGTGTTGGTTAGGGGACCGTAGTGGCTGGAACCTCATTAAAACTGGCCTCTGTGGGTGTTGGTTAGGGGACCGTAGTGGTTGGAACCTCATTAAAACTGGCCTCTGTGGCTGTTGGTTAGGGGACCGTAGTGGTTGGAACCTCATTAAAACTGGCCTCTGTGGCTATTGGTTAGGGGACCGTAGCTTGTCCAGAAGATCTAATTCAGAAATCTTTGGACTGATTTGTGCCAAGCTTGTAGGTATTATACTCTGGACTAGCAGACTGATATTGAAGAGCTAGAGCCCAGTTTGAGGCCACTGACATGTGTAGTTTGTATATTATATATCCTGGAGAATCCAAGCTTTTCTGTAGAAGCAATCAATACCACAATCTCACCTCTACTGCCTTGACAAAGTATTACAAAAACCAAAGAAATTCTGTGGGGCCGCTGCAAGGCTTGAAGCAAAGTCAAAATATTGCAAAAACAAAAAGTTGTCTATAGTAAAAAAAAAAAAAAGCGTGAAAAAAAATAATAAAGAAACAAATCAAGCTTTTGACCAGCTGATCTTCAAATTGTATTAGTTTAATATCATACAATTTTTTTTATCTGTTCAATTGTTTTAGTGGTTCAATTTCCCATCCTTTTAGTTACGTTTTTTCCTAATGAAGATCAGTTCATCAAAAGCTTAATTTGTCTTCCCTTTTCCATTGCATTTTATTGTATTCTTTCTTTATTCATCCTTACGCGAGCATTTATCTAAAACTTCTGAATCACACCAAAACTGATCTCAAATGGTCAAATAAATGCAAAAATGTATATAAAAAAAAAAAAATTTATCAAGAAACATTAATTGAGAGAATTTGAGTTTGGAGAAAGCACATCAACATGATAACAGTCCCAATGTGCTAGGAAAAAGCGCAACAATTGATAGAACATATCAGAACGATAGGACAGAAGCGCTCACCAACCACCTGTGATAAATAAGAAAGTATTGCAAAAACAGAGCATTGAGCACTGGGTGATGTGTTTCAAATACAGAACTGAGCACTGGTGGGTAAAGAGACCCACATGTTTGCCTAAAATGTTTTTATATAACAATAGAATCACTGTTTTGCCTGTTATGACAATGTACTTACAGTAAATTTACATCCAATGCTTTGAAATTTGCACTCCATTGGTTTCTTGGGACAACTAGCCTTATGGTCTTCCAACTGAGGAAAGAGATGAAAATCAGTGATGAACACATGCATGAAAGGACCTGCCAAAGAGTGCTGCAATTAAAAATTGTCAGTGAAGTTATAGTTTGGGCTTTACAAGCATCAGTTTGAAAAGGACCTGACCATCCCGGACGGGTCAAATGGCTAAAATATGAAGTGTCAAAATTGGGCGAAAAGAAAAAGTTGTATGAAGGTGTACGGATATCAACAATGAGGATCCAACTTTCACAATTACAAATGTTTGTATTCCATGAAGTAAAGCAATCTGCTCATTATTAAGGAACTGCTTAAGCTGTGGGACGGATGACAGTATACTTATATAAATGTCACGAATGCCTGCCAGCGACCATTTTCTCTTTTGTTTAAGGTATTTAGTTACATCCTTGTACAGCCAATCTGCATATTCAACAATCTTAAACGATTACACATATACATTATAAAATACTCAAAAACTTACTCTTTTATGCCATAATAAATCAGGGAAAAAAACAACAACTGCTCACCAGATAACAAGGTGTTATGATATATACATAGGAATTACTCACCTGTCTGCGTTTCAAGTTTTGGACTCCACATTTATAAGGACAGGTAACCACTGCTTCAGGACAGATTTGTTTGTCGTGTTCCTGAGGATGAATGAATACTGCTTACTGTAGCAAAGACTTAAAAATGGGCTTTGTGACACTCAAGCTTATGTCACCACACTCTTTTCCGATTTGTTATCAACCGTTCTCCCTAGCTTACATCAATCAACAGACATTCTATACCTGAATTCTTAGCAACTTTTTCTATGGTATAGGGCTGAATTGTCTCACAACCTTCCAGGTCACACAAAGCTGCTCTCAAAACATAAATAATGTAGACTGCTTTCCTGCCTAATGCGCCCCAACGCAACATGCTCACCTCTGCCTAATGCAAATCGATGCGACCATGCTCGCATCAGCCTAATGCGCCCAAATGCACCTCCAATGAGTGTGCTCTTTTCATGTATAAGGTCTCTTAGCAACCTGCTCTCATTGGAGGCCTCAATTCAATTCACAGACGTAGATCTTTATATTTTCTGAAAGGGCATTCATTTATCTACATTTAGGTACTACTCTCATTAACACTGGAAAATAATTATGTGCACAGGAAATTAGAGTTATTTCCCTTTGCTTAGGCATCTGGGCATGAAAAATGGGGAGTCCCTTAGGCATTGGGCTTACACTTTTTCGCCAGCTTTGGGCAGGAAAGAGTTAAAAAGCATAGTATAAATCCTCCACGGATGTCACTGAAAGGCATGTGTCAAACTAATTATGCACACTTAAAGCTAACTCTTTCTTCAAGAAAGTACACATATGATGACACCCTAAACTAATCCCCTGACTAAACATACCTGACAAAACGACAGAGGCGGAATGAAAACACTCGCCAAAGTGAACCCAAAAGACTGACCTGCAATCACTGCCATCGCACTCTCGGGTCAAACATTGGTAGAATAAGCCACGAGAGAAGCTGTCAGTCAAAATGAAAGTGAATATTCTAGCTGCTAAGACCGTCTGTAAAGACGCTAAAGGCCATATATATAAACTAATCCCCATACCACACAAATATCATAAAGCTGAACCAGGAAAATATAGTAGATTGAACATGATCACAGTGCCAGTTGATAATAACAAATGGCCAGTGCCAGTCAAAGTGTCATTATTTCAACTTTGCCACAGAAGAGGGAGATGACCTCACAGCTGTTTTGAGTATACTACCTTTTTTAGCTGGATTCTATTTATAAAACTAAAGGTTAGTTGAGTTCTATGAGCAATAAAAATGTTGATTCTGAAGGTACATTCTTTATTCCTGGCTCCTCCCTTGCTTTCCCACCAGTGTTTGAAAGAACTCATACAATGTTCCATTAATTTCGAGGATGACATTTCTTTTCATGTAACATTTTGAATTTGCAAATTATGTCCTAAGTTTTTTTTTAATTTAGAAATTTCACTAAATTTGTGATTCCAAAGGAGTTAAAATACCAAACTGATTAGCTGCATGAAAATTTAGCCCTTTCCTGATTATGTAAGTTTCCATAGAATAACTTCATACAAGTTCCAGCCAATGTAGATTTTTCTAATTTCATGACAAAGGAAAAGTGAGGACAGGACTGCACTGCAGTGACACACCGGTAGTTATTGCTAATGTTGCAACCATTTCCACTAATGTTTCCCACTAACTGCTTTCAATGCTGCCAGACTTAAATGTTGCACGATGTTCTTCTGTAACCTCGAGACAAAGCCAATATTCTTGAAATATTCTACTAAGCATTGAAATATCAAATATCAGCCACTGTGTTTAATACATGGCATCGTGATCCAAAGACCTATATTGGAAATCAATATATCAAATTCTTTGAAAAATCAATCAATGCCTGGTACTTTTTGAAATTGTCCAATGCCTCTGGGTGGGTGAGAGAAATCAATAAATAAACCAAACTGACAGGTCAATCAACCGTGAAGAGAAAACATACTGACTGCATAACAATACCTCTCTTGCATGAATAGGTGATACTTGCTCTCCAATGTCTTGAAATATAAAAATGCTATGCAATCTGCACACACCCGGAAATGAAACATTCCGGAAGCCCTATGGTGAAAATAATTCAGCCCACGCCACGCGGCTGTGATGTAGTCCATTAAGTATGCAAAGAGCCACATATAAATGTGACATATGGTGACATTTGTCCTTTCACAACTATTGAAACTACTGAAGTTAGTACAGAGCAGTTCTATGGTTGTGAAATCACTGTTTAGTGCTAGTTTTCTAGTTCTTTTGGTCTTGTGTAGAAAAAGTGAAGAAATTAAGGTCATGAAACCATGCTACTCTTAGAGTTAGATCCAACATGTGAAACATGATGACGGTTCAGTTTCAAGTAGTTGCATTCAAAGGTCTTTCAATCGCAGCCCTTAAGATTTTGGTTGTGGAAGCATATCAATGTTCACACATGTTGACAGGTACAGTGGAACTTGGGTTATAACAAGAGGTCATATTCCACCAAAAACGTTTTGTTATACCCGAGGTCCCACTATTCCAGGAAAGAGTACAAAATACACCATTTTTATGGTTACCTTCCTTGTTAGCATGTCTTTCACATCAACATTAATATATTTATAGGTACATACATGTACAGGTAATATCAAACTGATGGCAGATCTGGGCCTTCATATCGGAACCTTTTTTTTCTTTTTCTTTTTCTTTATCTTATCGTGCTGACTGTAGCCATGTTTCACTCAAATAACGAAAGAGTCAGAGGCGAACGCTTGAGACAGACGAATATGTGTTTTTCCCGTGGTTTCTCAGGCTGTATCATTCAAAGAATGGGAATAGACTGGCCATGTGTTTGTGACACAGGAAGTGTAGGCATGTGGTCACGAAGCCCGCTGAGACAAACAGCATATGCCGCACGGCAATTAGTGACGATCAAGGACTATGCTACATCTAATAATTATCACACATCACAGGTAGTGACCAGACAGTGCACGTAAATGATGAAGCTATACAGTTGTTGCCTTCATGGCCTGCCCCACAGTTTGCCTCAGTGAGTGATGAGTCATCACTTTGAACTGACTGCATGTAACGTGCTGTCACAGCACGTGGTCAGCAGGGAGAGAAACCACATTAGGCCTAAACAAGAGATGGCCACACGCAAGGCAGCATGGTAGGCGTGTTGTAACAAACAAAGAACAATATATGTTATTATTCTCTGACTCCCAGCATGATGTTCTGCGACCGCCCCCACCAACTGCCGCTTCCACTCAAAAATAATTCTCTCACTATAGCAGGTGCTGTGATTATCACTTGTTGTTATTCGAGTATTTTATTTCATAGCTCATATAGCAGAAAAAACGGGGGTTTGATATGTTCTCGCAGTCGGCAAGGTCTCGTTATTAGCAGTGTCGTTAAACATGATGGTCCACTGTACCTTGGTCTTTATGAAAATGCTCTGAATTTACTGAATAGGCAATGCAAAACGTGGATTGGTTGTATTGGCAAGATCCTCATCTCCATTTACAGCCAGATTTTTAAATCATTATACCTAGGCATTGTTCAATAAATTCACCATATGACTTCGGTTGTACAATCACACATATTGTTGTGGAATCACAGCTGTGAATATTCACCACAAAATAAGACATGAACATAATTTAATGTGCGGAAATTATCAAATTCTAACGTAGAATGATCAAACAGACCAATAAAATGTTCATATCATGTAGCAAAATAAAATGAATTGAAAATGCAAATTATGTTTCATTATGATTAATAATTTAAAATAACATAATGGGGATGTGCCGCGATGAAAACTAAAATCTACATTTCACCTTTTCAAATGCATTCTGTGCCCTGATATTGTGCAACTAAGATTGGAGAAACAGCCTACGGGTTCAATCTGGCTATAAGGTGATTTCTACAATTGTTACGGTAACCGATTATCTCAGGGCAGTGGCAATACAGAGCATTAGTCCTAACTGAGAGGCATACACTTTCATTTCGAAACAGGCACACAAATATGCTAAACAAGCACCCTGGTCTACATCTTATAAACTGTCACCCAGTTTCGCAGGGATGACCAATGATGAATCAATTCATACTGCTGTCAAGAGGCAGTATTGACTGCAACTGGGGTCAGGACAGAAGTTATGGTGTGTTTCTTTTTAACTTTTTATACTCATTGTTAATTTCATTGATGTCTTCAAAAAGAAAAGGCCCGGTAGCAATTAATGTGTCGAGGTCATCAAAAATGCACATTTCTTTGATTTTTGTTATACAGCTTTCTTTGTCCATGCATAAGCATTATTCAACTGCTCAATTCAACTGAAATTTCTTGTTGACAGGACCACCTGACTCAAAGATTCTACCAAGCGTGATGTCGATAAAAGAAGTTCTCATCACAGGAGACAGAGTCAAACTTTTGTGTCAGCAATTGCATCTCCCAGTAGTCTTAGCAAGGTATGGCTTTGAAATACAGTGGATGATAAGTGGGTGGCAAACTGTATCTGAAAGGGGTTTACGACAACTAAGAAACAGTCCATCTTTTGTATGTATGGTACACTCACTCTTTATGTTCTCGCATCTTTTGTCCAGTAAACACAAATGTCAATTTGCTGCCCAAACAGGTTTGTTTGGAAGGCTTTTAATTAATATCTGTCATTTCCATGGAGAAAACAAACACATATGATATCTCAAAATTCTCCGCACTTTAATTCATTTCGCATGTTCTAACCCTTAGATTGATGCCAGGTGAGGACTTCACTGAAAAAATATAGTCAACCAGGAAGTTAATTCTTCAAGTGATGCCATAATCTTAAACTTCAGGCCCAGAAATTGACAGTTTTCAGAAGTGTGATTTCATAACCATGATTCCACAACCACTGTGTTGTACCCGTCCAGAGCTGTTCACAAAATTATTCAACCTATTATAGCGAAGCATCACTGAAGTACTGATCAAAAGCTACAGGTCTTCATAATTAAATGGTTCTACTCCAAGCAAGATAAACTAGTGTGTCTCATTTGCAGAATCACAGCCCCCACAGGCCGTATCGTAAATTTCAAAGCATAATGTATAACAACTTGCAAGAACAAAATGAAATCTAAAGTCTCATTATCTATGCCTGAACTTCAAAGCATATCAAATCCAGACATAGCATACGTAAAACTTTGCAGTATTTTGAAAAAAAAAGTGAAAGGACTGAACTTTTATTGTTATTCAAATTTTGCTGGTGACCATCTTCTTCTTGGGAAAATTAATATTTTTGAGTTAGATTCAGTTGTTTCTTCTGGAATATCATTACTCAGACATCAAATTAGCATTGAGTAACAGTTAAATAATGATATTCTGTACTTGATATTTTGACCCTACATGAATGATTTTCATGGACATGTCTTAAACTGAAATGCTGGCATCATTTATTGACTACTGATAATTCCAACTGCTGACATCTGTACACAATTATCTGAAGTCAGCAGCTTAGAGACAATGAAATTACATATGTAACTGCTCTCTCCCCAGATACCAAAAGACGCCTGAGGCCATATTTGAGCAGTTCACATAATCACACCAGCATGAATGACCAATGCAGTCTTTGGAAGGTATTGTCATAAAACTAAATCTGGTTGCAAAGCCTTCAATTCTGTCATTGCAAAAAATATGCTGGGTCAATTCAAGTCCAATACCAATATTACCTGTAAAAGAAACTCTTCCATTTCAGCAAGTTGAGAGCAGAAATATGCACTGTGTTATAGATATTTTCACATCGATGCAAATGTCAAGTGACAAAAAACTTGACTATTATTATCATATCCTGGCACTAGTTACCTCATATGTGTAATCAAATGCCACCCTCAGATTTAAAGAACTAATTCAATATCACTGTGCTGAATGAGATAGGACTTGCTGATGACAAGATGCTGAAGGCAACTGGAGGTGACTACACATTTTTTTTTTTTTTGTGAGGAATGCAAGAGAACAAAGACAGGCAAGCACCCGATGAAGCTGCACATTTCAATGGACAAATTTCGACCATAACTATCATCAGCACTTAGCTCCAACGTACCAGCACCAGTGGAGACAAAGAGCAGTTCTATAAGGACTATAATCAAAGTATCAGGTCCATTCCTACTGGTAACACCATTTTTCTCAGATGATTTCAACACAAGAGTTAGAAGAGACTGCAAACTGGAAGAGTGCACTCACATCCAAAGGTATAAGAAGTCGGAATAGCAACTGTTTGCTCTTCCTGTGCACTGGTATCCTCCTATCTGTAATCAAATCCTCAAAGCTTCTTCAGTTCTACTCATAATGGCTTACTAAAATTTAGAACAAGGAGCAAGTTTTTGCACAGAAGAATATATATCTTGACATGTCCTTTACGTGCTACTTCAGATACTCAAAAGAGTCTTACCTGTTTTGCATTAGCATTGAATTCTGAACCACAAAAGTCGCAGGTAACTGGTCGAAAGCCACAACTTGCATGATGTTTATCAGCATCACGGAACAGAACAGAATCAGTACAGCCCCGTGATGAATAATTACATATCACCTCTCTGTATGGGCAGTCAGTTTGATGTTTCTGAAATGGTTCACAAATATTTCACATATAACTTTATATATTGTCCACTGGATCACTTCACATAACACACGTGAGCAAATGTGCATTTTGCACGTATGCAGTTAAAGAAATAAAGTCAGAACCTACAGTTTTTCATGAATTATATAGCCTGCAGTAATTTCTATGCCATTCATTCATTTATCCCGTAATTGTAGGTCATATATTTATCACAAGTTCATTACCAACTCATTCACAGGGCTATACCCTTCTAATAAAATGATAGGGAAGTGCCATTAACTCTTTCTGTCCCGGGCCATTTAGCACATTTCCCCAAGGGACACAACACACAACATAACTAACTCTACTATGGTGTATATTTTCAAATAGCAAAAACAGGAGTAAAACATATGCAAAGTTCATTTGTTATATACCATGCTGGTGGGAAAAAGCAGAAGTTTTATGTAATGTACAATTCAGCATGATTTGGTGTGTCTGCTGCTATGTTTAGCCTCAGGAAAGAGACGGCGGAGAAAAAAAAGTGAAACAATCATGACGATCGACACATGGTGCGTTGGTCGGGCATCTAGGCACCATGCATTGATCGGGACAGAAAGAGTTAAATTTTAAAACAAGCTCCAGCCATGAGGCAAAACATGAAAGAAATATGCATATTGGCAAATGTATTGAGTGAACTGAATGAAAATTACATAGTAAAAGAGGTAAAAATGCAGGTTTTGAGAAAGAAAATGAATTTTAATGATGTGCAGGTTGAAAAATGAGCCATATAATATTTAAACTATTTGAATGTATGCCATGGAGTTTCTTATAGTCACTACAGCAGTTTTACTTGTTCACAGCTGTGTTTTGTGTGCACATCGGGTATTGCAACAAAACAAGCAAACTGAAAAATTCTGACAGCTCTGTGGGCATGGGAAACTTTTTCAAGAATAAAAGATCCAATATAGAATTCTTTCATTCACATTCACATCAAATTTCCATGTGCAACAATAAAATAAAAAACCATTCCCCTCTTGTCCACTGGCGATTACAAGTTCTTTCAGGAAAAGATAGTTATAAATCATTTAAATACATTGAGAAGTTTCTGAACTAATCCAATTAAAGATAGCATAGAATATAATTTAATTGGAAAATAGAATCAAGGTTTACACGTGTATGTTAACATTAATCAAAGAATAATCAGTTTTCCAGGTGAAGGTAAGTAGAACGATGTTGAAGAGAGGCTAAAAACTCACTTGTAAGTCACTAAGTTTTACTTGCTCTCGGCAACCTTTACTCTTATTAGGACAATATGCCAACAGCAATTTCATCTCGCGCCGGAATCCTGGGTCAGGAAAAGTCTGTTCCAAAACAAAACATGTCTCAAGATTAGCTTTTTCATAAAATTTGTCCTCTGAATTCTGTGCACTCCAACATTTAGAAACAGAAATAAAAAGAATATAGATGCTTTCTGGTGAGACAGGTCTAAAAGAATACATAAATCATGAGACATTGTGCAGATTGTATATAAGCAGAATCATTCTTTGGCAATGAACTCACACCAATTATAAATTTTACAAAGGCTTACAATAGTAATCAATTTCTTCTTGATTAATTACATCTTTAAAGTGGTATTCCTCAGTTTATTTTCACCAACATTATGACAGAAATCTGCAGCTTTTTATTAATCTTTATGACCAAAATAAGAATTCAGGATGGGGCTAGAGGGGGTTTAAAAAGAGTACCGTACATTTGACTCCGTTACATTCTCACAATCCTCTTCATTTACAGGACAGCGCTTTGACTGCTCACCACCAAGGTAAGTCTGCACACAGCTTTGGCACATTCTGTGACCACAAGATGTCTGGACAGGATCTCGCAACAAGCCATGATGTACAGGGCACTTGTACTTTTCATCATCTCTAACCAGCTTAGGGTCTTCTTCCTGTTGTTATTAAGAAAGGTTTGTCATGTCACAAAATTACCATATTTCTCTTAAAATTAAAGGCTAATTATGTGGCATATTTTACTATTTTTCTGGCACAGTATTGTAAAATGATCATCTTTCACCTTGAAATTAATACTAAAAATCTAAACTCCCTGTAAGAATAAACAAGTAAGGATGAAAAGTCGAAATTTCAGAATTATCTATATATATTTATCTAATCTGCAATAATGTTTTTCCGAAGTAGACCTTTACATCTTAACTTCTCATAACATATATCACTGTGTCATGTGAACAATAACAACGACATAAAATGCACATAAAAAGTAGAAAAAAATTTTCGACCACCTTACACTTTTCAGTTTCAAAGGTAGAAAATTTGGTAAGGGGGATCAAGAGAACAACAATAAAATTTTTAAAAATGCACATAAAAAAATAGCAACTTTTCTCAACCACTTACAGGCAGGAAATTTGATAAAGATGGAAAACTGCCTGAGCTTTGCCCATTATCACCGCTCATATGGCCACTGCTGTATGGAAGGCTGTCTGACACAGTTTCTCCATGCGACAATGATGAAGCAACGGCTCCCTCAGCCTCAGAGCCATTTGACATTCTTCAGAAACTGTCTTTGACTTTGACAGTCAAAACAGATTAATGCTGTAAGATCAAAATATCAACATTAGCACATTCTTAAGGAGTCTACACAGGTGCTGCACACAGGCCTATTCCTGTGTGGTCTGTGGATAATTTTATTAGATCTAGTTCCTAATTACTCTCAAGGCCCTATTATACGCACAAACAAAACTGACCAGTTTCAATTTCTATCAGTCTTGTCCTTCCAAATGTTCCATCTAACACTTACAGTTCTGTCTCACTTGATTGTCAACATAGAGAGCCAAGATGTTTCATCCCGACACCTGCCTTGATGATTTGTTGGCTTTTTCCATTCTTGTGAAAAACAATTAAGAAAAATGAAAAGGCTTATTGGGACAAAAGATTGGCTCTTAAAAAGAAACATCTGCACACAAACCTTCTTGAAGAATTAAGAGAGACTTTAACAATTTTTTGAGAGTGGACGAAGATTCATATTTCAATTTACGGAAGCTGAGCGCTGCGGTTCCTATCAAATCGAAAAGCAATCAAAAGTGATGAGGGCTTCAATCAACCCCTGATAAATACCAGATTTTTTTAATTTTTCATTTTTTAAATAAAGCATTGAACTGAGTTCCGCCGAACTCATTTTGCTGCAATTTTGATGCGCTGGTTATGAAAATGCAATGACTTTCTTTGAGTGGATCATTAGATCTAGATCTAGTTTGAAAATTTGTCGCATCATAATTTATTGCACTGATGAAACTGGAAGTTCAATGAGTTGTCAATGCTGACAGCATTTCCACTCGCCACTCCCAAAACCTGACATTGGTTGGGCGATTTTTTTAGGCACTGTCTAATATTCTTGCTCTAGATCTATCGTCTGACCCTCTGATGTTCAGTTTTCTCAATTACACGTAACGATTTGTCTGAAGATCTGCATTTGGCCCTATAGACTTTGTTATGGGCTAGATTTAGAACTATCTAGAGTCTAGATCTTAAGCTTTTCTCTAGATCTAGAATCTAGATCTAGGTCTAGATCTAGACTACATGCTAGATCTACATAGTTTATAGCTCACACAATTTTTCACAAATGAAGTCTGACAACAAAACAACTTTAGATCTAGATTTCTAGATCTAATTCTTATAAATCTAGAGCAACAAATGTAGATTTACGCTCCAGTATGAACCACAGACTGTGGTATGAACTGAGGATTGAGGAATGTGTCTAGACCTAGGCTTACAGCCTATATTTAGATCTACGTAACATTTTTGGGCTCTAGAAGTGAAATGCGGTCCCTGCGTCTGGGGAGATTCGAATACTGTATTCCGAATCGATAGGCAGCGGTGAATACACTGATACACGGAATCGATTCCGCCCACACGCAGCTCAAATGCCAAACGGGGGGCCGGGACCGCATTTATCTGCTAGTACCCATTTTTGCTGTCTTTGAAACAGTAGCATATGTGTTCCCATATTTTTTTCAAAAACCAGCCAAAGCTAGAAAAAAGGTAACCCGAAAACGGCCAAACACAACAGATTTTTTTCCAACCCAAACCCGCCAACTGAAAATAATCACAATGTGACAAGTTTATGAATTTTTTTATTTTTATTTCAACCTCTCTCTCTCTCTCTCTATCCCGTAGTCCTGTGGACCGTTTGGGACGCCACAGGTGATCTGGCAACCGGCATCCTCCAATCCTCTCCGTCTTCTGACCTCCTGATTGTATCGCTCAGCCTCAAGCCCGTCCATTCTGGGATATTGTCCTCCCATCTCTTCCTCTGTCTGTCTCTCCTTCTTCCTCCTAGCACTGTGCCTTGCAGGGATGTCTTGGCAAGACCTGATGATCTCATAACAGGACCATACCATTTGAGCTTGTGACTCTTGGCCAAGATCAACAGGTCTTCGTAAGGCCCAATGTCTTGCCTGATTTTGTTCCGAATTTTTTCATTCGTGATATGATCTTTGTAAGAGATGCCCAATAGTCTTCGAAAGCATCTCATCTCAGTGGATTGGATTCTCTTAAATTCTATCTCAGCTGTTAAAAGTCCACGATTCACATGCATACATGAGTATTGATGTCACCAGGGTAGGCATCTGTCTGATCTTTGAGCCGAGTGCAATGTTCCGGTCGTTCCAGATGTACCTCAGTTTTGTGGGCGCTGCTGCCACCTGTGCAGTCCTGGCGAGTACTTCCGGCTTGGATCCCTCATATGTCACAATTGCTCCCAGGTATTTAAAGCTGTCGACAGTTAACTGTTCGTTCGTGGTCTTCAAGTGCATTAGTCATGATTCTTTCCAGGAAGGCGTTGAAGAGAGCAGGTGAGAGCAAGCAGCCTTGCCTCACTCCAACTGTCGTTCTGAACCAGACCCCAATGTTGCTGTTGAAGTAGACTGCGCTGGTGGCTTTGTCATATAGAGGTTCTGTATCACTCGGGTCAGGTCGGCATTGATGTTATATAACCCCATGGTGGCCCATAAAGCTGCGTGCCATACTCGGTCAAACGCCTTCTTGAAATCCACGAAGACGTGGTAGAGGTCTTGCTGATGTTGGAGGTAGGCCTACCTCTCGCACAGTATTTCAACCTCTATGAGTGCCAAAAAGTAAGTTCCCGTTAAGACAAATTGAAAGCAGAGGCCATGCAAAATTTGACTGTGATTGATCAAGGCAAGTCGGAGAAATTGATAAACTGTATAATTTTGAACGGACTATAGGCCTAGAGTTAGCTAATTGCTCATGCAAAAGCGTGAGCATTTTAAAGCCTTTTATGACTCCAGAGTTAGAGAGCTCCTCCCAAAATACTCCTCAGAACAGCCTTAATTAATCAATCATCAGAGTTTCTTTTTGTATTCCTCCTGTTTTTCGGTTGAAAGGGTATGGGGGAGGGGGAGGGGGCAGGTTACATAAGCATTCGATAAGATGTAGGGTTAAGGATAAGGACAGGGCCAGGGATAGGTATGTATATATATATATGTAAGCGCCCCTAGCGCAAAACACTTGGGGCACATACGTACTTATAACAATAGCCCCAGCGAGGATTCCATGGGCTCATCTATACCTCTCAATTAGACTAATTTTGCAATCACTGACAATTCTACGGCATTCCCCCTAAAGAGTGTGGGTATAACTTTAAGATGCAGTTTATACTGCTTTTTTGTTTAGGGATTTTTTCAATCGCAATTTTAATTTTCTGTTCACCTTGATGGCTCTTCTATAACTAGCCAAAAACTAGCAAACCCGCACACGAAAAAAACATTCATAAAATCACGAAAGAAAAAAACAAACGGTTTCTAGCCCAATCTGGAAACACTCGGTAATTCATCGGAAAATGCCGGTTCTTAAAAATAGCCGTTAGGGTCAAGTTGCCGGTGAGGATTTTCAAAAACTTCAAAAAAATTCTGTTTAAAAAATCCCAAGATGAGGTACAAAACCCAAGACACTTTTCTTTCAACATAGAAAATACGTTTGAAATTTACAATCCAAACCATGGCTCTGATTGGGTCGCGTATGACGCAAAAAAATCCTTATGTCCACGAGCAAACTCAAACTACCCCTTTGCCCTTCACGCTTTATTCACCCTTTCAGTCGCAATGTCAGATGGAGAGCAGTTTGTTGATATTTTTTTTAAACAAAGAAATAACAAATACATTTAAAAAAACCAAATCCCAAGATCTTAAAAAAAAAAAAACCAAGAACCTAAGGTAGCCTCAAAATCGGCAAGATCTTGGGGGAAAATCCCAGGGACCGGAAACGCGGTGTCGAGACGCTCCTCTTGGACCAGTTCAAAGGCGCGTTCAGTTGTGCGGGGTGCCCAGAGATATCTTATATTAGTGAAGATATCTCTGGGGGTGCCTTGAGGCGTCTCGCGTGCGAACCGCCAGCAAGGAGCCTGCCAGTTTTCCAAACTGGCGACACCGACACCCGATAGAATTCAAAATGGACGCAACTGGCTTATATGAACACGCCTCCGGAAGTGTGCTTTTTGTACACCAATTTATGGTTTCCAATTATCGAGAGTACTCTCAACCCCATGGAGGTACTTTATAATTTAATAGCTCAATGCTCAACCCCAGTATCGTATAAACTCAAAGTCGATACTATGATTCCACAGTTATCATCATCATCATCATCATTGCCTTTCTCACCCTGGATCAGGGTATAGGCCACCAACAAACACTTTCCATCCCTCTCTATCATGGGCCAGCCTCTTTACATTATTCCAAGTCTTTCCGCTTCGTTGCACATCATTTTCTCTGGCTCTTCTCCACGTTATGCCGAGAACCAAAGACAAAATGTGGCAAAAAGAAAAAGTATGTAGCAAAGCCACCCGTAAAAAATACGTAATACAGAAACAATACAATAAAATGCAGTGGAAAAGGAAAGACACACCATGGCCTGGTTTTTAACAACGTTGGTGTTTGCATAAACAACAAAAGTAATACATTGGACGAAAAAAAGACTATTCAGGATTTGACATTAATTTTTGTGTCAGTGTAGTGCTTGGTTGTGATGTATGTTTTTCCGTTCATTGTTATTTTGATCTTGATCGACCAAAAATCAGTCATTCTATCCAGCTTCATGTTGTTAATTATCTTATTTTTCTCTATTGAAAAAAGAAATCGAAAGAAAACACACTAAAAACTACCTGAAAGATCTGCCTACTTGAATAAATAAACTAAATACATGTACAACCCATTGCACGCGTTATATCGAAGGATCAGCTAAGTTATCCCAAAGAATGTAGAGCAGTAACCGCACAACCAGCGTTGCCGGTGAAGATTTTTTAAAAAAACATCAATAATTCCGCATAAAAGAAAATCCCAAGATTTTATTCTGACCCGAAACAGACATAAAATTTACACCATCCCGCTGAGTAATATCATCAAAGGCCATAAAGTTGAACATGAGGTATATGCTGGTAATACTCAGCTTTACATCCCACTACAGAATGCTGTTCAATCTGAGACAGTTGGAGATATTGAAAACTGTGCTAGTGACATTAAGAAGTGGATGAGTCTCAATAAGCTCTAACTAAATGACTCCAAAACAGAAATTATTCTTTTGGGGAACAAAACAACAAAGAAATTGTATTAAATTAGATTTCCTGAATGTGGGTGTCTCATGAGTCAAAGTTGAAAGCTCAGGATTAGTGAGAAATCTAGGTGCTTATTTTATAATTCTGATCTGTCGATGCAAACTCTTGTTACTAAAATCTGCCAAGCTGCTCATTTCCATCTCAGAACTATAGGAAAATTAAAAATTTGATAAATCTAAGCACTCACTGTGATTGGAATTCCAAAATGTACTCCACTCTAAATCGTTTTAAGAAAATTCAAAATAGATCAGCCAGATTAATCACACGATCGGATCCATGATTGATAAGCTATTCTTCAAATTCTTAAGTCACTCCATTGGCTACCCATTAAGGAAAGAACAGACTTTAAGATTTTGTGCTTTATTTTTAAATGGGCTGGCCCCAGGATATCTTTCAGAGCTGGTGGAATCATACCGGCCATCATGAACTTTAAGATCAGTAGACGTGAAACTTCTTGAGACACCCACAGACAGTGTACCGTCTGAAGGCCACCCTCTCTCCCCTTTCCGCTTGTTATTCACAGCGACGATAGCCGAGCTCGGTCCGTCTTGTCTACATTCTCCCCCCCCCCCCTTTTTTACTGTTCACCCGCGCTCGGCGAGCCTTTCTCACCCCTTCTCGTTAGGAATGTTTCCCTTTGACTTTCTCGCGGCGTGCTGACGTAGGTCTGACATGTATCGACAGTTGTGGCACATTCCACAGTGTTCCAGATAGATTTATTTACGCAAAAGTGGCCTTGAGATGATGTCGCCCGATGACATGTTGTTGTTTGATTGGATAATTTGTAGGTCAACCGCACTTGGATCATCGTCGAGTCAGCCCGGTGGTCAGGTCGGTTCGGGAATTTTCTATAAGAATTAGCATATAATACTTTTTTATATATATATATAAGAGCCATGCGAGTAAGTGTGCGCGCAGTATCCATAATTATGTTCTTCTTGTGTCTTCCTACCAAGCACAGGTAGCGTAACTTGTAGATCTCATTCATTTTCATCCACTGATAAACTTAGTATTCATTGTTCGACGGATCAAGTGTTTTATTATAACAGTTGTAACAGTTTCATTTCAAAGGGAAGTAGCTCTGACTATTCCCATTCATAACGTGCTGCAAATCACATCAACTGTCACAGTCAGATTGTCGCTCGGTGAAAAACCTTTTTCTAAAGGTGGGCCTAAATTGTGGAACATCATCAGTGTTGACACCAGGAAAAGTTGAAAACATCGCCACATTTAAGAATAGGCTCAAAGGACTGACGATAAACAAGGGAAAGACCAAGAACCTGAGGCTTAACAACACCAGAGTGAGTGGACAACATTGTCTTGGATGGTGAGGTCTTGGAGTAAGTGGAGCAGTTCACCTACCTTGGCAGCGTGGTCAGCATGTACGGGGGCACAGAGCAAGACATCAAAGCAAGGATCGGGAAAGCGTTGACAGCATTCAAGATGCTCAGACCAATCTGGACATCCCAGCTTATCAGCCAGTCCACCAAGATCAGGATTTTTAATACCAACGTAAAGTCTGCTGTTATACGCATGTGAAACCTTGCGCACTACCAAAGAGTCAACACACAAGCTGCAGACCTTCATCAACAGGTGCCTCAGAACCATCCTGCGAATCAGCTGGCACGACAAAGTCACCAACGAATGGCTGTGGGAGCGGTCAGAGCAAGAGCCAGTGAAAACGCAAATCAAACGGAGAAAGTGGGGGTGGCTTGGACATACACTCCGGAAACCCCAAGGCAGCATCGTTCGCCAGGCCCTCAAATGGAACCCCCAAGGGAAACGAAACCGCGGGCGTCCCAAGACAACATGGCAAAGATCAACTACAAGTGAGGCAAAAATGCTGGGACTCTCGTGGGGCCAGATTGAAGCCGCAGCCCAGAACAGAGTAAGGTGGAGGACCTTGGTAGATGACCTATGCCCCACTCGGGGTTCAAGGGTTTAGGTCAAGTCAAACGGTCAAAGTTGAATTGTTTAGGAGTGCTTTCGTTGAAGCTGAATGATGTCCCTTTTTGGTCTCAGAGGCTTGAGGATAAGAGTAGATCAAGTTAGTGTTTTTTAATGTCTGAAAGTGGGGGCATATGAATTGATTTTATGTCAATTCCTGTTTTTAATCTAAGTTCAGGGCATGAGACTGAGAGCACTTTTTTTTTTTTAAAGATTTGAGCGCTATACAAGATATCTAATCAAATACATGAATACATATTTCACAAATTCTCGAACTTTGAATGCAAAGACGTTTTTATTAGGCCAATTTCAGTAACCAAATTTTGCATGTATGTTTCAAATATCGTGGAAGGTGCACCAAAGTTTGGATTTTTTTTTTATTATTGCTTTTGTTTTTCAATTATTTTTTGTTTGTGTTTGCTTTGTACCGCTGACTTGGGCAAATAAACCTTTTATTAGATCATATAGGTTATCACAAGCAGCGTTGACGCTCCCATAACATGACGTCGCAGATGGCCCACCCCCTCACAATGCAGCTTGTAACTTTAAACGGAAAATTAATCCTGATGGGCTAAGAGGCAATTTGAGCCATTCTCAAAAGGTTGACCTAGAATTATTTCATGACCATTAAATACAAAAATCTTATTAAGTACTTACAATGATAATTCACCAAGCAGAAGATAACGTAAGCGGCTAAACATAATGTGGAGGTGAAAGAGACACTGACGTTACTGATCATCTTGATTTAAAAGAACAAACTACAAAATAATTATGAGTTTATTATAAAGACCTCTGTCACTTCACTCAATTCTGCTTTCAATGGATGTTATGGTTTTTTAATAAAATTTTATCACCATGATAATAATTATGTATGTTATCATAACGTCAGTGATCAAATTTGGTAAACACAAATCTAATTTTTTTTTTTTTTTAAGTGAAATGACAAAAGATGAAGACCAACTAAAATTTTGCTACCACAGACCTGTTAGTGAAGACACAAAAACTTGATTACTTGGTGTTCTCCTGTGCTCAATACGATTACTGATGTGTTTGTTGATCACTGACGCTACTCAGACATACACGTATGTCATCATAACGTCAGAGATAAAACATCAAATATCTAGAAAGTTTTTGACTAGGGGGCTGTGATCGGGATTAGAAAGTGGCATGAGAGGTACCAACAGTGTAACAGAGTGCCCATTTCACACAAAAAAGATCATTGTCACTTCTGTGACCTTTGTCGCTGCCGTTACACATAGTCAAATGGTGACTCAATAGTCTGTTAGCCACAACTTGCCAGAAAAGCTTTTCTTTTTTATTAAAACAGACGCATACAAAGTCACATGATGATGACTGACATGGTAAAGTTAGTGACTGAGGTTTTCCACATGGATTGAAAGAAATTCCAGAGCTTTTAGTATCGCTCTTGTTGTGACTATTTGGAAGCTCTTAATTTTACTTCTTTAAATACTGGGCAAAGTCGAGAGTAGTTGATTCAGCACTTGAACAGTTTTTGTGATGTCATTTCAAGGGAGCGCTCAGATCATCTTGCAACAGACCTTATGATCTAAAAGGATTAAAATATATTAACTGGATAGGTCAAGTCCCGAGTCTTTTTTTTTTTTTACAAGAAATAATAACAAATGTATATGTCACTGTGAGAATTAGAATCCAGGGGAATTTTGAAGTCCACTAGTGGAGATTAGAATTCCAGTCTATCCTAGGGTAAATTAGAATTCTCATTTGCAGTGAATAAATCCAAGTGGAGAATGGAATTCTAATCTCTCCTAGGGCAGATTGGAATCCAAATCCAATGGTGAAATGCCCACCATTAAAATGTAGATAAATAAATGCAGATACTGTATCTGAAACCAACTTAGTGTTCCAAGTTTATTTATCTATGGCTTTATATCAAATTTCAGAAGACTTGACAATGCGTTTTGAATAGAATTGCTTGTCATTACCCTTCTTCTTAATCGCGCTAGTTCTTTTATTTTGATTCGTTACTTATAAGTAAATCATGTACACCCCGCGTACATACAACAGTTATAAGTAGTATGCATTAATTACAAAAGTACGTAATGAGCGGTTTGAAGTAGGGGCCAACATTTCCCACCTGGCCTCGTCCTGTTAGCAGCTGGATCAAATTACCGGCGTGCTGAAACATACGAGCTGTGCAGCGTAGTTATGTGAATACGCCAAAATGTATTTACTTAGTATGGGTTACGTAACGACGCTCCCATGGCAGGATTAAGCTAGCGCGGGGCTTGTAGCATAATTATGTTATAAAAGGCCTCCAATTCAAGAAAAAAAATATTCAGATACAGAATACATGTATTAAAACAAACTTTTATTACTTTCTTAGTAAGGTAACTGACCCCCCCCCCCCCTCCCCCAATAGAGCTCGATAATAAAGACATGTACACTATGTCTGACGTGAAAGTCACAGTGTTACTTAAATGTAGGCATTAATTTCAAAATTAATGTAAAAAGTAACAAAACCACAACTTAAAAGTTACAATCTTTAGATTTAGCATGAGAAAAATCTGTTGATGACGCTGGAAATGACCATCTCACTCAGAAGTTCGTGTTCAGTGCTCGTTAGGATGAGATTGTTCAATCCACTGTGATCCATGGTGCTCTTTGATTCAATTATAATCCCTTTCAGTTTTGACAGTGATCATACTCTACTGCAGCTGATAACTGCGAGTGACAAATAGAATGATGTACAGCTACAGGGCAATTTTTACTTTTGGAAATCAAGACTTCAAGAACTGTTAGTTAGCAAACAGTCATACTGTTATGGTACAAGATCTTGTTTGGCGCCAATATGAAAAGCCAGATCATTTGTAGCAGTTCAACAAACAGCCTTCACCAAGGCTTTTCCCCCAGTTTTCCAGATAAGATTTAATAACATTTGATAACCTCTTCACGATCGCTTCGGGTGTAAACAACTGTGATGAAGGAATCCAATTACACCATTCAACTTTTGATAAGCTTTCTGGCGCTATGACTGGGCAGAACGTAAGCTTATAACAATGAAAAGGAATGCTCGGCCTTTTAAGCTTTTGAGAATTGGTTTGAGATTCAACACGTGGATCAAAATTGCTGGAACCACTGAAATTATCATAATGGCTATTTTACTCGTGTTCTCTTTGACTTTCAGATTAAGTCAGGATCTTTGCTAGAATTTACTTTTTTGCCAAATTATGCGTAAGTTTGAGAGAATCATTAATTAGGCCTACATGGAATTGTTTATTTAGTTAATAACATAGTGATAGCTGGCATAGCAGTGATAGCAATGATAGCACGGACACCAGCTTGAACGAAAAACATGGAGGCAGAAAACAGCAAGAAACAAAATAGAGATGGTGGGGTGACTAACAATGTTCCAAAACAATCATGATATAATAAAAATAAAAGTTACCTGTTAGTTACACCAGTCTGTACCAAGGCTATAATTATGCTGTACGGTACGCTCTTTTTGATGGCCACTTGGCTGGATTGCGTTCTGAGTTTCTGTGATTTAGTCCTGTCTCGTTATCAGGGACGAGTGACCCCTTCTTTCTTTATTTTCTGCTATAACTCTGCCAAGAATGAAATGCTTAAGTCAAAAACAAAAGAAAAGTGGTAAAATGTCATCGACGTAAAATACGCCTTTTCACTGAAGAATGTCCAACTACTTGCATACATGTGCAAGGCTGTGTGCATACTGTTAGGTATGCATCTAATATTATGTAATATTTATACACTTTGTGTGTCACAGTAGATGCAAATAGTGCAAATCTTGTGTATGTAAATTTTGTCTGGACTGGTCTATCAGAACTACTTGTTACGTTGTCTTTTATTTTTGACTGACTGCAAAGTGTTGAATGTAATAGTGGCGACAAGGCCGTAACAAAGTGATCGAACGAAAAAAAAAATGCCAAATGTTAATTTTCTTTAAACTGACCCAGCAAACAAGACAGTAAAGAAAATCGTTGGAATTTGTATTCCTGTTCATGAATGTACTTGATTTGTGGTGTTACACTAGTTACAAAACGTTTTCCAATTTCTCAAGAAATAAACACATACGTTTGACAAACTGTTCTTCACATTGCTGGCGGTCTTGGCAATTTCCATTATAGTTTTGCTAGTTAGTAGCCTCATTACATTATGTTTGTCGTCAAGTGGGGCCAGGTTTTTAGCCGGCATTAAAATTGCACGTAATCTCTGAATGTAAGATTTAATTTAATTTTTAGATCATTTATTGAAAATAAGAGTCAAAATGTATTGTAACAGTTGATGTAAATTTCAGCACGTTATGATAGGGAGAGGGATGATCTGAACTGCTGCCCTTTAACAAACCAAACTGTCTCGAACTGTTGTAGAAATGAATGAAAACAGGATCCGATGAACAGTTAACATTAACGTTTAATAACGGTAGATGAACGCTGGATATCTCACAACATACTTACGGGGAAGGCACGCAGGTCTACCTATAAAAACTTAGATTGGATTTTGCACACAAACACCCGTACTCGCTTGCCATCCTTATATACCCATCCAGATAGAACGTTCACGAACAGGAAATCTAGAAACTACGGGATGCATGAAGGCCACCTAATCGCACTTAGACACGTCACAGAATTGCGTCACTCCAAGGCCAACCTAGCGCAACTACTCCAACATGAATGATATCGTACATTCTCGATTGAATTACAGTAAAAGAATTACGCCACACAGCGAGACATCAAAGAGAAGCAAAAACTAGCACCCGAGGGGTCGCCGAGGGATGCGGACAACATTGTTAGCCTGTAGGACGCTACATGTATCCTTCATGGACATCGCACCAACCTGACACCGATTATCGCAACTATTAACCATTGCCATTAATTTCCTTAATATAATGTTATGTGCTTTGGAAAATGAAGACCCGGGCTTATAAATTCGAATATGTGCGTATTGTTGCCTTACATAAACAGTTGTCCTACTATGAACAGCCAATGCAGTGTGTAATACACTTAACATGTTCACTCCCTTGTGAACTAAATTAAAGGTGGACATTCTATCGACAAAGGCACGATCTGGTGAGTCCCAAGATTTTTTGCCCAAGCGAAGGCTTCAGCAACCTACTGTCGAATGCCAGTGATTTTGGCTTCCATGTTTGATGTGACCATACAGTTGTTTTTTTCTTGGTACTCCGTGGTTGCCTTTAATGACCGCGAACGATTTCGATATTATACGAATCATAATTCATTTCTACTCAAGATTCAAATTCTTGATTACCGAAGAATTTTCGAAGGTCCAGTCTCCAATTTTTTACCTACGGAAGGAGTTGATTCATCAAGAACGATTTGCGCACACAAAAATCCCCAAGTGGTAATTTAAAATATCTTTCGTCGCCTGTATTCCTTGTACAAATTCCATCATTTCTGAGGCACTAATTGGGCGGGGGAAAAAAGGCTTTGTTAATAAAACTTTTTCATGTCGCATGGCTCGGGCGTTTCACCTTCCTTTTGAGCGCTGTTGTTTCATAGTACTTATTAAGTAGTCCCTATTGAGGCACGATTTGGTGGAAAAGGCTCCTTTCCGTAGTTCACAACTTTTCATTAAAAATTTTTCTTTCACGCAGAAGTCGTGCGTACTTTTCATTTCCATGGTGAGTTTTTCTACATGTCTCGTGGAAATGCCCATCATGAAATCACAGGATGTGTATTTTAATATTACACATGGCTTCTGCACCTGCAATTTAGGTTCGTAAAATGCATGCGTAACTAAGGACCACGGAAAGAGACATTAAGTTTGAAAATCGAAAAACAATCTCCTGATAAACCTTCAGTATGACGGTAGTATCAGTGAATAGGTTATTAAGTGTAGAAGACAGGAAAATTTTATGTTCTGTACACCAGTATACTCTGTTCAGTGTGTACTACTCAGCTTTGCAAACTCGGGGTTTGAGCGATGCGGGGTGAAAGGCTTAACCCTGTTTTACACTCGGGATCTGACAGACCCCAGACACTCACTCTTTTCACCACAACATCCGCCAAAATAGTCATATTTTCTCAAAAGTACATGAATGTCTCAAGAACATTATTCCCCACCGCTATGTGACATTTCCATGATTTATTTGTTGTAGATGTTCTCACACATGCACGTGCAATTTGAACACCCAAATTGAACCACGGGGGGGGGGGGGGGTGGGCTGATAGACCCCTACTTTTAAAGAGAAAAATAAGATATATCCCTATTTTACATCCGGGGGGGGGGGGGGGGGGGGGAGAGCTGACAAACCTCCTACTTGTAAAGAGAGCAAATATGTCATAATCCTATTTTACACTCGGGGGTGTGGGGGGGGGGGGGGCGCTGACAGACCGCGTACATTCAATTAGAAAAAAAACAAACAAACAAGGTAACCCCTATTTTATTCGGGTTTGAGTTTGACACTGAGTTTGGCTTTGGGCTTAATGGCTCGTCGGCACGATAACTGCTATTATGGGCTTTTTTTCCCGTTATCTTATGCTGGGTTAGTTTTCAGCCGCCAGATCCCTAAAAAGTAACATCAAATAAAAGTGGAATTAAGACTGGCGGGGAAAGGCCAGCAGTTAGTTTATATATGAATTTTGTATATAATAAAAATGCTAAATCAACTTGTAGACTTCGGCCTTCTTCAGAAACGACAAGATGCGCTGCAGGTCCACGTCAGAAAATAATTCTTTCATGGACCCGCACGGATAATGCCTTCTCTGGATGTGCATCCAGAGCAACATGCAGTCCTGCAGGTCTTGTACAGGGTTTAGCATTTGAGGTTTGGCACTTTAACTGACCCATAGACTATGCTTCCGTAGTCCAGTTTGTTTGGATCTGATCAGTTGGCGTTTTAGTTGCAGTTTCCATTTGATTCCATCTATTCTGGGGCCCCTGTGGCGAATGATAGTCATCTACATATAAGGGTGGGAGATAGAATATTTCCCTGGGGGACCCCTCGTTCTTGTTTTGAAAGGATCTGTCTGGTGAGGTTGACCTTCACTTTGAGGGAGTGGTCGCTGAGGACGTTCTATACGAAGACTGGCAGGCTGCCCTTTATACCGAGCTCAGGAAGATCTCTCAGTATAACGTGCCTCCAGGTCGTATCGAAGACTTTTTCCAGGTCGAAGAAAAGTGCAATTGCATGTTGTTTAGAGACGAAGGCCTTCTGGTGAACATCTCAAGACGGACTAGATGGTCCGTCGTGGAGCGCGTCGCATGAAAATCACACTGAAATAAAGAAAGGGACTTGCTGTTTTGAAATACCCAGTTTTAATGTTTTGTTACCATTCGTTCCATTAGCTTGCACAGGCAGCTGGGGAGAGCTATGGGACGATAATTTTTGGTCCTGGTCTCAGCAACTTCCAGGAGAAGCTCCTGGAATTGCTCAGTTGTGTCCACAGCGGTAGGAGTTAGGTCAAACTCTGTCCAGTTAGCCCGAGCAAGGTTCCACCTGGTAGTCTGGACTGCTGGTTGTGGGAGGTTAGGGGTGAGGCAGATTGGAAAGTGGTCGGATCCATGAAAATTGTTCAGGACGGACCAAGAGTAATCTAAAGAGGGTGTCGGATGGACTAGTGCGAGGTCTATAATTATTAGTAAGTGTGCCCGTAGACTGATGTAAATATATTGGAAGTTTTATCGTTGAGAACGAAAATGTCTGTCTCCGAAAGGTACTTCTCCACACAAGGGGTACTGGAGGAGCTGCCCAGATTGGACTGTGTGCGTTGAAGATATGGGCAGGGAAGTTGGTCGATGAGATCTGTAAGCTCAAGGGGAGGGGGCCATATACAGCAGCGAGTGAGAGGTTCACCAGCTGCAACATGAAGGTAGGTAGTTAACTGGATAGGTCTGTGGAGGGTTCTCTGATTCATGAGGATGGAGGTTCCAATGCTTAGCCCTTTGGTACCTCGGGCATGGCAGTGCTAGGCTGCGTTGTTTCTAATTATGAGTGAGATGTTTGGGGGTAGTTTGAAAGCTGGCCATCAGCTGCTGCAGTTCTAATAGGTTGCCCGCAGGTCTGCGCAGTTCCACTGAATTAGTGTATTTGAACTTGTCATGTTATTTTTCTGGTATTTTGATGTTTGATGGGCGTCACCCCGTCCTTTGGGCCGTTGTATTTTGCTTTTCGGGGAGCGGGGGTAGGGGGTGTGTTGTTTTTTCCTTTTTAGGAAAAGGGGGATCTGAATGCACCCTTATCTTCTAAGTCTACCAGCAGTGCAAACTTACTTGAGGTTCCTACTGCTAGAAAATACTGTTGCCTCACTTTCTCCGTCTAATTCACGGATGGGAATTATGCCACGTGAACTGTTCAGGCTTCTATGGGGCCGAACAGTGACTGGCACAACGTTGAACAACGTTCGTCTCAGCAAATTCAATCAGTGATGTTTCTTGTAGCACTCCACCAGCACTTTTTCTTGTGGCACTCCAAAAGCAGTTCACCAGTTTTCATTTAATTAACCGATTTCGGTTCTCCAGCGATAGTTTTTAGCATTTTGTAGAGATGACAAATACGCTCAGCTTAGCTACATGTAGTTTTATCTCAGGATCTTGGCTGCTGATCACTTAACGTCTTGATGGAGGGACAGTCTGCAGACTGGTTCACCGAACCACCAGAATTCCATTTTCCCCCGTTACTGATCGCATCTCACGGTCAACAAAGTGTCCACCTCTTGGGGAGTGCTGAGGTGGTCCTATCGCTGCTGGTGCTAGGCCGGGAACCACTCGGCGTTAAATAAAAGAACGGGGGAGTAGGGTGATAAAAAAACAAAGGCAAGTAATGACAATGGATGTCAACCAGGCGCTCTCGAGAACTGGCAGTCCCTGAGCGACAGCCCACCTGTGGTGGAGTTTCACCATTTATGCGGGTGTGGGCAGTGGGTCTGTTTATTTCACCCGGACCTACACGTGGGTAAATGTCACCCAGGCACTGCCGGGAGGTAGCAGTCTGTGGGTGACAGTCCACCTTTAGTGGGGTTAGACCGCTCGCAAGTGAGGGAAGTAGACCTATTTATAAACCCCTGTCCCACACGGGGGTTGCATTCGGGTCGTATCGTCTGTCAGATTCCAAACCGAATGATGTTATACCGTTTTGGTGACCGACTCCGTTTTCTTTTCCTTTTTGCACTTCCTGGTCGACAACGTGAAGGCAATGAAGGCAGGGAAATGAAACAATATTTATTGATCTGGCAGACCAACAGATATATTCCACTATAAAAATGTGGGGGGCCTGTTAGATCCCCGTGTGTAAAATGCGAATATAAAATAAACTTGCTATGTAAATAGTGGGGGTCTGTCAGGTGTTAAGTCGGGGGGTTGAAAAACCGAATGCAAAATATGGTTAACGAAGAATCACTCAACAGTAATTGTAGCGTGCAGGGTATCCATCGATTGTAAAGTGGACGCTCAGATGTAGCGCGAGGTGTTTTTTTTTTTTTTTTTGCTCTGTGTTTTTAGTAGTATAATTACTATTAATACTCGTTTTCTACCCGAAACTTTTTCAACTCCTCCCTCACCCTGTTGAGATCCAATAAACCTCGTCAGTTTACTTCAGCGATTAAACATTTAGATGACTTATTTACCAGTACTCGCAGTAGTAAAGCACTAATTGCAGACCCTCTTAGACTGCGGTGTTAGAGATACAAAGCACCAAAATTTAATAGCATGATAGAAATACATGTACACTGGTTGTAATGGCAAATCAAATAGTCATTGAAGAAATCCATGCCTGAACAATTGCTGGAGCTCGAAATCGTACGATTTGTTCTGCTGGGGCTGACAATAACGTCCAGTGAAGCGTGGCTGCGTAGAAAAACCGGTGTAACAGGCCAAAATATACCCCCCGCCCAGACTATACCCCGGGGTATATTCTGGGCTAGGCCAGTTTATACTTCGGGTATACTTTGGGCTAGGCCAGATTATACACCACCCCCTTCCCCCTCCCCCCTCCCCACCCCACACCCCCCCCCCAGTATAATCTGGCCTGCTACACCGGTCAAACATCCCATTTACCACGGAGTCTCCTTTTCACTTTGGAACTGTCATAACACTGTGATGCATTGAAGTGGATCGAAGAAAAAAGGGCCTGATTTAAAGTACGGTATTTTCGGTTGGCGTAGTCGGCTGGCTTGTATGGATCTTCAGCCACCATGTGTTAGGCCTACCATTTTTTCACTTTTGTTTTTCACATTTCGCAGTCTGCTTACTTTCATTTCGTCTTTCAGCCTCCAAAATGTCCAGCAGGCACAGAACTGGCACTTTATTACCACTGAGGAATAACTCCATTGATACCATATCTTGGCTTTCCATAAGAAATAAAGTATGCAAAAACACACTGTCAATCTATCCAGTGCAGTCGCCACAGCATAACTCTGGGCAAGTCGCTTCTTGCAGTGTGAGGCTGATGGAAGGGTGGAGCACGGAAAATACATCATTAGAGACTGTCTTATATACTTTTTTTTCATCATACACCAATGAAGGAGACTCCTTCCCCTGCGGAAATAGAGTAAATATGAACAGGGTGGAAATACAAAATGTGAAATAGTTTGGTGAAGAAGGGGGAAAAAAATAGGCAATTTAGATCGTCGTAGGAGAAGAAAAACAAGGAACTGCTTACTGATAAACTATTACACAGTAAAGAAAAGTCGCTAATTACAAATCAAAAGCTTTAATATGCCATAAGCATTAAATTATGTTGGCTGGTAACAATATTAAAATGTGGGCTATTATTTTTATGTCGAGCAAAGAGGTTAGAACAAGTGATATGAGGAACTGCGGTGCTATATAAAAAAAAAAAGGTGCCCTTTTTGAACGCACATTTACATTTTCTTTCACAACAACAACGACAAAAGTTGTAGGATTAGATTAAAAAAAAATCTATTTGGCTATACATCAAATACACTGTAGCACTAGAGTCAGCAACAAGAACAACAACAAAAAAGAGGTGTTGGATTTAAGAAAAAAAAATTTTTAATCTAGAGGTAGACAAAGAATAACAAATATTTAGAGAGTTTGAACAGATGGGCGACAGGGAAAAATCAGGACAGTATAGGCTTTTTGAGAGCATCTGAGCGGAGGAATGAGTGGCGAACAATGATCGTCGATATCTGTTCCAGATCTGGCACTTGAAGAGAGAGAGAGAGAGAGAATAGGCTATGCATCTAACAGTCAACAACAATAAACGTAAGTTGTAGGATTAGATAAACAAAATCTGGTAGGCCATGTGTCTAATACAGTAATAGTCCATGCAAAATGGTACTTAAAGTTTTAAAAATCAAGGCTTTATCAGTAACATTCGCCATTTTAATGGTAGCACGCTCGTATTAAAAAAAGGTGGGGGTGGCGTTAAGCATGTACAAAAAAGCGAACAGGTGTGGGTGGGGGGGGGGGTGTGGGGGGTGGCAACATCGCAAAAATTGAGCACACGTACTTTGTGGATGCCCCGTTGTTTCTTTCCTGTATATACCATAAAGGTTCACAAAAGGCGCCCTATAATGGGAGTGTCTCGGAATCTCGGCCCGTTGAATTGGGTGACAAATGGTTAGCAACGGTTTTCATATTTTCATGTAAACTCTCCCTAAATAAACAGCTGCCAAAAGCACCGCCAACATAAATATGTTTAATCAAGTTTCTCAAAGTTTCCTGCTATTGTTGTCATCTGTAACGTGACCACCAGGAGACTCCGAGAATCCCCATTGAATGACCTGAGCTGCAGCTTGATTAATATTTGTTGCAAGACCACCCAAGATAGTTTTTGGCAATGCAAATGTGACTGTACGAACTACAATAATTGTTGGTCGGCCAAAACTGGCGATCTTGCTTGAGAGGCTGCTCAGGTAAGCGCATCGCTGATACTGGCAACGTGACAATTTTTTTTTAGTGTTGTACTTGTTTTTGTATATGAAAATGCTTGAAACGATGTCACCAAAGACTTTTTTTGCACATCGAGGACTGCATGGTAAACTGTCGTAACTCAACTTTTTTTTTTTTTTAATTGAGATATTTGGCATGCTTGCAGCCCTTGACATCCCGCAGGTTGTGTTATAAGTTGGGGCTTAAATTCTGAAAACTAAAGGATAAATAACGTTTTTAAAAGTTCGTAACTGCACTAAATCTGATGAAAAAAGTTATTCAGTTTTTTCTTCCTCTGAAATCTTTGTTAAAAAACCGAGTTACGATAGTTCACTTCGCGGCCCTCGAAATTAAAAATGTAGATGTACCAGAAGCTTAGAATGGATTATCATGTTTTTTATTTATTAATCAATGAAATGCAGAAATATTACAAGCATTGTGCAACAGTCACATCAACCAATTCATTCGGATTACCTCACTCATTGCAGTTTTATTCTCAGGACTACAGTGCAGTCGCGTTGAAGAATCTCTTCCTGGCTATTGTACCATGTAATGGCCTCCTTTACATCTTCTTCGAGTTCAACTGAGACTTCAGTCTTCAGACTTTCTGCAGGAAGTGGATGATGCCAAAAGCATATAGAAATAGCTCATAGCATTTCGGTGAACTGCCACATTCAAACTGGTACAAGTGGTGATACATAAATATACCCAGTGTATGAACTCTAGGTCTCCGATCACATACAACACGAATAATAATTTATTCTTCAGAACACTGGTTGATGACTGGATTCTAGACCAATTTTTGCCTTGCAAGCAAACAAAACTTTAAGATATTGACAGTGACTGATGTCCTTTAATCACTACTTCCTTTGAACAACATATTATCCAATCCAGAAACAAACCAAAGGTTGACTGTAAGTTGCCCTCACCTTCTTTCCTTTTTTCGTTGTTTGATACAAATGTCGTGCAGCACACACACAGGGTGGAAGGACAAACAAAGAAGAGAATACCTCAGTGAGATCGAAATGTCATCAGCTCGTCAATGAAGGCCGGGAGACCGTCGAGTCCGCTCTCTCTCTTAGTGACTTGTGAATGAAGGATCATGAACGCGGGTGATTTGGAGTTCTCTCACTTCTCGAGTGGCAAAGCTCGATTTTTCGGTCACTCTGCGGCATTTCTCATCATTACCGTGACGAGGCACCGAAAAACTCAAACTCAAAGTTTCTCAAAGTGTGACAAGTGACTCTCTGGTGAGCCGCAAAACTGTCAGCAGCGGGTGTGGGGATGTGTCCTTATTTTCAATTTTTTTTTAAAAAATTGATTTTTCTCTGATTTTAAAAAAAGTATTTATTTTTATTAGACTCTAGTTGATTTTTGAAAATCATTATTTTATCCTGATTTTGTTGAACATTATATTTTAAATAATGTTGGTCTTAATTGCTCAAAACTATAGTGCTAATGTTGACACACAGGGAAGGTCGCGGCTGATATGCCACTGTGTTTGGTTCGGAGCGGGAAAAAACAGGCTGTGAAACAGGTCACTGTGACCTAGGGGACTCATGGTCAGCAAGAGTGGAAGCAAACTAAATAATTATGTGTGGCAATATTACTATCCGGAGATGGCAAACGAATGATATTATCGTGAGGAGGATCTCTCTGCACAGGAACAAGTACTTTTAGCGAAAGTGTTTCGGTAGTTTTACTAGTTTTCACGATACTTTTACGATACTTCTCCGAACTGTAACGTTTCTAATGCTTTCCTGTGCCACAGACGGGTGATGAACCAGAAAGAATCTGAACCCAAGGCATATCCAAGTGTATTTTGTAAACGTGAGTCTCACATACATTTTTTTTTTTTTTTTGACAATGGTTTTAAATAACAACGACCCGGTTTCAAATAAGCGTACATGTCAGCTTGGATTAACTGTTGTTTGTTTTTTTTACTTAAAGCCACTTTCAATGAAGGGTGTTTTTTTACATGCATATTTTCTTTCACGCATGTATCTTGCACGAGTCATGCTTACTTTTCATTTCCCTTGGGCGTTTTCCTATATGTCCCGTGGAAATCGCGCGCAGTGAAATAGTAAGACGCATATTTTACCAATACATGTATATGCATTCTCTATCCCTCATACGAATGTAAAAGACCTCAAAATTGCCGACCATGGAAAGGGTCCTTGGCTTAATTTTTTCATAGTCCCATTTTTCTCATTGCAGTCGTCACCCGGTTATTTCACTTATGATAAGAAATTTTGGCGTGTACAGGCAAACAGTAGCTGTGACAACACTTCGCTTGGCATCAGACCGATACTGGATGTAGAATGTTGTAAATAAAATATTAGAACATTGTCAGGCTGTGGATTTCCGTCGCAACTTCTAAGAATTCTATTCTCCACTAAGCACCACTGATCTATAAATAGTTATATAATTATTATATAGCTCAATTGTGTCATCTTTCGGTGGAGGGGCGGCACGTCCCCGCGCACAATGGGCAAAACAATGCGAATCAAGGAACCGATCGAAGCAGGTTTTTGTAAGCCCGATGTAACAGGCCAAATTATACCCCCCGGCCAGACGATACTCGGGGATAAACTGGCCTAGCTTATTTTATAACCCGGGTATATTCTGGGCTAGGGCATATCAACTAACATGAATAAAATAAGGGTTAAAGTTGAATCATATCAGTTTGAATCGATATTCAACCCATAGTATAACAATACATATTAATGCAAGTTTTTTCCTCTGAATTATATGATGATTTACGGGAGCCAAGAATGTATGTATGTCGCTTGAGTGATAAAGCACGATTTAAAATAAGACTGAAAAAAAAATCTGTGGTCTTGGCGTCTTGGCTTGTTATAACAAAAAATTAGGGGGTACAATCTGGACTGGCGGGGTATAGTCTGGCCTAGCCTAAAGTATATCCCGGGGTCTAAACTGGCTTAGCCCATAATATACTTGGGGGTATAAAATAGACTAGGCTCCTTTTACCCCTGGTATAATCTGGCGGGGGTAAAGTTTGGCCTGCTACACCATGGTTAAAGTGGCATAGCCTATTTTATACCCCATGTTTATTCTGGGCTAGGCCAGTTTATACCCCATGGTATACTTTGGACTAGGACAGACTATATCCCACCAGTCCAGATTATACTCCCAATTCAGACACGCAAAATATTCAAGAGTACAACATTAAGTTTAAGCAAGTGACACACTATTATTCACTATAACACATAACTGCAATCTTTCAAATGCCCTGGAAACTATTCTAATGCCTTAAATCAAGAGCTACACGAAATATATCTTTCTGCAAATAAGCTATGAATTCACTGACAAGAAATACTGTTAACGCACCATGATCCATCGACTTTTTGCCGTAACATACTACAATTATTTTATACAATGCACTGGTGTTGTCTCAGTGGATTCAATCTGTCGGTTTACACAACTATCAAGGCTACTTTACTAAAGCTTTCTGTCCAGTTCTCCTTGAATAGTTGAAAAGATTTAGCATATTTTTTACAGATAGTTGATACGCACACACTGCTGCTTATAGATTCTAAAATGATGTGTAGGCCTACACTATCATTTTTACATTCCCTCTTCTCTTTACATTATTCCAAGATGATGATGATGATTCTGATATTCATATTTCTCTTTATTTTCAAGTGTAAATAAGATGATTTGGTGTTCTTATTGTTATTACTGTATATTACTGGTTAGCATTCTGTAACGCTTCAAGTGGATCTGGATAGGCGGAGTTCATCGTGTGAAAAAAAAAAAAATTAGAGTGCATTTATTTTTATGTGAAATATCTAATTTCTGCCAGATTATACACCATGGATGATAGAAGTGCATCATCAGTCAGTTGGGTTATTAATACGTTGTTTTTTTTCTGTGTGTTCTTTTCCCGCCTTTTCTCTCTGCATCATTGTAACTTTGTATGGAGTTGTTCTGACATTAAGCATATTTCTGACTTTTAAAAAGGAAAATAAAATTCAGATGACTTTATATTTACGAGTCTTATAATTATTTCATACCTTCCCATTAAATGTATGTCGGTGGTGGCAAACAAAAAAATACAATGCATGTTTTACTTATGGACAACCATTTATCAAATATAAAAAACAATATTGATATCAACGGACACAAATGAAATTAGTGCTAAAGTCTAATCATATCAGTTTGAATGGATTTTCAGTCCTTTTGTATATCATTATCAATCATTTTTAATGCATGCTTATTTCCTCAAAATGCATTATAATTTACAGGAGTCAAGAATGTATGTGTTAATATGATACCTGATGACAGTGATAAAGAACAATTTAAACTAAGGTTGAAATAAACTGTGGTCTTGTCTTGTTTTAAAACAACAAAGGAGGTATAATCTGGTCTGGCAGGATACAGCCTGGACTAGCCCAAAGTACATGTTTATCCCGGGGTATAAACTGGCCTAGCCCAGAATATACCCCGGGGTATACAATAGGTTAGCCCGCATTAACTTCGGGTACAGTCTGGCGGGGTGTATAATCTGGCCTGCTACACCAGTCGTACGTTAGGCTAGCGAGCATTGAATAGGCCTGGAATTTGTTGATTCCACAGTTCATACTGAGCCTCAGATCTGACATCGATTCCAGAAGCAATTTCTAAGCTTCTCCATTCTCGAAGACGCTACAAGAATCTTCAATAAAAAGCTTTTCAATGTGGAATAAACTCCGAGTGCCTCTGCTCCCCATTTAACTCATTCTCTACGATAATTTCTGTGGGTGTGGACGGGAACTCTCAGCACTATCTACTTTGAAATTTAGATGTAGTACAAAGAGGTTTTTTCTTTCACTCTGTATAAACACAAGACGTAATACATTAGACATTAAAGTATTGAAAAATCAGTGAAACAGGATGGGATTCTGTATTTTGAGAAGTTGGCTTAGATATTAGTGTTGGAAAATCGGTGTCCACTCAAGCCGAATATTCGGCTTTCCGTAGGGAATGAGTTAAATTGATAAGCAACTCAGAAAATCCGTTTGATGAGCTTCAATAGGAAAATTCTTCGTTAAAGCTGACATAAACTGAAGAGTAGCAAACCATAATCTTTAGTTATCATAATAGGACAAAAACAAAACCGTAATGAAACTGCGGAGTGATCATTACGGTCCAACCCGGATGTTTTTTAATCATCATACCCCCCCCCCCTCCCCCTCGTCATACACGGCACATGATATTTTTACAGGACAACTGGTTCCACCAACATCAATATACTTTTCATATGCATCTATAGGGACATCTGTTGTATTTTCAGATTTCCCCCTTGTTGGTTGCAATATTAAGGTAGAAGTGTAAACTCAAATTGCTGAAAACAGTCTGGATAATTTCACCCGCCGATCTTCCGGCGTCATGACCTTCGTTTATCGGAGTTTGTGGGCAATCAGTCATTAGCAAAGTCTTTATGTTTTATACTGGACTTTAATTCTATGATTTTTATCCCTGCTATAAACAAATACATTTGTAATTTACAAATCATTTCGGGTATTCCCACGTCACGTCACACCGTAGGGCCGGTCTCATGACGGGAAATATTTAGTTTAGAAAATGTTATACTCTGTCAGTTTCTATTCTTTAGTAACCCGAGTCCAAATCATTTCAGGTATTCCCATGTCACGTCATGCCATAGGGCCGGGCTCGTAACGGGAAATTTTTAGTTTAGAAAATGTTATACTCTGTCAGTTTCTATTCTTTAGTAAATCGTGTCCAAATCATTTCAGGTATTCCCACGTCACGTCACGCCATAGGGCCGGGCTGGCTCGTAACGGGAAAATTTTAGTTTAGAAAATGTTATACTCTATCAGTTTTCATTTTTTATTCACTCATGTCCAAATCATTTCGGGTATTCACACTTTACATCACGCCATAAGGGCTCGTCCCATGACGGTAAATTTTTAGTTTAGAAAAATAATGTCTCTGTCAGTTTTTACTCTTTACTGACCAGTGTCAACGAACCAATAAATCAGTATAAATATTCAAAGCCAATTTTCCGTCTCACTTTACCTGACATAACTGTAAAACTGTGATATTATATTCTTACTTCATGGCGTCAGTACTTTTGAATCTGCTGTGCGAAGTCAAGGCGGCAAAAGAATTTTGATACCAAGCCCAAGAGTATGTATAATATTTAGATTTAGGTCACATTAATAATGGTTCTTGGATTTGATGAAAAGACATAAATTTATAGTCACATCACAATTCCTTACAGAATACAGCTGTGGTACCGTCGATTTCCGGCCATCTTTGTGTAAATGTCAGAAGTTCCGATCTTACTTTTCGGTTTTACTCAACGAAAATTGCCGATCAAGAATCGTAATTACGGCAGGACATAAAATTTCATTTTTTTTTTATCATGAAGTCATTACGTTTCAGGTACTTGCATGTTCACCCACTCCCCAGCTCCATTATGGTACGGCTAGCCAAAAACTGACGAAACTCTGGATAGGAAATATGATTGGCGTGCCCGGGTGGATTGTGGGAAGCGCAGGGTGGCCCTTGTCGTGTCGACGTGCCGTGGAGCTCAAACAAATTCAAACTGCATATCGTCGTTGCAGGATTCTAAATAGCAAACTCTGAAAATTCAGGGTGTTGTTTTTTTTTCCGGAATTAAGAGTGACATCACATGACCCATCCTATAAATAAAATAAGCCCTAGATATGTAATGGGAAACAGTTTTAGTATTAGTACCGATTCCCAGATGCAAAATGTGTATCATAGCCTTGCTTTTCAGTTTTTTCACTCTCCTGTAAAATTTACAAAAACCGAGTTAGCCGTTTAGAATCCTGCCGCGACGATATTATAATACCAGCCCTAAATACATACAGCTGGGTTTTGCTCGGCAGTCGTAGTGAAAGTAATGTGCTAAATACATATTATTATTTATGTTGCAAATACATGTACATGAATGCATTTTACAGGCTGCAGCTTTGACCATTTTCAAATATATAAAAACATTTTTTTAGAATTTTACCGATTTTACCACCTTATGAGATGGCCTTGGCCAACTAAAATGATCCCTGATTTCCTTTATATCATTATGTCTTTGTATTTTGAATGTATTCAATTCTCTGCTAGAAAAACTGAAAGAAGGGGGAATTTTTTTACTTTTTAGAATTTTAATGGGTACAGTGATGCTCCACAATCCCTTTGAAATGACTATTTAACTTTCCATAATGACCCTCAAACTGACTCCTGGTCATTACAGTACCAAAACTGTGAATCATTGATATTTTTCATATTCGATATTAAGATTTGAAATTGAAAATGAGCAGCATGTGCTCACATATCCATTGTTTGTGGTCAGACTGGCCGCGGGCCACATCAATGACCACTCTTGACAAACACTAAAATTTATCACATTCTGGAAGACTACAAATGTTTTATTGGTATCGTGACCTACAAAATCGAATGCAAATAAACAAGACATGGCATGCTGGCCCTTAAATCTGAAGTAACCATCCAACTGACCAGTGGTCATTATAGAAACCAAAGCTCTGATGATCTATGGACCGAATGAAAGAACATTCCCATTCAATTTACATCCAATCCAGCTTATTCCAGGACGCTGCAGACTTAATACAAGTCGAGCACCCTCTAGAGCAGGGGTGGCCAAACTTGCCGTAAGAGCCATATACACGTTACGGTAAACTTCAGATGTCTGAGAAGCACAAGACACGAACAAAATTTACACACATGTGTTTATTGTAACATACATATTTTGTTACAAAAATTTTATATAAATTTTTTAAAATGCTTGTATGCAACAATACTTACTCGTGTGTCCAGTTTTTTAAGCTGTTAATTTGTATTGGTTTCAGTAATCACAAAATACACATTGTTTCAAAATCTGAGTGATGCTTGTTTCAACAATACTGAACGTATTAAGATGCAGTCTGGATATAATATTATTTCTAGTGCACATGAGTGTATCTTCCTTTCTCTGATAGAGCGAGTTTTTCCAATATTTTTCTCCCGCCGGAAAATTACCAAGCTATAGTTGGCATTATCTTTTATCGTGAAGTCGATTTGAGTGTTTTCGGTGATGAGATAAGAAAATTGTGCTCATGGTTCCATTGTTTTACATTTTGTGATTTTCCCGCTTAATATTTTCAGAAAGAAAATAATTTAACATATTCAAGGACTATTTCTTATTATACACGTATTCACGAGATGTGGAGGAATGTAAACAAAAGTCTGTGCACTGTGTAGGTCTGGTATAAGTAAGATTATGCCCTCTTCTCGCGAGCTAGCAGCCGGATTGCATCAAATTATTGCGTGGCAGAGGGAAAACACTTCACCAACGGGGATTCCCTGATCTGAAATCCGACGTGACGTGTCGCTCTCGCTACGAATCTTTTTTTTTATATATATTATTTATTGACAGCCAAAGAACATCGGTTTGATGAAGTTGTTATATTATCTCCATTAATTCTTTTGTAAAGCCACGTATTTCTTCTTATAAAGATGCTCATATTACGATGTTCACAATCCCGAGGTTGTGGGAAGAAGAATTCTTCGAGTTTAGTGTCACTGTTCGTTAACGTATTGGACACTAAAAGACAGGTTTGCTGCACACCACCACTTCAATGAGACTTAAATCAATTTCATGAAAATTGGTGAAGTAAAGTAAGCATAACCAACGCGATGTTATTTTGCATTATATTTCCCCCCTGTGAACTTTTAATCATAACAAAGTGATTTATTGACATGTGTGTTGAGGACTTTGTTTTCGGGGAATCTGCCCCTTGTATTTGTACCTGAATTAATCGATATACATACCTATTAAATACATCAGAATCAGTCAGCACTTGGTTGGCAAGACAGTGTTTTTGTCGTGGTTTGTATAGAAGATAGACTTCTATAAATTTAAATAGTCTCTGCCAGTTAAAACCTGTCTCTGGGTTTGTTTGGTTTTTTTATTTTTGGCTGCTGAGTCATGTACGTGATCTTGTCCTGGTATTTCACCATGATTTGTCAAAAATTACTACATTAGCCAACGAGGTAAGTTCTCTTTCACAATGCTTAAGGAGCACAAACACAGTATACAGATCATACGCATCATTACAGAAACATATCATAACGCAGTAACAGGCGTATTACATGAAGTAACATGGCAAGGAACCCTACTAAAATATGGCACACATCTAGCTATAATGTCTTGTTGAGGCGAATTGCGGAGGGCAAAAACGATCTTCTGTCTCTGTTTGTTCTGATATGTATTATAATATTAATTATAATCCCAGATTTGATAGCATGTGAGAGGTCTGACATCCTTTTCGAATTGGGCAAATGGCTGTAGAATTAACTGTATTTTGTATATTATAATGTTTTTCGTGCAAATAAAAATAAATGAAATTACATACATACAACACACATGGTATATTTACTTGAAATTAATTCATAGTACCGAAAATATCCACTTGAATTAGAAATGTTTTCCAGTACAACCGAAGAATAGCTAAATTGTTGTTTGAACTGACCTATTTGTTTACAGTGGAAAATACATTCGTTCGGTTGGGTTGAGAAAATAATTATTGTGCTTATTAATCAATCATCTGTGGCATTTAACTTCATTAAAACAATAAAAGAAGTCGTATACGTGTTCTGAATAATCTACGAATGTTCAGAATCACGTCCAACAAATTCTCTTATTCCTGATCAACATCCACACGGGTGTCTTGCAGTTTTTGAACCAAATAATACATATATTTTGACATCTGGAATTGGCGTATTAGTCAAATTTAACCGAGAATAGGATAAGGTAAAACGCTTAAGTCGACCGCGAATAGATAGCTTGAGGTTAAACATTTCAGGGGTTCAAGTGCAAACAAGGTCAAGGCTAATTCCACACACCTGTCATGAATGAACCCAAACAACCCGGCTGCTGAGACTTTTGAGTAGGCTAGTCAATTCCTTTTTGGAAAGAATTTATATTTCACCCGACGTTGCGCCTCCACTTTTCGACGACACTTCAAGGTAGACGTGTTGATGCTTATTTGTTATTGTTTTTCTTTCTTTTTGTTTCTTTTTACATGCCAGTCCTACCAGTCTAGATCTAGATCTAGATCTAGTCTAATACTGTAATACTAATAGCCCTAAATAGGCTCCACAGCCTGGACCTCTGCTCTGCTAGATCTAGACCTAGAATGAGATCTGTCGATTTAGAAGGCAAGCAGTGAGTTGCTTTGGCTTGGGCACCGGTCCATTTTAAAATAATAAGAGGAGGTGGGAAAAGTCAGGACAATTTTGCCCTGCTATCATATCAGTTAGATCTAGATCAAGGCATCTGTCTTATATTTATATCTAGATTAGATCTATTTGTTAAACCAGTCAGTGATGTTGTGTCTGTATTAAATATGTATCTAGATATATCTAGTCTAGATCTAGATCTGGACTAGATCTATAGTCCGTTGGAAGGAGTTCCGTACTCGAGCGCCAAAGACCAGAAACTAACTAAACACAACTACCCCAGCCCCTTTTCGCCTGATTAGTCAATCTGACTACCGCCCATTGATACAAACTGACTAGACCCTCACGCCCCCAGGTCCATCTGACCATTCCATGTGTTTAAATTGATAACAGTGAAAGTGGCGCTCGAGTAAGGTAGGGCCTACTCCTCCCAGTCCGTTCACTGAGGCATGATCACAGAAAACTGCCCGTAGCGTTGCAACCGTCGATGATATTTGAATGTAATTTGGCGAGAATTCTTAGATTTGTGATTACCCTAACCCAGATTTTTTGCCCCCAAATTATTTGAAAGTAGTTTTCTAGTTTGCTTATTTGCGGTATATAAATAAAGAGAGCACCGACAAGGGTAAACATTTAGTTGCTTTACTGTAATAACTTAACACATGGTTTTGAGTCCCACTAAAGTGTGGTACAGAGACAGAGGCGTTGTCAGAGATCTTTCAATTTCAGAATTCATTTCATCGTGGATTTAAACATCAAAATCAATACGATGTGGAACATTGGAGAACAGTTAAACCTTCTAACTGTCAGACATCCAAAATCTAACTCGTGCAGCATTGAAAACAGTCGCTGCAGAATTTTTCTCCAAGTGAGAGGACCATATATCACGGTTGGAGGAAAAATACTGGCAAAACGAGGGCCTTCATTTTATTCAACCGAATATCGTCATCAATCTAATGGAGACATCCGACTCGAAAGCGACAGAGATGATAAAACTTTAAAAAACATCGAAAAGTGCTTGCCTGTTTTGAAATAAAACAAAAGAACAACAACACCGTTTTAGGGCTAACCTTTCTAATGGCCCTAAGGTTGTCCCAAGCCCGCAGCCTGATCATTGTACCCACAAGGCCATGCTCTTGCAATGACAGGGACTCAGAGGGGAAAGGATGGTCATATCTCGATATGTATATTTCTCACAACTTAATACAAATTGGAAAACCTAGCTATTTTACAAACTTTGTCTTTCATAGAATGTTACCGTTTAGCATTTAACTAGAAGGCTGTTTTCAATTGATAAGTAATGAATCTGTAGTAGCTTTATCTTACAGGAAAGGAACAATAGATGCATTTACATGTAAAGCAAACCTCAAATCCGTAACGTGATGCTACGCCGCTGCAATTCACCACAGATTGGTACTATATATATAGGAATTTAGATCACTACAGGGAAACGAGAAGTGACAGATCATGTTGGAACACGTATACTGTAAACATCTATAAGTTTGGGGCCTATTCAATTGAAAACAAAGAAAAGATCAAAGGAATTCGCCGCTTTTAAAGAATGGTGCTGTGCAGAGACTTCAAATTCAAGATTTGTGGGGTCATGGTAAATGTAAGACTGCATGCAAAAATTCAGGACGCTGTATTTCATAATAGCTGAGAAAATCCAACTAAGCCATGATCATGCCTCGGTGAACGCACTATAGATCTAGATCTACATCTAATATTTGTGGCTTTCGTAACCTTGCAGTGTTTTCTTGCCGGCTCAACTCGTGACTGTAAATTCATAAATGAGACGGAAATTGTCTGTTATTCATTATACCTGTAGCCCAACCAAAAACATCTTTTAAAAAAAGAGCGATGACCATTGACAACACATAAAGTAGCCTAACCAGTTCGTGTAAGGTAGCCTATGTAAGTAAGGTTGCTTTTTTTTGTTGTTCTTTCATATGGGGGGTGTCACACATTTTATGTGCCAACAGAATTAAATCCACAACTCGGCTAAATAAAATAAATTCCAGTGATGCAGCTGCTTTCAAATAGATTATTCATAGTAAAATTCTGGGCTTTTGGTTTGTTTGCCACCCAAAATTGTGATGGTGACTGCATGATACCCCTGCTTCCCAGTGCACAGCAGTTGAGCATGCGCTCTTTGTAAGAATTTTGTTTTTGGCATGGTGGCTGAGCATGTGCACTCCCTAACAGTAATCGAAGAAGAATTGAAACTCTTGGAAGAAAGAAACATCCCAACCAGCACCCTTATATTAGTCCAACATTATTTGTATAGGATTTTTGTAAGGTTGGTCAGCTTGATCTACATAGGCCTGATCGCTGAGCAATGTCATACCTATGAGCAAACTTGACCTCAACCGATTCATGAGATTTCCGTTGGGTTGCTGGCTGGGATATGGCTTTGGAACTCCCACCAAAAGATGAAATAAAATTTATAGGAGTACAAATTCTGTGTCGTCTAATGAAACATACCAATTCAGAGATTAGATGACCTTGTATAAATTCCATGAAGAATATCATTGAACTTGGATAAGAAATTAAAAGGAAAAATCTTGAAAATGGCACATCATTCTTAACCCTCTGAAGTCCAAGTGAAGCAGCACAGTGCATTGATCATGCAGCTTCCAAATCCCAAGACAATTGAAGTATGCATGTTTATCGAGTAAACTTTTCATTTTTAACTTTTGCACCTCTGCAGTTCCAATTTTCTTGAAAATTATTGATGATTAATTTCTCAGTATAAAATATTTAGTTTTAAAGAAGTTGAAAAGGAAATAAAGTATTGCCCCCTTACCTTTCATAGCAGTAGAAAATTAATGTTGTCAGAATGTTTAAAAATGTGCATGCCTTAATGAGTTAATAATTGTTGATTTTTACCATAGAAATAATGGCATTTTATAAATTTGTGTGCATAGCAGACAGACTATGAATTATCGTGTGATATAATACTTTAGTTTACCATAAGATCTCATAAGCACAAAACTACAGCCATGTAGCATCTGCAAGCTACCCCTTGCCCTTCCCCGTTGCTTGTTATACTGGTGACTGATCATTTGTTCACTTCTTTTTTCATTTTACTGTTGACGTTCGCCAGATTGTACTCCGTGACCTTGCCCTCCCTTCCTTGTGAGTAGTTTTTTTCCTCGTAAATATTAGTATGTTCCCGAACATTCGATAAAGGTGTAGATATAGATGTTTACGTCAAATTTGGCCTTGAGTGATGTAACCTAGTGACATATTGATACGTGATTGGTTAGTTTGTGTGTTTCGGGCGAGGGCAGAGGTTACGTTTATTTCGGGAACTTTCTATTCTATAGAAATACCTACATATGGACCCATATAAGTGGTTGGTTGGTGAGTAAGTGAGTTTTCCTTCTCGTGTGGCGTAGGATATTTAGTTGTTTGCTGGTGCCTTCCTAGTCTTTTATTGTTAAGATACAATTATTAAACTTTAGTATTACTTAATCGATCGTCGGATCTCGTGTTTATTTTTTCTACAGCTGTAATAGTTTCGTTTTCTAAAGGGTTGTAGTTAGATCAACTAACTCCCCCCTACTATAACGTGCTAGAACAACCTCAGCTGTTACAAGCCATAAACAACAAATTAAAGCAGGTCCTATCAATTCTTTCAGTTTCTAAGATTTCTTAAACTGAACACCTTGATGATGTGTGTGGTCATAATTTTGTCTAAAAAAAAAAATGCCAACATGTAAAATAACTGCAGTTTGTATCAAAACAGAATCAATTGCAGGCATACTGATTTAGATTTAGAGTCCTATAATGACAAACAAGGTCATTTAGAAATAAACAAAATTGCTCCGTTCAAAGCAAAAAAAAAAATAATCAGTTGGAAAAAGAGAAAACGGATGGTAGGATTCATTCTGTGGTGTGAGTTTTATGGGCTCAAATTAAGTGTTACTCAGGATTCAGTTTTTCTATAAATACCCACAGGCCTAATTATCATTATCACTGGTTTTGTATCTTTTTAAACTGTCTTTCGCAGGTTTTGGAAAACAGCTACAGAATGGCAGCAATAAATGCAGATCTGTCTGTTATTGGGTAAGATTTTATATTATATGGTGTACATGTTTTCGGAAAGTAAACATTTTTTTCTGACCATTTTTTGTTTGCTCGTTTTGATTGTTTTCTTTTTCAAGTCACCATTCAGATCATGGCTATAAGTTTTATTAAATTTCATCAGGGAACATAAACCTTATGTTCAATATGTAGACATATTGCTATAGTTTTCTCTGAAATTTGTGTTGTAGTTTTTATGGTAAAAAGAACTGAAGTCCAAAACTGAAAAAGACCATCTTTTTTCCAGTTCATCACACCTCTGAACCAGTCTTGTGAAAGACTTGAAAATTATAATTGTAGAAGATTATATTTGAATGCAAGTATATGTATAATTCTGAAGTTAGATTTGATTTTATACTCAGGTACACCTTTGATGACATTCAGGCAATGGCTAATGAGGCCCTGAAACATACACCTCTGCGCCCTAAAATTGGCATTATTTGTGGAACAGGACTAGGTGGAATAGCTGAGGTTGTAGATAACCCAGTAACTGTTGCATATGAGTCTATACCAGGATTTCCTGTCAGTACAGGTATTACATCTTATTAACACCCCCCCCCCCCCCCCCCCGTCAGTCTTACATTATTGCATTTTCTGTTGTTCCATTGTGGGGTATGAATAATATTTGTGAGGCCATGGCACACAATGGGTTATAGGTCACACTTGCCCAAGTTGAGAAAATTGAGCAAAATGATGATTAAGGCTCAGAATAATAAAATAAATTTTTTATTTTCGCCACATTAGTTTACTATGTCTGCTATTGTTTTCTACTTAACTCTTTCCATACTGCAATTCAGCCCAAATTAGTCCAAATGCGTCAGTCGGGGGGACCGATACATCGGCAAAAAGTACTCTCCTTGTTACCCCTGGGCATTTCAACGATACTGTGTCCATCTAGCTTCCCAGTGTTTTTGTTGTTTGTGGTACAACCGATGCCACTATTACTGCACTTCAGCAGAAATTAGTCCAAATGCGTCAGTCGGAGGAACCGATGTATCGGTGAAAAGTACGGAAAGAGTTAAGAAATGGTAATTTTTTTTGCCCTTACCATCAGTTTGCTAGATTTTTTCAACTCGGGTGACTGCAACATATTACAGATCCTGTGCCATCATCTCAAATTTGTCATATTGTTTCATAGTAGAGTTTGTCTTCCCTTGATGTACATGTAATATTTTTTGGCAAAATGAAATGTATCTTTTTTTTTTCTAATTTCACAATCCCAATTGCTAGATATTTTCTTAGTAAGTACACTGAAGTGTCATGGAATCTTATAGAAATCAGACATTTCAAGCATTATTGGTCAGTTGGTGTTATTATTTAATTATGTTGCATTTAAATGGAGGAAAGAGTGCATAATGTGGGATATTGCCATAAAGGACTGACTTGATTCTGTGTATGAGTTTATTTTTCCCAGTGAAAGGACATTCAGGGAAATTTGTGTTCGGTACTATCAACGGAAAGCCTATTTTGCTGATGAGAGGAAGATTTCACTATTATGAAGGATATCCAATGTGGAAGGTATTTGCTGCTTATCTAGACTACTTTTGTATGTTTGCATGTGAACAAAGCAGGTAGAAACACTATAGGGACAAATAACAAAAGTCAGTTTGATTGGTATCAGAGGTGAGTGGGAATTGAAGACGGTAACTGAGCGCATATGCATGCTCAGTGTATGGTGCTCTGGAAGAGTAAAAACCTGTAACTCAAAGTATGATCAAGAAACTTCCCTCTGGCCACATTTAGCTAATCATTTTAAAATTTGATTTCATAGAAAACTGATTATTTGATTTGTCCATATTCAGAAGATCTCATCATGAATATGTACAATTTTTCAAACTGTATCATTGTTAAAAAATTCAGATTGAATTTTCCTCTATTCATTCACTACAACATTGAAAAAACAGTATGGAAGAAATACGATGTAATTGTATGTGGAAATTTTCAGGTTGCCATGCCAGTTCGTGTGATGAAAGCTATGGGTATTGAAACACTGCTGGTGACCAATGCTGCCGGTGGCCTGAACCCTAATTTCAAAACTGGTGACCTGATGGTTCTTAGAGACCACATTGATTTGCCTGGGCTCACTGGAGAATGTGTGCTGATTGGAACTAATGATGAAAGGTACTTTCATAAACATGACATTTTGCTATCAGATTTGTGAAAAAACTTTCAGGATTTGAAATGAGGGATTTATTGCAAGGAACACTTTCTCAATATATGAATTTTCAGTGCTATTTTATTATTTACCTAATGAAGAATACATCATCCAGGATGATACTATATTATCAGAATTGTATTTTGGGTGGGGTTTTTTTTTTTGGCACAGTATCTCTGTTGTGTATCCTTCCAAAATTCCGTCAAATAATCAGTTATTATAGCCAGAATTTTTTGTATTGTTTCTAAGGAAATAAAATTAGAAAATAATTGGAAAAAAAGAAAGGGAAGAGGAGGACAATACAGTCGACTATACTTTAAACTTTAACGTCCTCTACAGCTGTTATCGTTATGTCCTCAACTGCTGCTAACCGCTTGTTTATGATAGCTACACAGAAGCGGCCATTATCGGCTAGTATGAGCTATTGGGGCGCCAAGGATAGTAGGGGACATCACTCAGGTAATTCGAAATGAAGTAAAAAGTAAAGATAAGTGGAAAAATAATTGCCAAACTGCATGTTTAGAGTGAAAAACTGCGAAGATGAGTAGAGACTGGGATCAGCCAGGTCGTTCGGGATGAAATTTATTTGATGATTTCGATAAAGTATTTGGCGATGCTATAGACATAGTCTGACATAGAAATTGATAATGTAGAATCTAACGACAGTGATAGTGGTGATGATGGAGCTGGGTGTAGATCTGCTGATAATGATGCCACGTCCACTGATGGGTGGATCCTGGACTGCATTGGAATGGGGACCAATATTTTCCCCATTACTAATGATGTTGGCCCAACAAACCTTCTCCCTCTTGATGCCTTGCCTATAGATTATTTATTGTGAAAATTTAACATGTTGATATCTTGAATAATAAGAAAATAACAGACAAAATAAGAATATAGCTTGTTTCAGTGGTTTTAATAAATTTTATTCAGGATAATAAGGAAAAACATAATCATTAATAGAGGATGTTAAAGGTTAATGGAATGTGTTTGATACTTTACCCGACTGTGATGTTAATTGAACAAGACATTATCCAGTGAGGTCGATAAATGCTGCCACCTTTCATCAAGATCAGAAGTTTTGATTTGCACTTCCCTGCTATGTTGAAATGGCAAATCTTTACCCTCTCTCTAGTTGTGTCTTTAGATTTCCAAATTATGCTTGCAAAAGGTCTTGATAAATCAGAATATTCAGCAGTTATCTCACTATAGTCTTTCTCAATAGCTTCAGTGATGCCCAACCTTTTGAGCAGAGTGATACTCATCTGCATTATCTTTACATCTCCATTGTGGAAGCATGACTGAGAATCAGATGACAGAGGCACGTAAGTGCCAACCATCATATTCCCTCCCATTTTTAAAATTCATTGCATACATTGGTTATCTTTGTCACGGTCCCGGAAAGATTACATTGTCATGCAGTCTTGGACCTTATGTACGTCATGAAATGCATGTTCACATTTGGCATATGCCAGTCCTTGCAGCACGATATGTGATCTACCCAGGTGGTTAATGGACGTATATATATGCAAACCAAGAGTGCTTTGAACTTGAGCAGATTGTTAAGCTGCCACATTTAATGATTTGTTTTATAAAGACGTTTTATTAATCCTTTCGTGTTTCTATTCTGGCTACTTGTGAAGCGCTCTAATGGCCAACTTCCTGGCTACGCAGCTGACCTGATTTGTTTACATTTTTCAGCCCTATGGCCGCTGCTGCTGCGTGCCTTCACGAAATTGGAAATTGTAGCCCCCATGTTGCGTCTATGATAATGAATTTTGACATACCTATTGAGAAATGAATGAACTAAAAGAAGAACCTATCTACATTGGAATGCCGAAATCTGCTTGTTGGTTTTGTGAACGTGAAATGCTGAAGGGGGATGTTTGACACTACCACAGAGACAGACGGACAATACACGTATTACACACTATCGCATCCCATCTCGTTTGTTATCCAGGCATACAACACTACCTTCACATAGGCACCACGCTGGTACATGCGTGTACTGTGTACTTCAAGTGTGTGCCGATCAATACATGATGTAGGCTTAGAGGGAGGAACAGGCCTGTTGGATGACCATGTGTAATACAATACATTACTTGTGGGCCTAACCCACGCTTTATAGTTCAAACTGGGTCAGTGGGCATCTGAAGATTACCTGGTGATATCATTTCCTATTTGTAGCTGTTCATGCACAGTTCTCCCTCTCAAAATTGTGTACAAAACTGGGGGACACTGGCCGGCCGGATACGGCCAGGTTGAACATATGGCGGCGTCATAGGCAAAGCCGGGTTGAACAAATTGTGGGCCATATTTAAAGGCCGGGTTAAACACGAAAGAGTTAAGAGGTGTGTGGGTTCTTTTAAACAGTTGACATTATGTAGAAAAAAAGCCAGTTGCATGCTGACAGTGTTATGTAAACTGAAACTTTCCATTATCAACCATTCTATGAGGCAAAATAATTGTACATGTAAATATGCATCCTTACAGATTGTTTTGCCATTTTTTTTTATTTCAAAGGTTTGGTCCTAGATTTGTGGCCACTAATGGGACATATGATTCAGACTTGAGGACCAAATTTTTAGAAGTTGCAGCTGAACTTGGTCACAGTAATATCATGCAAGAAGGAATCTACATCATGGTTGGAGGTCCAACTTTCTCATCTGCTGCAGAAGCTCGTGTTCTCAGAATGTTTGGTGCTGATGCTGTCGGTAAGTAAATTTTTGAACTAATGAAAGGAGATTGATAAGAGAATAGATTTTGTACAGAAAAGAAAATACCAATAATCAGAAATGAGAGGTACAAATAGAGAGAAAATGTTTGAAGTAAACAAATTAATTATTTGAATTATATCAGTTTGCTTGACAGGTCTTCCTGGAACCTGCATCAATTTTTGCTGGTATATTAGTAAGCTACAATTGAGAGCACAGGAAATACAGCTGCAACAAAGGCTAGTAGCGAATGTTCACAGCAATAAATTGTCTTGAATAGCCAGAGCTATTTCAAAATACATATATAAAAATGTTATTCTCCTTCAAAAATGTAGTTTTAATTAGAATGTGGAGTAATGTATTTGTTCTTCTAGATGTCAAATATGATTAGTTTACCTCAAAAAAAGTTTATTTATGACATAAGACATTGACATCATTAAATCTCCCAATTCCCTAAAGCTATATATACATGACATGAGCAGTTCAAAACTAAAACGTACTAGATCTATGTAGTTATTTGATCTGATTAGCAATTTGTGGTCCTTCACAAAATTGATATCGAATACTGAATTTTGCTTCAAAATATTGAAAATCGAAGACGCACAATTTTTAAATATCTTCTTCTTCTTCTTCTTTCGTTCACCAATCTAAATCTGCAGATTTGTTCTTTTAATAAAATCTACGGTTTTCTGCAGTTCTGGCAGAGCACCATAGAGTTTGATATTCAGGTCGGTGGGTTGGGGCCAATATGTTTCTCGGCAGTGCTGAGAGGAGTGTGCAGTTCTGCAATATATGCTCCGTGTTTTGAGGAGACTGGCTGCACTCGCATATGGCAGATGTTCCTATTTTGAACTTGGTGAACATGTGGTGGTGGAGCCTATTGTGACCAGTTCTTAGTCTGAACAATAGTACTTGATCCTCTCTGTTCAGGAGATGATATTTATCCTGTTGGTTTATTTGCTGCCGTCTGTTGTTTTTGATGAGGTTTTTCTTCTCATAGTAGTTTAGGAGGCACTGTGGCTGCTCCAGGCCGGAGCCCTCCTTGGCCAGTTGGTCTGCCTTCTCATTGCCTGGGACTCCACAATGTGATGGTATCCACTGTAGGACTATCCTGCTTCTATTTCCAAGCTGTGTAAAACATTTCTTCAGGTCGTTAAGCTTGCCAGCTTGAAGGGCCTCAAGGACTGATCTTGCATCTGTGAGGAAGACGATGTTGCTGTCCTCTACTTGAAGCTCTGTGGCAGCTGTCATGAGGGCTTTGGCTTCTGATCCATAATTATTGCAGAAGGTTCCGGTTGGCATGCTAATTGCCGTTCTTGTCAAGTCTGGATACTCTATATACACTCCGGCACCTCCGTTTGTTACAGCATTCTCAGCAGAGCCATCTGTGTAGACTCGAACCCATGATTCGCTTGGATACTTGTCATCAAGTAGGCCGAGTACAGCAGTTCTTCTTTCTACTTCACTTTGTTCTCCCTTGTTGAAGACACCATCAACGTCTGTGTGTATCTGGACTTGGGTCTCTGTCTCCTCCGTCCAAGGGGTCTGTTCAGGTACAGATGTCAGGGGGTGGGCAATCTGGGGAAGGTGTGATAGCTGTCTTCTTATTCGCTTTGCCTTGTGAATAAAGCTCGTACGTTTCAGCCTTCCCCTTGCCAGGTCTCCTAGCTTCTCTTTCATTGGGTGATTCTCTATGCTGTTGAATTTCTCTGCCTGGATTGCCACCCTGGTTTCTCTTCGTTCTGCAAGTGTTGCTATCTGGGTGATCTTCTCCATCTCCACAATGGGTGTTGACTTCATTGCTCCTGTGATGATGCGCAAAGCCTGGTTCTGAATTTTAAATATCAAAAACATACAGGTGAAAATCACATTAGCCTTACCTACCTGCTGCCATCATATTTTGCGGAAGGCTGCCGCATGGCTCATATATCGGCCCCTACCATTTCATGCTAAAACTGCCGCGAGGCTGATACATCAGCCAACATTGTTCCAGCATGTTTTGCACTCCTTATTTTACTACTTCCTGCTGTCTTTTACCCCCCCCCCCCCTGTAATCCATCCATCTGGTTGTTTGAACAAAGGGTGTTTGGGCTTGGCAGCAACAGGGTTAAAGAACCATGGTGAATAACCTCATTTTCCTCAAAAGTATGAACTTTGCACTTAATGTGATTGGCTGTTCAATTCCTCAAATACTTTTGGTGTATGAAATAAGAATTTTGATTTTGCTATCCACGAATGTATGAATGAAAACATTTTGTTTTTGCTAACCACCAGTATCTTTGACATGCTGCATTTCCAAAGGTATGAGCACTGTGCCTGAATCTGTGGTAGGAAGACACAGCGGAATGCGGATATTTGGAGTATCTCTCATCACAGATATGGTGGATTTGGAGGACGGATCACAGTTTCAGGTTACCCATGAGGATGTACTGAAGACAGCTTATGAGAGGGCCCTACTGATGCAGAAAATGTTCATTAAGTTTGTAGAACTGATTGATTAAACACTCCTACCTGCAATAATGCTCAAACATGGAAGAGAATATTGAATGGACAATGACCAATCACTAGAAAGTTTTAGAGTGTTTCTTCCACAAGCTGATTTAAAGTGTAAGTTTTATATATTTTTCACCATCCATGATATTCTCAACATTCTTCTAATGAACCACATTTCTGCTGCTTCTAGTTTCCTCTCTATTTCTTTGTTCATTGTCCAACATTCACATCCGTATAAAAGCAGTGACCACATGTATGCTTTCAAGACTGATTTAAGTGGCCGTTCGTATATTTCTGTTAATTAATATTGGTCTCATTTTTTGGAATGAATCTTTGGGCATTATTATTCTTTTCCTTATTTCACTTATGCTCCTACCATCTGATGTTATCAAATAGCCTAGATATTTGAATTTTGTAACTTGTTTGATTTACTCTCTGTTGGAACCTGGTTAAAACTAGTCTTTGAAGCTACTGTTATTGGGCCGTAGTATTTTACATAGAAAGCTACAGATGAGCATGAACACAGCTTAGTATTTTCTCTATTTGGCTTTGTAATTAGTCTATGGTCCCCCTAACACCAGTCTCCATAGCCACTTGCAACTCTTTGTGTGCTGTGAATTTTTCCACATTTGCCAATACAGGAAGAAAATATGAGGGCAGATGAATGAAGACTAACTAGAGCAACATCTGTAATAAAAAGTCGACTTTCTTTCTTCCCGAAACAAAATGGTCTAGCATTCTTGTGCACCAATACATCGGTGATTGGCACAAATGTGATCAGCTGAAGAACCGATACACCGGTGATTGGGACACAAAGAGTTAATGAGGTTCCAATAGCCAATTGACAATATGATGCAAAACCAGAGAATGCAAACACATATTAACCAAATGCAGCTGGAGATTGGTCATTGTTCATTCTGTGTTCTCGGAAATCCCACTATGGTCTCATAGATTGTTTACCCTCAGTATCACAATTTTGTTGTTGTTTTAGATTTTAACTTTTGCCATGTCAGTGGAAATGAATCTGTTGTAAGAAGTTATAGTTTCATGCTTAGTGCTGTAATAATGTGATTGGTGATGTAGTTCCCAAAGTTTATGACTGTTGTCTGTTATGCAAAAGGGAAATGTTTTTGAGAATATACATTTGTTATTTGTATATGAACTTCTAAAACCAAAATGGCAGATAGAGCCAACAAAACTGAAATATTGAATAGAGCCAGTGGAGTATATGACATGACTTACATATTTATGACGTGAAATGGTGTTAAAAAGGATGTTAGATATACAACAGACTGATTTTGATACACTTTTACTTTAACAAAAAGATTAAGAGTATATGTTATGTTATCAAAGCTAAACTGACAGGGTGTAGATTATATTTGCGTTTATACTTGATAAAATTGCAAATCAAAATATAAGTTTTAAATAATTATTTTCTCTTTGCATTTGATATTAATAATTAGATGTAGAAAATCTACCAGTTTAGGAGTATTGTGTTGTATACAGGCTGGATATTATAGTTGTGGATGGGTTTATCATTGTGAAGTTGGTATCGAATGATAGCAGGCGTTTGTGAAATGTCAAAATGCAGCTTGTGTTGATGAATTTGGAGGCCTAAATAAGGAGAGATTATAAATATGTGTATAAATTTATTATTGCTATTTGTCTAATACAAAAAGGGACAGAGACTTTCATTTGCAGTAGACGGTAAAAGATTTAGAGGAAGAGAGAATATTGAGCCAAAAAAATGTTTTTAATGGTTACAGTAAAATATATGTAAATTTATATGCATTTAAAGTTGTCTTTTTTTTTTTTTTTTTGTTCTCCAAAAATATAGCATTACTTGTCAAATTTTTTTTAAAGAATATCGGTTTTTATTGCATTTGTCTGGTGATGGCAAAATTTGTTCTGGCATGTAACTGAAAGAAAGTTTTTACAGTTAAATGTTCTTACAGCCATGGGGAGAAAACACAGAGCTCACACTCTACACTTTTTTTATAATCATCCTTTCTCTAGCTTTATCCCCCTCCATCAGAGTGTGTTAGGTTCTGGTGGGTAAAGTGGGAATGGATTCCTTATGCCATCAAATTCTTACATAGAAGATTAACTGTAACTTAACAAAAATACTCCACATCATCAATATCTCTTTTTGACTCCACTTTTGTGGCTTTTCTTCACTACAGTAAGTGTGACATTTTTTTAAAATTTTACCAAATTACAGAAGGACAGAAGTAAAACAGGTTTTATTTAGTGATGAACATCATATTCTCATAGCGATAAAGTGTTTCATTTCAAAATGAGATTTTTTTGCTTTATGTTCATAGTTTTCAATACTCATGCTCCTGATACATTTAAGAGCATTTTCTCAAACTTTTATTTAAAAACTGATTTTTTGGTTGTTTTTTTTAAGCTAGTTTTTAATACATGATAAGGGTCACCTGTGTTCAAGATAACTTGATTGCAACTATTTACGTAAGTAGGATTTAAAAAAAAATTTGTATGCATTTCTTTAGGAATTTAAAAAATTTATTTGAGTAAATATTTATAAGAATTCAGTTGTAAATGTTAGTGGAAACAGATGTAATTTATGTTTTTGCCCATAATCGGTGAATTTATCAGTAAGTTATGAATACATTTAAATTCACATGTGAAAAGTGCCCTTAACCCTTTGAACCCATAAGCCTGATATTTCGGGCTGATACTTATTTACGCATATACCGTTAGCCCAAAAAATCGGGCTGAGCCTTATTTCACTATACACCGTAAGCCCGATATTTCGGGATGCAAAGGGGTGATGTCAAAAACTATTAATATCTTCCACTAAAAATACTCGGTTCAGCACGGAATCATGGAATAGCATCAGTCAAAGATGGCAGCGCCCATTTCAAGCACAAAATCCAAGGACAACCCTAACAAAAAAACAAAGACAACCTTCTGGTGTGGCCACTGTAGGAGGTACCTGTGCATCAGGAAAGGTGCTACCTGCTGGAGAGACTGGCACGAGAAAGTGGAGTACTGGAGATAAGGCAGGACTTTTGTCTGTCTTAGTAGCTTGTATGAAAACAGTGTGAGTGGATATGACATTCAGTTTAGCTCTTTTTTGCTCAGCAGCTCAGTGTCACAAATCCCAGACTGGGAAATGTAATAATTATGACAGGACAACAATCACGAACGAACAAGTATAACACTTAACAGAACAACCAAACAGACTCACACATTTATTATACATAAAAATAAAGATATACGTGCATTACATTATTCAATTCAAATACCATACAATGGTCAGTATCCCCGACATTCATGCTTCTACGGGTCCACAACCCAATAATACTTTCTAAAATATGCTCTGGCCTCAGCCTCACATCTATATATATATATTATTTGCTGGCCTCTCTTGTTGGCTCCGGCTCAACCTAATCTCCGTATCTCAATCCCCCTCGAGGTCTTAATAGCACATTAATATTTCAATAGCACATTATATTCTCAATGGCACATTAATATCTTAATAACAACGTCCCTGTCTGTGGCCAGACTGCCACGACTCATGTGCTCCCGCTGTCCTGCGCGACAGCTTCACTCAGGCAGGCCTGTGGGTAGCCTTCTGCCCAACCCTGGCACAAGTCCGCTCACGCGGGTGGCTTCTCTGCCCGACCCCGGCACCTATAAGAATAACATTACATCTGTAATACACCACACAATTACTATCCACTTCACCACTCATTACGAACCATCAAGCGTACTCACAATAGTCCACATTTCACTCACCACACATCTTACGGTAACACACCTCCACCGTGTTACACCGTACTCAGACTCGCTACGAATCCATGATCCTAACTTACATCTATCGCTCATTGCGCACATCTCTATACACAGTAATCAATGACTTTCACAGTCCTCACATATAACTTATTTACATCATGGACATAGGAGAATCTAGTACATCAATCATCATAATTATCAATCACAGTTCAACCTACCAGTCATCACTGGAAAACACACAATCTCCCGACTGCCTCTGATCTCACGTCTGTCCCCTTGGACTCCTTAACTTGCAGTGATCTGACTACTCAGATTTTGCCTCTACTGCGCCTCAACTTCACTCACAACATGCACGCTTTAACGTTAACTAACAGAAGTCAATACAGGTGAGCAGCCTCACTATCCCTGAGTCAATCCTACACTTCCATGCCCCCGTAATCCTTGAATCTCGCTCACTCCACTCGTGACACTCAGGAATACCTGATTTTTTAGCTCAGGGGCTCAGACATTTTTGATTTTTTCCCACAGGGGGTCAGGGTTCAAAGGGTTAACTCATTTCTCGCCGCAAATGGGAAATCCCCATTTTCACCTTTCGTGCCAAGCTGTACCGCGAACGGGGAATCCACATTTTTGACCCCGACCTTTTATATTTTTTTTTCAATTCTAATTTACAAATTACTACTTTATACCCACACAATAATAAAAACAACCACAGAATATCATAAAGCATTCATTTATAAACACTTCCACCAAATAGAATTGAAAAATATTAAAAAATAAGCGAGTAATGAATTTTTTCTAACGCACCCTATAAAAGCATGAAAACTGCAAAATTTACTTGGGCCAGTTGGAGCAACTTGGCCAGATTTACTTGGGGAGAAATGAGCTAAAGAATAATGAACGTGTTTTCATTTCTTGTAATGAAAATAGTGGAGACTGAAAACCTGCTTATTCCTGCTTTCAGTTATGTCACTTTTAACAGCTAGTATGCTTTCATTCATGTGCATTGCTACCCTTATAGAATTATTCATGATAATCATTTCTTGGAATCAGTAGAATGTTTTTTGGCATTAGGTTTGATTTCTGTCATTACAGCAGTGGATTTGAATTTAGTGTTCTAGCATCACAACTTCAAAAATATGAAGAAAGAAACCTATGGACAAAATCCACCTTTTAATATTATTTTTGCACGTGCATAAGTGAATATTAATTTATTTTTGATCTTTCTGGTGAGAGAAATTGTGATTATGTTAATTCAAATTTGTTAAAGATTAATTTTCTATCCTTCTACACTGCTATCTTATAATTCCGATGTGGCCCAAATTTTAAGGCTTTTAAAAAAAAAAATCACATTTATATTTGCTGTACAGTCCCAAAATAGAATTTTCCAGGTATGCAGGTGATTGATCTATTTGCAACTTAAAACTCCCCCATATATAAACAGATGTCTGTCTTATTACTTTAGACATCAACTGAATGGGATCAGTTTGAGTACAGCAAGATACAGATTTCACAGACATGTTGTGCTTGCTGTATCTGATTTTCTTGTCTAGTCAATAAAGCCTGAAACAAAACATTTGTTTGAAAGTGCCATGTGAACTGCAGACATGTTATTTAATGTGAGTTATTCCTCAGTTTTTGATATTGCTCAAACATCTCCTTGCAGATTTAATATTTGTTCCCCTATCTTTGGCATCAGCCTATTCTGTTCTGTTTTTCGAACCATCATCTCTGTTTTCTAACATGTACACACTGGTTTTACCAGTTATACTGCTGGTTTTATATTTACCAGTGACACATTCTTTTGATACACCATTGTTAATTATTATTCTTTAAAAAGGAATCATTGAAAGGATGTTTACATCTGACCAGTAGAGATTCCTTTCATTGTTTGAGCTGAAAATCTCAACCTTCTTAGTCTTTCTTCATCGCATTTGCACCATAATTGAAAGTGTTTTAAGGAGTCAACAAGGCTATCATCTTTCATCGGTGTCAATCATTGATTCTGTCTTGGTCTTCAGTCCTTCTTCATTTCAGCTGTGTAAACAAGCAACCAGTCTTATTAATATTTTGAAACCCTTCCTGCTAGAGCTCTCCCACCCAGAGATACACCACAAAAGTACCAAAAGCTTCTTTAGTGACCAGTTCATTAATGCATTTGACATTGGATGATGAGCTTGTCCATGGACTGCACTTTTGTCTGGATCCTGGATAATAATTCCAGTGTTCCATGGACAATAGCCATCAGGCTGCAAGATAACTATTTGCTGCAAAATATAGTAGTTTACAGAATAGAAAGATATCAAAATACTGGCTAGTACCTTTGCCTGTTGTGATTGTGTCTGTGGTTGCAAACCTAATGCGACATATAATTTTGCATAGCTCGTAGTGGCAGCAGTTGTTGCTTTTAGAAATCCTTTTTTTTTTAAACAGCAATGATAGCATTTACTTTCCAGCTGTCCTCTTTGTTGGGCTTCCTTGATTCACCTGCATTCTGATCATCAGAGTCTCATCAAATCACATAGGCTCATTTCACAATAAGATATATCTGTGACAAGCCTGATTACCCGTTCTACGAACGGAATAGGAAAGAAACAAAAGGCAGTGTGACAGACAGATGATGACAATGGGTTAACTATTGTGACATACCTTCACTGTAGAACTTCTGGATAGACGACGTTGTTAATCCAGACCCTTTCCTTTTCCTAGGCATATTAAAAACTTAGATCTAGTCTAGACTAATTAGAACAAAGCTGAAACCTAACCAAAGCCAAAAAGGTTTGCTGTTGAGCAACGAAATGAAAGTCCTGCTGTTGGGCGCTGCTTTAAACAATTAAAATGTGTGATGGCCACCCACGTACAACAATCGTTGCCGCTTGAAACGTTGGCCCTGTACTGTGGCGTCAATCTCCCGACCTAATCCAGAATCTTTCCTTTCCTAGATCTAGCCTAGAATGTAGGCATAGGCTATTGAAAACACATTCTAAAACACAGATATATAGACCTAGTCTAGATGTAAACTAATCAGAACAAAGTTGAAACTTAACCACAGTTGTGCACTGTTTTAAAATGTGTGACGGCGGAAGTTGGCGGTAATCGTTGGCGTAAAACATCATGAGTTAAATAGGTCTGATTACTTCAGTCGATGAAATATTATGAGAAAATGCATTCTTGAAGGTACAGTGCACGTAAATCATTAGATCTGCGTCCTCATGATAAGACATGTAGATCTGCGTCCTCATGATAAGACATGTAATTTGGGGGTCTATTCCCAGGCAGTTTAGCACAATCGGCTATATTGCGAGGCGATTCAACAAAATCGGCGACTGTAATCGCTCAAGCAATTTGCGCACAGAATACTATAATCGATGACAAAAAATTGCCGAAAATTTGATGTGTCGCAACACAAAAACGGAAACAAACGTTCTGTTATTTCTCAAATATATTTAAATTTTATGTGCCGGCGACACGACCACAGACTATACTAAGCACTGTGTAAAATTTGAAGGCCATAGAATCAACATTAACGGAGGAGTAGCGACAGAGGCGCGCGCAATGTCGTAAAGTTTCTCTTTTATTAGTATAGATACTGTTGTTGATTGAAAAAGACATTCAAAATTAATGCAACATCTTTCAGTAAATCAAATCATGCCGTATTTCTTCTCATACAATTGTCAAGTTGTGTCACAGATGTGCATAAAATTATCGTGGTTCACATTTCAGAATTTTTGTTTGTTACGGTCAAGACATATTTATTTATATTTGTAGATTTAAAAATCTGATTCATGTCATTATATTTCACACTTTGTTGACTTCAGTGTTCTTAAAACATAAATCTGAATCTTATTTATATACAGATCTCAGGATAAATGTTTGTACACACCAGAAATATGGATCAGTTCCTAGATGATAAAACAATTTTGCCTTTAAAAGATGTAGTTTAAACGGTGTGGGCTTTATCTTCTGTTTGGAATAGATTTTAGGTATGAATTCCATTGTATGTATTTTTTTTTAGTAAATAGAAATAAACACAGACTATTTTTTTTTAACAAGATGAGATTGAATCTGCATTTTAGACAGTATAATATGTATATAATGTAACTTTCATTTAATTGATAATTTTATTTATCAGCCGGCTAATTTTATAAGGCCACAGCTTTATTCCACTTGTGAGTCACAATGTACATGACAGATAGATGATCTTGAGATTATTTATACTAGGTAAAATATTGTATTTACTGGAATGTCAGTAAATTTAAGCAAGGGCTTTTATAGCTGCAACGTCCTTATTTAGGTCTGTGCTAATAGAACCATCCATCCACAGAAAGACAAGTAGTAGTCTCTATTAAAGAATAACTATATAATTAACCTGGGAAGATCTGAACTGCATACGTGGAACATTCTTGTAAAAGTAAATATTTTTTTTTCTGATCAAAGAATGTACATTTGTGAAAACATTTCTGAGATTCTTGTAATGCGTAGTCAGTCAGATGCTGAAATGTAGCAGATCCTGTTCAGAGTTATATGACAGATATTACAAGGCATGACTGGTTGACTGGTCATACTGCTTCATGGGAATGCAAGTAAAGCGAATGGAATTTACTATTATGCTTTTTTGTTTTTAACATCAAACTATTGAGTGAATTTGCTGTCAGATCAGTGACTTTTTTTTTATATATATAAAAAGAACACAAAAACATAGTATCTTTTTTCCATATTCTGGTATTAAAAATTAAAATAAATTTCCATCAAAGTTTTAACCAATGTTTCATTATCAGTGAATGGCATTATTTTTTGTAAACGAATACTTTTTGCCTCAATGTAAACTTATTTCATCACTGCCAACTCTTTAACTCTTTTAATGCACTGATTGGACCAAAACATTCATTACAGAATTTATGCTTTTGGATTTCTATTTGATGATAATCTTGAGCTGACAAGATTCAAAATACAAACTTCTTTGCATGTGATTGTTTATTAATGTAACAATTTTTTCAGTGCTAATTAGTGATTCTCAATACTATTACGTTTTGGAATTGTGAAAAATAGAAATCATTGATTTTTTTATAGTTTGTTTCTTTCGACGACTCAAAACACCTTAGATAATCTTGTTAGATCTTACTTAGCATAAGTCAAAGAATATATGGACTTCTGATAACATATCTTGTTCTATAATTGTGTTACGGTCTCAGTTATTGTGTACATGGAGATTGATTTCTCCGCAATTTTTGGGGAAATGGTGATCATTTTCAATAAACCATTTTCTTATCCTTTCTTTTTGATTTCTCCACAATATTTGGGGAAATGGTGATCATTTTCAATAAACCATTTTCTGATCCTTTCTTTTTGATTTCTCCACAATTTTTGGGGAAATGGTGATCATTTTCAATAAACCATTTTCTGATCCTTTCTTTTACTCCTTTTTTAAAATTAAATCGGTTGGTCCATGAAGATTTTGCCTCTTGTATGTAAAAGCATTCAGAATTTGAAATCATTGCAACGCTTAATATACATTTATATACATATTTACAGTTTGATTTTCTGACATGAATTTTCACTTTTTTTTCTTCTGCTTTACAATGTTCAGAATTGAATTTGAAGGTTTATTTGATTAGCCGATATTGGTGAATTCTGAAAGTGTGGTGCTCTAAATGCATAGAGATTAATGTAGTTATGCTAAGAGAAGATGTTCACTGTTCTATTGTTTAATTCACTAATACTCTGTCTCTTGCTTCCATTTTTCATAATTGTGTCTGAATATTATACTGTGATAGTCCATAATCACATCATCACTGATGAGCAAATGTCTGAACTGCTTTATATTATATGTATATGGCAAAGTGCTGCTTTAGTTTGCTGATATTATTGTGATTTTAGTATATTTATTGCTTGCTATTTTGAAAATGTAAGAAAGATGGAAGAGTGGCAAGATGGCAGTTGAAAAGTTTCAGTAAGATGATAAAACTGAGAAGGCGACTTATTGAAAAGTTTCATTTGGGTGATAGACTGACAAGGTGGCTGTTGAAAAGTGTCAGTAAGATGATACCATGGCAAGATGACAGAATGCTGGGTAAATTCTCAGGAGCTTCATAAAAATTAAAACAATACTTGAAAATTGCATTCTCTTTGTTTGTCGTCTTTTCATATTGCTTACAAATTTTAAAAACTGAAATTGAGTAAAGTCAGCCCAGAATATTTTATGCTTGGGCTATTGTCTGCTTGAAATTTTGTGCGAGCAAGTTTTTGAACTGAATTTTTTTCTCAGTTTCATATCATATTCTAAGAAGACAATTTTTTTTGCTGGTTTTTATTTTCTTCATGTAGCAGGGTCAGGTACATTTGCACAAGTTGCATCATTTGTCTAGATGCATGTTTTTACTTATATTGGCATTAGGCAAGCAATTTCTGTTATACAAGTATGTAGATGCAAAGACCCTTATATTTAGTTTCTGAAACTACATGTTATAAAGTAGTGATAATGTATGTAATTTGTTCCAACTTCAGAAATGACAATTTCAGATTTAATCTCTTCTTCAATTTACACCCTTTTTTTTTTGTTTTATTGTTGTATTCTTGTCTTTACCTTATACATGTATAAGTACAGGTATGTGATATTATTTCAGTACATAAGACCGTTTCTGCTTGTGTTTTGTCAAGAAAAAGGTTTATTTGCTTATCGGCCACTGATAGAAGGTAATGGGCCATATGGCATTAAAATAGCTCATACCATTCTTGTAGATCCACCATGCAATTAAATGGGTGATTAGATATTCGAAACATGAATGTGAAGGTCTATTTTATATGAATACATTTGCACAAATCACTGAAAAATTGCTCATTTGAAAACACAGCCATTCCTGTTTGCTTACAAAAATTGTAAATTAGAAAGAAACGGGTCAAGTTCCCACAGAAATCAGTCAGAAGAAGACAGTCATTAGGGAGAAAACCAGTAAATTGGAAGGAAGAAACAAAGCTGCTACTTTAAAAGTCGACTGCCACTGCTAGCCTTTTCTTCTTTGAACAGAATGACAGTTAAATTACTTCGTCTGAGGTAAAATGAATAAATTATTGACTGAAGTATTATTCTTCTGTAGTACTGCAATAGAAGAAAACGACTGAATTCATGAAGGCAACTGCAGGATAAATATTTTATTCTGCAAATATTTTCTTTTGGGATTTGGGTGTAATACCTTTTGGGTACAGCTTACGTATAATTCAGTTTACCCATAATGAAAATGATTCATGGGATGTGTTACAGTCATTCTGGGTTAAGTACATTGGGGCAGTTTTGTGTTCATCTTCACTCACACATTGTTGAAACATATCACAGCTTGTCTATCTTGGGCATTATTTTTGTTCATTATTTATGCACCAGGAAAGTAACTAGCTGTTCCTGTGATAGTGAGCCATTTTCTAGGAAATTCAACACTTAAAAAGCATGAAATGGAAATGCCAATAAGATGATCAAGATCAGGTTTTATATTTTTGTCTATGAATCTTTCGAGTAATTCCGATGTAAACCCTGAAGTGATGAACTTGACTGATTATTATTTTAAAATAGGATGAAAATACGTGTAGCCTACATAATAATGAATATGGTTTACAGAAATGGTCTTATTCAGAAACAATTTTGTGTACATCTTTTTAGTCTTTCAATCAATAAAAAGCCTTTTTTAAACGAAATTTAGTATGGTATTTGGTAGTTTTTAGGGGCATTTTTTAAAGATAATCTTAATGAGTCTTATCAGTACTTTGTTGGTTTTTTTGTAAGTATACTGCTGCCTCCCAAATATTTATTCCATCATTGTTATTGCAGAGAGCTTGCATGGATGTTGTACTGTTTTGTTATTAAAGTCTACCCCTGCAGTATTCTTTTGTGTTTGGGTTTTGTTTTGTTTTGTTTCATTTTCTGTATTAGTAGTTTAGTTACTTAAATTATATATGATATAACAGTAATTTTGCCATAATAAAGCATGCTTCAGAAGGGCTATATATTACGGGTGAAACAGACCACGCTGGTGTAGGCACCAGACTGGTGGCTTGCCAAACATAAATCTTGCTTCACATTACATGTAACACAATAGGCACTGCCCAACACTGCGACTTAGCAGTTAGTGCTTGTTGTGCAAGTGTGAAGCAAAATTTATGGGCGGCATGCCATGGGTCTGGCTCCTACATCAGCCTTGGTTTGTTTCGTCCCTTACGCTGGATACTGCATTCTAGTGGAGGTGATAAAAGCCATTTCTTTCACATACAGCAGGTGAAGTATGGCAAAATTTGACCATGAGCAGCAATTCTAGTGTTGCATGGCAGTTATATGTGGGTTTTGTTTTTTTTAATGTACATGTATTTTCTCCGGAAAATTGAAACCTACATGCGAAATTTGGTTAGTGTAGGTGGCCTAATAAAAAAGCCATTTGCGTTTAAAGGTGGAGAATTTGTGAATTACTGTATATATAATAGATGCCATACCAAATTTTGTTTAAAGTGCTCCTCTTTCAGCCACGGTCCGTTTTTGCCCCGTGCTAAGCACTGAGCTGCGAAAGGGAAATTGTCTAGCCACGCGAGACCTGATTAGCTTTGCTAGTATACGTAATATTATCGAAAAATTAATTTGCAGTCAGAAATATTCTAATAGCAATTTAAGAAAAGCGTCATTTGCAAATCTGACAACCTCAGGACCAGAGCTACCATCCATAACAATGAAATTAAGAGTCCAAGAAATGAAAAGATATTAAAATTGGGTACAACTTTTAATTACACATTGTATGATAACTGATGACATGATGGCATGGAAGATGACATAATGGAAGAAATATATGATGGAAAAGCAAAGGACAAAAAACTTGAAATGAATGGGCCAGAAAAACATTTGACAAGTGTGGTTCTGACCTCCCAGAACAACAGGCATGGATGTAGCCTGGTCCAGATGTTCCACACCAGGTTTAATCAAATTGGTCTTTATTTTTCAGCAGATATGCAGCCAGGAACTCCACAGGATTTGGTGGCCTGGAAAAAGAAAAAAAAGATATACCACTGAATACTTGAAAAGACGAGCGTCCAGCAAAGAGAACAATGGATCACAAAGAGTACAATTATTGAATAAAAACAGTATGAGTGATCTTTAAATGACTCCACATCCTTTGTCAGGCCCTACATTTTTATTTCTTGTGAAATATTCTTTTAAAAATAAGCATCATTAGTTGATATTTTTTAGTGCAAAATGTTCTTACAAAATATGTGTCTTTACTTGTGACATTTTGAAATAGGGTAAAAAAGTTCCCTATAGGAAAGAAATGTCACAGGTGCACATCATTTGGCCTTTTCACCACACTTGGATGACTCACTCCTTCTCGGGCAAAATGTGATTATTATCACTGAGAGTAACAGATCAAATTTAAAATCTGACACCAACAGTTTACCTCCATCAACTTGTAAAAATCTACCCTGAAACCAGGCATATTCAATCAAGTCTGTGTGTTGTGGAGAACAGAAAAATGAAGCAACATAATGGTATATTGACAAGCCTGAATGTTCAAATATATAGACATTTTGAAATGGTGGACAATCTTGTCCTAAAATCAAAGGTATAAGTTATAAATCCTTTCCTGGCGTACACTTCCACTGATCTCTTTTGGTGAGAGAAGCAGCTGCCTTGGCTTATTGATTATATCAATTGCCTCACATGCTAAGTGTGGTTTCAAGCTCACAGTCTGCTTTCAACATAAGATTCATCTTTTTCTTGTCATCGGTTTCATCTAATTTCCAATCCTAGGATGGGCACTTCCAACTACAAGGCCCCACTTTTCAAATAAATGTACTCAAGAATATGCATGCTTTGTGTTCATAAAAGAGTCACTGATCGTTTGAGTTTTTATGTTAAGAGTGGGTTATCCAAGCTGTGTGAATATTGGTCAATACTGAACCATGCCAAAAACTACCTAAATTATTTGTTACTATTAGAGTGGAACTTGGTTATAACGAGGGGTCATGTTCCACCCAAAATGTCTCGTTACCCCTGAGGTCTCGCTATTCCAGGAAAGAGTACAAAAGGCAAGGCAAAGGTTTAAAATACCCCATGTGCAGGACATGTTGACAAGGGAGGTAATCATGAAAACAGTGGGGTATTTTAATGGTTACCTCTCTTGCTGGCATGTCCTGTACATCATTGAACATACTATCAAACTGACGGCAGATCTCTGTCTTGATATTGGTAATTTTTATTTTTCTGACGGTAGCCATGTTTCCATCAAATTACAAGAGAGTCAGATGCAAAAGTCTGAGGCAGACGAGTACGTTTATTTCCGGCAGCTTCCCATGCTGTATCATTCAATCAAAGTATGGGAACAGACTGGCCACGTGTTTAAGACACAGGATTATGCTGTACGGCGATCAATTACAATCAAAGACAATGCGCCATGTAATAATTATCGCACATCACAGGTAGTGACCAGACAGTGTACGTGTCTGCCGAAGATACACGATTGTAGCCTTCACGGCCTACCCTACAGTTTGCCTCAGTGAGTGATGACTCATCACTTTGAGATGACTGCGTGTAATGTGCTGTCACAGCACGTGGTCAGTAGGGAGAGAAAGCAAACTAGGCCTAACAAGATGGCCAGATGGGGCCACAACTCACAAGGCGGGCATGTAGTAACAAACAAAGAACGATGCATGCTGTTATTGTCTGACTGGACTGACTCTCAACACGTTGTTTTGAGGCCGCCCCAGCATTTGCGGTATGCACTCAAAATTAATTCTCTTGCTACAGCAGGTGCTTCGATTATCGATTGCCTTTATTCGGGTATTTCATTAAATAGCTCATATAGGAGAAAAAAACGGGGATTTAAAATGTTCTCGCTATTGGCAAAGGTCTCGTTATTAGCAGTGTCGTTAAACATGATGGTCCACTGTATTTTGAATCTTCCCAGGTGCCTGACAAAGGACATAATATTGCTTTTTTCTGATAAAGTATCCATGTATGTAATCACCTTCCCATGACGACAGACAGAAGAAATGACAAAATTTTGAGATATTATGATTAAAGAGGGTATGGAGCATGATAAAGACTAAAAACTGCATAAACTTCCGTGACTTGGCTCATATGTTGTCATAATAAATAAACCCACTGACCTTTCTCTTGCCAACACTGACATGCCTGAGAGAAGGATGGGAACAACTGTCTGATCTAGGTAAGCTCTGGTTGGTAGTGATTGCAGATCAACTTTTGACCTTTTGCTTGAAATATCAGGAGTTTCTTTCTCACTGATGATAATTTTCTGAAAGATAAATGATAATTTAATTACGAACAGTTAAAGATGAAGAACAAAACGGAAATGAAACATTCCAATTTGTTATTTATAGGTCAAACTATGCATTTTCTAAGCAACACACTATCAACTTGGCATCTGAATCATCATTCCTTGTTTATTCATACACGTATCAGTCTATCACATCCAGATTTTCTATGGCCATGTTGTATCGGTGGGTATGATGAACAGAGTTCCCAGAACATAATTGCCAATAAGGAAATACGGCTTTATTCAACTTCTATTGACAGATTCAGTTGTCAACAGTAATAATCATTCATCAATAACACAACTGCCATTTTCTCAAATGATGACGTCAGTACCAATCTCTTTCGTCACGACTGCGCCAGAAACTCCTTTCAGCGCATTATGTGCACGCACATTTTCACATCATTCACGCACATTTTCACATCATTCTCCCCCACTAGAAAATAGAACGCGGGGATTAAACTGTTTGTGCACACAATGTTCTTAGACTTCTCTACTTCGTAAATTGTATGGTCTGGTTCTGAAGTAATTAACTGATTGTCTCTGTTGAACGTTTTGATCCTGAGGTGACTGCTGTTCTTGCTGTTCCACCTTTAGATTAGCAGTGTCAGTTTCCAAATTGTCCGTAGAAATATTCTCAGTACGTTCACCATTAGTCCCAGGTGCGTTCGTGACTTGAAGTTCATTAGTATGCGCATCACGAGTTTCACTGGTCCTCAAAATTCCTTTTTGCGGGGTTACGTGGTTTTCCGGACCAGTCGACGTCTCTGGAATCGGAGCCAGCTGTCTCAGTGACACACTTGTTTCTCGCCCATCAGATAGTCGCACATGTGCGTATTGGGGATTGCAGTCTAGAAGTTCCACTTCGTCGACCATAGAGTCATACTTGGACGATCGGATATTCTTCTTCATGTACACGGGTCCAGGAGATAGCAGCCAATTGGGCAGAGATGTTCCCATTGTAGACTTACGGTTGTATGAAAAGAGGCATTCATGGGGAGTCTCGTTTGTAGCTGTGCACAAGAGGGACCTGATCGAGTGAAGAGCGTCTGCAAGCACTTTTTCCCACTGACTGACAGGCAAGTCCTGAGATTTGAGGGATAAAGTAATAGCTTTCCAGAGTGTCCCATTCAGCCTTTCCACCTGACCATTGCAACGAGGGTTGTATGGAGTTGTGCGACTTGTTGCCACTCCTTTCTGATGTAAAAAGGATCTTAATTCCTCTGACAGAAATGCTGACCCTCTATCACTGTGAATAAATGATGGCATTCCAAAAATGGCAAAAAGCTGAGAGAGGCCTTTAATGACAGTAGAAGCAGAGGTATCAGCACAAGCAAATGCGAATGGAAAACGCGAATACTCATCCACGACAGTAAGCAGATATTTGTTGTGCGTTGCTGATGGTAGAGGTCCTTTGAAATCAATGCTGAGTCTCTCGAACGGCTGAGTAGCCCTGATCAATTGAGCTTGGGGAGGTCTGTAGAATGCTGGTTTCAGCTCAGCACAGGTTTTACAGTTAGCTGTCATTGTCCTGACATCTTCTAGTGAGAATGGAAGCTTTTTAGATTGCACAAAGTGAAACATCCTTGTAACACCAGGGTGGCTCAATGTTTCATGAAGTCTTTTCAGATCCACAGAGTGTGAGGATGCCCCACAATATGCATGGGATAAGCAGTCAGGTCCATTGTTGTCCATCCCCGGCCGGTAGACAATTTCGAAACTGAAGCTGGATAGTTCAATCTTCCACCTTTGAATTTTGTCATTTTTTACTTTTCCTCTCAGGTTGGTGTCATAGATGAAGGCCACAGACTTCTGGTCAGTGATGATTTTGAAATGTGTTCCCAGCAGGAAGTGCCTCCATTTCCTTGTTGCTGCTACAATCGCATATGCTTCCTTCTCGACAGCAGAGTGATGTTGGTCACTGGGAGTTAGAGTCCTTGAAAAGAAAGCCACTGGACGCCCCTCTTGATTCAGAGTTGCAGCAATGGCGATATCAGAAGCGTCAGTTTCAACCACCAATGGAATGTCTGGCCTCACCGTAGTTAATACAGCCGCTTCGAGTTCCCTCTTTAAGTTTTGGAAGCTCTCCTTCGCTTCCTCAGGCAGTGGGAAAGTTGTATTATGCACAAGTGGATGGATTTTATCAGAAAAATGAGAGATCCAAGGGGAGTAGTAAGCAAACAGTCCAATGACCCGCCTTTGAGCTTTTACATCCTTTGGGGGCGGAAAGTCCTGAAGAGGTTTTAGCCTTTCTGGATCTGGTTTGATGTTGTCCTTGGAGATCTCATATCCTAACAGAGTGATCCGGTCTGTGCCAATGATGCTTTTGCTTTCATTAAGGGTAAGGCCATGCTTCTTTGCAACAGCAAGAAAATGCTCTAAGTTCCTGTCGTGTTCAGCAAAAAGTGTTCAGGTGACAAGGTGGTCTAGAGGCAAGGTGCTCGCCTCTCATGCCAAGGGTCCCGGGTTCTAAACCCGGGCAGTGCAGGCATGTTGGAAATTGGATTTTTCTCGTGTTTTCAAGTCCCTGGTCCTATTGGGGGGTAGGATCGAGTAGTTCTTGGAAATTGGATTTTTCTCATATTTTCAAGTCCCTGGTCCTATTGGGGGGTAGGATCGAGTACCTAGTCTTCTCGGATAAGGACGAAAAAATTCGGAGGGCCCGTGTGCACGTTGCGCACGTTAAAGATACCTTGGCAGTTGGAAATCGTAAAGAGCAGGCCGAAAGGCCGCTGCCCGGGCAAAATTGAAATTAATAGATTAAAATTTATCCATATCATCTCCCCCCCCCCCCCCCCCCCCCCCCGCCAGAACAAGAAATAATAAAAACAAGTAAAGTGAGGTGTAAATGCCAAGGGCAGCGAACCTCCTAAAATAAAGACCTCAAAAAATCGTGTTCAGCACGATCGGCACCACATACTGTGATGTTGTCCACATATGCATAGGTTTTGTTGAGCTTCTCTTCTTTGATGATCGAGTCCATCACCCTTTGGAAGCAGGCTACGCCATTTGTTGCTCCAAAAGGTATGCGACAAAACTGGTACAATTGGCCGCGCGCCTCGAATGCAGTGTACTTTTTCTCATGCTCTTTGATTGGAATCTGATGGTATGCACTTTGAAGATCTAGAGTGCTGTAGATAGCATGTGTTGCAATTTCTTCCACCATTGTACCAATTTTTGGCAAGGGATAGGCATCAAGGTCAGTGAATCTGTTGATAGTCTGACTGTAGTCGATGACAAGTCTCTTTTTCTGACGTTCATTAGTGGTAATGAGAACTTGAGCTCTCCATGGTGAATTTGAAGTCTCCATAATGCCATCGTTCAGAAGCCTCCGAATTTCTTGCTCAATGAACTGTTCATCAATTTTGGTATGCCGACGAGATTTTGTAACAATGGGTGTACAATGTGGTGCAAGGTTTGAGAACAGGGGCGAAGCTTCTATATTCGCTTGTGTAAGGCCGCAGAGTGATAGGAGGGGTTTCTTGCCCGGAAAGGAAATTAGGACCCCCTCGCGCTGTCCCAAGAAGTCATGTCCCAAAAGGACGTCAGCACATAAATCCGGCAGAAGTGACAACTACACATCTTTGTACATCTTTCCTTTCACCCCAACAGTGACCTTGCAATGGCCCTCAGTGGGTCTCGAGAGGTTTGTCGAGGCCATATTAATTACCTCGGAGGATTTAATCACTTTCCAGTTGTTACGGACGATTTTTGAGTTTATATAACTTTCTGACTTCCGGTATCGACGAGAGCTGAGAGAGGTTCTCCACTGACAGTTATTTTGATGACTGCTTGGCTTAGACACAGTGGCGCAGAAGCTGATAAGACCGATGAAAGCTGAGGTCCAGAACTTGTGGTTCCAGACTACTGTTCGGAACTGAAGGTAGAAGCTACAGATTTGTTCTTAGCTTGACATACTTTAAGGAAGTGTCCTTTCTTGTTACAGCCTTTGCACACAGCTTCCTTAGCGGGACACTTAAAGCGAGGATGTCGATTGTACCCACAAAAATAGCATTTACTGTTACTGTTCGTTGCTGCTAGCATTATTTTGTCTAAGTCCTTGGTTTGAGTGTCTGTTGCAGTTGCTCCACAGAGGTAGGCCGATGTAGAAGAAACCTGGTATGACCTGGAATAAGATTGAGCCGATTCTAGAGATCTAGCCTCGTCGAACGCCGTTTGGAGGTCAAGCGTTTTCTTTTCGAGAAGCCGTTGTCGGATGTCGTTACACTGTAGCCCACTAATGAAAGCATCTCGAATGGATTCATCTCGGTTCTTCTCAGCTGAAACTGATTGAAAATTACAGTCCTTAGCCAATGATTTAAGTTTTTGCAAGAATTCATCAAGACTTTGGCCACTCTCTTGTTTATGTGTTGCTAGTAGATGTCTTGCAAAAATTTCATTCCTGGGCTTCACATACAGATTCTGCAATACTGCTATGGCTTCGTCGAAGGAAGTGCAATCAGCGACATATTCATACACTGATGGAGCAATATAGTTAATGAGTGTGTTTAGATTATCTCGTTGGTACTGCTCCACAGTTGCCATAAAATTTGTGAAAGTCCGATACCAGTGTTTCCATTGCCAAGCCGCAGCTGCAGAGTTAGGATCAGCGTCAAATCGTTCTGGACGTAAAAATCGCTCCATGCTTAAAGAAGTTGAATAAATTGTTGTATCGGTGGGTATGATGAACAGAGTTCGCAGAACATAATTGCCAATAAGGAAATACGGCTTTATTCAACTTCTTTTGACAGATTCAGTTGTCAACAGTAATAATCATTCATCAATAACACAACTGCCATTTTCTCAAATGATGACGTCAGTACCAATCTCTTTCGTCACGACTGCGCCAGAAACTCCTTTCAGCGCATTATGTGCACGCACATTTTCACATCATTCACGCACATTTTCACATCATTCTCCCCCACTAGAAAATAGAACGCGGGGATTAAACTGTTTGTGCACACAATGTTCTTAGACTTCTCTACTTCGTAAATTGTATGGTCTGGTTCTGAAGTAATTAACTGATTGTCTCTGTTGAACGTTTTGATCCTGAGGTGGCTGCTGTTCTTGCTGTTCCACCTTTAGATTAGCAGTGTCAGTTTCCAAATTGTCCGTAGAAATATTCTCAGTACGTTCACCATTAGTGCCAGGTGCGTTCGTGACTTGAAGTTCATTAGTATGCGCATCACGAGTTTCACTGGTCCTCAAAATTCCTTTTTGCGGGGTTACGTGGTTTTCCGGACCAGTCGACGTCTCTGGAATCGGAGCCAGCTGTCTCAGTGACACACTTGTTTCTCGCCCATCAGATAGTCGCACATGTGCGTATTGGGGATTGCAGTCTAGAAGTTCCACTTCGTCGACCATAGAGTCATACTTGGACGATCGGATATTCTTCTTCATGTACACGGGTCCAGGAGATAGCAGCCAATTGGGCAGAGATGTTCCCATTGTAGACTTACGGTTGTATGAAAAGAGGCATTCATGGGGAGTCTCGTTTGTAGCTGTGCACAAGAGGGACCTGATCGAGTGAAGAGCGTCTGCAAGCACTTTTTCCCACTGACTGACAGGCAAGTCCTGAGATTTGAGGGATAAAGTAATAGCTTTCCAGAGTGTCCCATTCAGCCTTTCCACCTGACCATTGCAACGAGGGTTGTATGGAGTTGTGCGACTTGTTGCCACTCCTTTCTGATGTAAAAAGGATCTTAATTCCTCTGACAGAAATGCTGACCCTCTATCACTGTGAATAAATGATGGCATTCCAAAAATGGCAAAAAGCTGAGAGAGGCCTTTAATGACAGTAGAAGCAGAGGTATCAGCACAAGCAAATGCGAATGGAAAACGCGAATACTCATCCACGACAGTAAGCAGATATTTGTTGTGCGTTGCTGATGGTAGAGGTCCTTTGAAATCAATGCTGAGTCTCTCGAACGGCTGAGTAGCCCTGATCAATTGAGCTTGGGGAGGTCTGTAGAATGCTGGTTTCAGCTCAGCACAGGTTTTACAGTTAGCTGTCATTGTCCTGACATCTTCTAGTGAGAATGGAAGCTTTTTAGATTGCACAAAGTGAAACATCCTTGTAACACCAGGGTGGCTCAATGTTTCATGAAGTCTTTTCAGATCCACAGAGTGTGAGGATGCCCCACAATATGCATGGGATAAGCAGTCAGGTCCATTGTTGTCCATCCCCGGCCGGTAGACAATTTCGAAACTGAAGCTGGATAGTTCAATCTTCCACCTTTGAATTTTGTCATTTTTTACTTTTCCTCTCAGGTTGGTGTCATAGATGAAGGCCACAGACTTCTGGTCAGTGATGATTTTGAAATGTGTTCCCAGCAGGAAGTGCCTCCATTTCCTTGTTGCTGCTACAATCGCATATGCTTCCTTCTCGACAGCAGAGTGATGTTGGTCACTGGGAGTTAGAGTCCTTGAAAAGAAAGCCACTGGACGCCCCTCTTGATTCAGAGTTGCAGCAATGGCGATATCAGAAGCGTCAGTTTCAACCACCAATGGAATGTCTGGCCTCACCGTAGTTAATACAGCCGCTTCGAGTTCCCTCTTTAAGTTTTGGAAGCTCTCCTTCGCTTCCTCAGGCAGTGGGAAAGTTGTATTATGCACAAGTGGATGGATTTTATCAGAAAAATGAGAGATCCAAGGGGAGTAGTAAGCAAACATTCCAATGACCCGCCTTTGAGCTTTTACATCCTTTGGGGGCGGAAAGTCCTGAAGAGGTTTTAGCCTTTCTGGATCTGGTTTGATGTTGTCCTTGGAGATCTCATATCCTAACAGAGTGATCCGGTCTGTGCCAATGATGCTTTTGCTTTCATTAAGGGTAAGGCCATGCTTCTTTGCAACAGCAAGAAAATGCTCTAAGTTCCTGTCGTGTTCAGCAAAAAGTGTTCAGGTGACAAGGTGGTCTAGAGGCAAGGTGCTCGCCTCTCATGCCAAGGGTCCCGGGTTCTAAACCCGGGCAGTGCAGGCATGTTGGAAATTGGATTTTTCTCGTGTTTTCAAGTCCCTGGTCCTATTGGGGGGTAGGATCGAGTAGTTCTTGGAAATTGGATTTTTCTCATATTTTCAAGTCCCTGGTCCTATTGGGGGGTAGGATCGAGTACCTAGTCTTCTCGGATAAGGACGAAAAAATTCGGAGGGCCCGTGTGCACGTTGCGCACGTTAAAGATACCTTGGCAGTTGGAAATCGTAAAGAGCAGGCCGAAAGGCCGCTGCCCGGGCAAAATTGAAATTAATAGATTAAAATTTATCCATATCATCTCCCCCCCCCCCCCCCCCGCCAGAACAAGAAATAATAAAAACAAGTAAAGTGAGGTGTAAATGCCAAGGGCAGCGAACCTCCTAAAATAAAGACCTCAAAAAATCGTGTTCAGCACGATCGGCACCACATACTGTGATGTTGTCCACATATGCATAGGTTTTGTTGAGCTTCTCTTCTTTGATGATCGAGTCCATCACCCTTTGGAAGCAGGCTACGCCATTTGTTGCTCCAAAAGGTATGCGACAAAACTGGTACAATTGGCCGCGCGCCTCGAATGCAGTGTACTTTTTCTCATGCTCTTTGATTGGAATCTGATGGTATGCACTTTGAAGATCTAGAGTGCTGTAGATAGCATGTGTTGCAATTTCTTCCACCATTGTACCAATTTTTGGCAAGGGATAGGCATCAAGGTCAGTGAATCTGTTGATAGTCTGACTGTAGTCGATGACAAGTCTCTTTTTCTGACGTTCATTAGTGGTAATGAGAACTTGAGCTCTCCATGGTGAATTTGAAGTCTCCATAATGCCATCGTTCAGAAGCCTCCGAATTTCTTGCTCAATGAACTGTTCATCAATTTTGGTATGCCGACGAGATTTTGTAACAATGGGTGTACAATGTGGTGCAAGGTTTGAGAACAGGGGCGAAGCTTCTATATTCGCTTGTGTAAGGCCGCAGAGTGATAGGAGGGGTTTCTTGCCCGGAAAGGAAATTAGGACCCCCTCGCGCTGTCCCAAGAAGTCATGTCCCAAAAGGACGTCAGCACATAAATCCGGCAGAAGTGACAACTACACATCTTTGTACATCTTTCCTTTCACCCCAACAGTGACCTTGCAATGGCCCTCAGTGGGTCTCGAGAGGTTTGTCGAGGCCATATTAATTACCTCGGAGGATTTAATCACTTTCCAGTTGTTACGGACGATTTTTGAGTTTATATAACTTTCTGACTTCCGGTATCGACGAGAGCTGAGAGAGGTTCTCCACTGACAGTTATTTTGATGACTGCTTGGCTTAGACACAGTGGCGCAGAAGCTGATAAGACCGATGAAAGCTGAGGTCCAGAACTTGTGGTTCCAGACTACTGTTCGGAACTGAAGGTAGAAGCTACAGATTTGTTCTTAGCTTGACATACTTTAAGGAAGTGTCCTTTCTTGTTACAGCCTTTGCACACAGCTTCCTTAGCGGGACACTTAAAGCGAGGATGTCGATTGTACCCACAAAAATAGCATTTACTGTTACTGTTCGTTGCTGCTAGCATTATTTTGTCTAAGTCCTTGGTTTGAGTGTCTGTTGCAGTTGCTCCACAGAGGTAGGCCGATGTAGAAGAAACCTGGTATGACCTGGAATAAGATTGAGCCGATTCTAGAGATCTAGCCTCGTCGAACGCCGTTTGGAGGTCAAGCGTTTTCTTTTCGAGAAGCCGTTGTCGGATGTCGTTACACTGTAGCCCACTAATGAAAGCATCTCGAATGGATTCATCTCGGTTCTTCTCAGCTGAAACTGATTGAAAATTACAGTCCTTAGCCAATGATTTAAGTTTTTGCAAGAATTCATCAAGACTTTGGCCACTCTCTTGTTTATGTGTTGCTAGTAGATGTCTTGCAAAAATTTCATTCCTGGGCTTCACATACAGATTCTGCAATACTGCTATGGCTTCGTCGAAGGAAGTGCAATCAGCGACATATTCATACACTGATGGAGCAATATAGTTAATGAGTGTGTTTAGATTATCTCGTTGGTACTGCTCCACAGTTGCCATAAAATTTGTGAAAGTCCGATACCAGTGTTTCCATTGCCAAGCCGCAGCTGCAGAGTTAGGATCAGCGTCAAATCGTTCTGGACGTAAAAATCGCTCCATGCTTAAAGAAGTTGAATAAATTGTTGTATCGGTGGGTATGATGAACAGAGTTCGCAGAACATAATTGCCAATAAGGAAATACGGCTTTATTCAACTTCTTTTGACAGATTCAGTTGTCAACAGTAATAATCATTCATCAATAACACAACTGCCATTTTCTCAAATGATGACGTCAGTACCAATCTCTTTCGTCACGACTGCGCCAGAAACTCCTTTCAGCGCATTATGTGCACGCACATTTTCACATCATTCACGCACATTTTCACATCAGGCCATAATTTAGATTGTTATGTCCACCTGCCATATGCAAAAAAGTCTTCGCATATTCACTGTAATGCAAATCTTCCTCTTTCTAGATTTGTGAGAAGAGCTTTAAATTCTTTTGCTCCATCCAACCACACTTAAATAATTTCAAAAGGTCATAAAACTTTGGTAGGGGAGGGGGGGAGGAGAGTGAAAAAACACATCTGATCTGCTCAGTAAAACATTCAAACATGATTACAACTGTTTTAATTTTGCTACCTGCATTTATTTTAAACCCTGAAATGTCAAAATGAAAGTCTGATATTCCTAAAAACCAGCAGGGTGAAACAGAATAACAAATAACCGATTACCCTTTTCAGTACTTATTTGTACTTTACCGCATGCCAACAAAGATGAAACTCCTGTGTTTAATTTATAGTATGCAGATGAAAGCTGTTCTTTCACAATGTAATTATCATTTGCTCAGAGTAATACTGGTGATAAAATACCTGTATATTTTCTGGGACATCCTGGGACTCCATTGTTTCTTGTGATCCAGGATCTGCTGACATGGGTCTTGATGAAGAATCTGAGAATAATTTCACAAAGATCTTAATTCTGACTTTCAGGTCAAAATGAAATTTGCGAGCCAGATTTTTATGTTTGAGAATAAAAGCTGTTCACTGGAAAATACAGATTATATAGTCTATATGGGGACAAGGTGGTCTAGAGGCAAGGTGCTCGCCTCTCATGCCAAGGGTCCCGGGTTCAAAACCCGGGCAGTGCAGGCATGTTGGAAATTGGATTTTTCTCATATTTTCAAGTCCCTGGTCCTATTGGGGGGTAGGATCGAGTACCTAGTCTTCTCGGATAAGGACGAAAAAATTCGGAGGGCCCGTGTGCACGTTGCGCACGTTAAAGATACCTTGGCAGTTGGAAATCGTAAAGAGCAGGCCGAAAGGCCGCTGCCTGGGCAAAATTGAAAATTGAAATTAATAGATTAAAATTTATTCATATCATCCCCCCCCCCCCAGCAACAACAAAATTTATTATTCATTATTAAATATATATTGTTATTAATAAATATTCAAATATTATTTGAGTTGTGTGTTATGAACTGATGTGAGTTGTGAACTGCTGTGAGTTGTGAACTGCGCCTAATAGGCTGCGTTACAATTTGCTCTGAGACAGAGAGAGATAGAGAGAGAGAGAGTGAGCGAGACAGGGAGAGAGAAAGAAGCAGTGCAGTGTGTTGAGCGCTTCGCAGGCGCTCCATTCTGCTCTGTGGTTGACATGTTGTTTCTGTAAAGCGCATAGAGCATTTTAAATGATATGCGCTATATAAATGCTGTACATTAATAATATGTCACAAGGATGTATAGCCTAGATTTTTGTTCCTCCTTCAAATCAGCAGCAGCCCCATTAGTAAGCAAGATTAAGAAATGATAAAGCTCAGGGCCACAAATACGTCAGAGTAGTGCATAAACTATAAAACACAAATAATAGTCCCTAGGACACACAAACAATACAAATCTACCTACTGAAGGGTAATTTTGTGGGGGTTGAAAAAAAAAAGTGCCAATGAAATTTTGATAGAAAAAACACTGCAGAATGAAACTCATCCTTCTGGTTTAGTTTCGTGGAAAATATGGTGCTACAGTTGTTGGGGGCTGGGCGTGAACTGGGCAACACTGCGTCGAAATAAATTAAGTGAACAAAGCCAACGTAAAATACTAACATGCCGCCAATAATGGCAACTAGAATCTAGTAACTGCTCTAAGACTCTAGATCTAATGACAATCTCAATCGTCTGACAACCTAACTTAAGCAATGTCAGATACATATTACTCTTTTAATATGAAATTAACTGTACAGACATTATGAAAGTATGTTTAGAGTTGTAAGTACAATCAAGTTTGTTTTTATTTTTCAACAAAGAATCACGGTTGATAGGACAACAAAAAGTTTACCGTCCGCCATTTTGCCTGTTTCTAAGGGAAGTTACAAAGTAATCTCCCTTGATACCTTCGTACGTGTGACATATTCGCAAGGATAAACTTTTTAAATATTTCATTATGATCAGAAAAAGTGAATCTAGATCTTGCTGTGTTATCAATAGGATTGAAAACTACCACAGGGGGACTGTCTGAAAATTGTAATGAAGTAGTGACGATATGGTTGAGGACCAAACAGGATATACCATAGCCTTCAATTGGGCGCGACCAAGGAATACCCCGCCAAGTGCACGAATAGTAATAATACGAACCGGACATCACAGTTTGTGCGTTTGGTAAACAAAAATCCCGGTAATGCACTGCAGTACAGCTGTAAAGTGTTGGAATTATTGTCGTTTTGCGTTCTGTTCTTATATGTAGTCTCCTTGTTTACACCTCTAAACCATTTTAACATAACCCCCGTGCATTATGAATGGATTTCTTACTGGTCTATTTCAATGCGTTCGAGCCTAATAGACTATAGCTTCCTTCATAAATATCCTTTATTTATTAATATTGTTTGACATTATCATACTCCTTTTCGGTGAAATTGAGTTAAACCCAAGGAGCTTACACTATAATACTGGAGAGCGGACTGATGACATCACGCGTGCCGAATGTGAAGCATGCAAGTACCATGCCCATGAGGGCAAGAAGCCTAGTTAGCGCGATAGCCCCCCATCGCGCGCTTGCCCGTCACAATAGGCCGTTGTTATTTATGTTACCACGTATTCATTATTTCAAGACTAAACGAAATACACACTGTCATTATCTCACGATAATAGGTCTATTGCATTCTGTTCTTGGTGTACATCTTGGTCCTGTTTAGTCATTGTTATTCCATGCTTTACCAAAGTTAAAGCCAAAAAAGATGGTGTACACATGTGAAATGTGTAATCACTGTAATTAAAAATGTTCGGAATTGTCTTGGTGATTTAAAAAAAGTCCACTTCAATGGTCAAACTATATCCTGGCAGTATCTTGTGGAACTGAATACCCTCCAGCAAAAAGATAATCTGGTTTTGGCCAATAAATTAAGGGGAAAACATTGTTTATTATGAAAAAAAAAAACAAAGTGAATGTGAAGTTAGCCTGCCAGACTTTATCAGCATCAATGGGTAGTGCTATTGACTTTTTACGAGAAGACTTGAAGTTTGCACAGTTTCAGGGCAATGAGGCCACTACTTCTTCTATAAAAATGTTTGATTATATTTTTGACCTCTGTAACTTATCAAACCCATTTGCTAAAGGGTTCAAAAGTCCTATTAGGCACAACAATTTGAGAATGAAAGAGCAAAGCGTGGAGGAGGCCTTTGCATGTATCACAGTACTGGGGGATGAACACGGCAAACCACTTTATAAAGGGAAGAAGGAAGACTGGTTTTATAGGATTTCTCTGCACCCCGAAGTCTACTCTTGACGTCGCCAAATTACTGCTTGAAATATATCACTACCGTTATGTTCCAACATACAGATTATCACTAGATCATCTTGAGACATTTTTTAGTAGAATTCGCCGTCATCATGGTTGGAACAATAACCAAACACCAGTCCAATTCAAATGGGCCCTGAGAACTCTCCTTCTAAAAAATGGTGTGCTTCCCTCAAAGAACGCAGACTGCATCACAATTGATGAAACGGAGAACAGGTTACTAGAACAAGAATCAGAGCATAAAGGTCCAGTCCATGCAGTGACACCATATCTTACTCAGAATGTCACCAGGCATGTCTTAGGCAGTGTTGGTTCTCATGTCCTGTCAGAAATATGGGAGCATGACAAAAATGCACAGCACATTGAGACAGAAGACAGCCACTTCCACCAAATAATCAAAGAAGCGTGCAAGCTTTTCTGCACTATGCTGTATCACCACCACGAGAGACTGATCTATGATAGATATATTCACGAAGATGTGGATACACAGCGCCACAAACTCACAAAGACATTAATATTTCTTCATCAGTAGACCTGTAAGTAAAGTTTAAAAGAAACAAAGCTCTCTCTCTCTCTCTCTTTCTGTCTCTCTCTCCCTCTCTGTCATCGAACTGCAAATTTAGTTATGTAATTGTATCTTTGTTTATTTCAAAATTATCCATTAACAATAATTTTAAAATATATATAAAGTCATGAACCCGTTTGTTTACAAGAAAAGATTTACTATGATCTGACTATACTCAGTGAGGGCGCCGGATGTAACAACACCTGATCTTGCCCTCATGGCCATGGCGCGCAGCCGCCCAGTGTTGACACGCGAGACGCAAGGTGTTTTGTTAAGGTGACGGTATCAGTCGGCACTCCAGTATTATAGTGTAAGCTCCTTGGTTAAACCAGAGAGTATAGATGTATATATATACTCTCTGGTTAAACTAAAGCAAAAAGTTGGTATTTATTATATATCGTAGGCTAAGGTAGGGATGTTGAGACACCTGGAAATAAAATGATAAAATGTGAGATGATAAAAAAGTCAAGTGATATAAGTAATTTTCTTCTTCTTCTTCTTTTTTTAACAAATGAAAACGCAGCAAGGCACAGTGACCATTCATTATCAGTTCACTTCCTGACTTTCTGACAGTTACAGAAAAGGGGACATGGCTCATTCTTACGCACAAGTCTACGTCGCCATAAATGCTGCATCTTCTGTTTAAAATTTCGGCTGTTTTAAATGATGAACTGAAACTTTTCTGAGAGCTTTAATAATACAGTAAATAAACAAAGAATTAATTGGAAACATATACTATGTAGCCTAATAATCCATTATATTGTCATTTCACGAGTAGACCATTACCAAAGTTACTAGATAGGCTACAATACTGTTTCTAGCACCTTAGCCATTACATAGGCCTATCGTACTTGTTCATAGACATATTCACTGGCGGACCTACATTTTTTGGACCCTGAACGGCTGAAGCTTGAGTTGTTACGGGATCCCTTCGCAACCAGCAGCAATAGGACAGCATTATAGGCCTACTATCAAAAATTCACTCGTTAAAAGAAGTTTCTCCAAGGCCTCTCCGGAATTGGGGGGTGGGTGGGGATAGGGGCCTGAAGCTTAAGCTTCAGTAGTTTCATAGCAGATCCGCCACTGGGCATTTTTGGAGTGGACGCCGGTCAAAGCTATATTTTTATTTTTTGTGTCATCATTTTGATATGCGGTGGGTTTCCTGTTCATCAAAGAAAGACAGACAGAGAACTGCTAGGAAAATACCCACATTAATAACCAGATAAGAGGCAATAGACTTCCGACTGCATTATTAGGGCCCATTCATTGTGCACGACATACATATTTTGTGTATTATATGCATCTATCTACATATTATGGTTGAAGGTTTGAAAGTTTTTCTGTCTGGGTGGCGAGTGAAACTATTTGATTTGTTCGGCGCGCAGCTTCAAACGTTTGTGTGCATGAACTGTCAAGCAACGATGAACGTAATCACCATCTAGTTGGGCAACTATAATTCAAGGTTTCGAATGCAACCACCAAGTACATGTACCGTTCAAAAACTGAACAAAAACACCCAGGTCGCATGCCTTCACAAGGCAAGGGCCCAAACACTTGTTCGTCGGAGTTTTTCTAACCCCGAAGGCATAATTTTATCATCTCGTTGTTCTTTTTTTGTGCATGGATTGTACAGTGTGTGCGTGTGAGCGTAAGCACTTGCATTTAGGCCTACACATGTAAGATAACGTCTGGGATTTGTATTCAAGTGTAAGAGAGTCTTATTACGCATGTGCTTTGTTTGACAGATTGAAGATACATGTACTTAGGTTATCTGCTAAATGATCAAGGAATCTATTCAAACCGTCCCCTGCCCTTTCCTTAAGTTTGAATCTCACTATTGTCTGGATATATTGTGGTGGGCATTTGTGGCGGGAATGTAGGCACAATGGGGCAAATGCGAACTGCATCTTGAGTACATGTAGGCCAATTATTGTCTTGACCTCATTTGGCGGTTTATTTCATCAGTCAGCAGGACATCTTCTGTCTGAATTCCTTCCCTTTCTCGGCATTTTCGAAATAGCCTACCGGTAACTTCCATTTTCTCTTTCACTTTGTACTGGCCGTAACAAATTGGACCATAAAACTGAGTTCCTATTCAGTTATACCACAGTGCTTCACATGGTGTAATCTGCTTTTATCTGCGAACCTGCCTTTTTTTTTTTTTTTTAACATTTGTAATGTATTCGTATTATTTATACTTTATAGTAGTATGTATTATTTATATGCCTCTGAAATGATTTGGATATTAGGGACTTGGAATGCGTCCCAGGCCTGCATAAAGAGAATCCAAGTTTTCATCAACAGATGTTTGAGGAAGCTACTTAAGATCAGATGGACAGACAAGGTCAGCAATGAAATTGTTTGGAAAAGAACAAGACAGCCCAGTCAGAGAGGAAATTGGTAGGAGGCGATGGAGATGGATCGGCCACACTCTCAGGAGGCCAGGAAACAGCATCGCGAAGAAGGTATTGGATTGGAATCCCCAGGGCAAGAGATCAAGAGGAAGGCCGCGCGGAACGTGGAGAAGAGCCAGAGAAAATGATGTGCAACGAAGCGGAAAGACTTGGAATAATGTAAAGAGGCTGGCCCATGATAGAGAGGGATGGAAAGTGTTTGTTGGTGGCCTATACCCTGATCCAGGGTGAGAAAGGCAATGATGATGATGATGATGAATCGGCTAAACTCTCGCTTACACCTAAAAAAGTACAGTAAAAATAAAGATCTATAAGCTGATTTAAACTATAATTTTGCTATGAGGAATAAAGAAGGAACATTATTCAGAACATGACGAATTGGTCAATCCTCATGTGATCATTCATCTAGATAAAAACTGACAGAATTATCAGATCTGTGCATTAATCACATTTCAAAACAAAACCAGCACCACAGATTCACAATAAAACTGGAATACAAGTGAATTTATTAAATAAATAAGTTTATTCTGGACAATTATGTTCTTCAGTAAGTGGAAATGGGTTTTGTGTAAATTTCACAACAAAGGTGTAGACTGTAGACAAATTCACAATTATTTACATGAACAACAAATCTGTTAAAAAATCCAAAAAAATTCACATAATACAGTGCATTCGAGTCCTGTGACATGTAGATTAAACAAACATAGGTAATAATAAAACAAATCTAACATGCTCCCCTCTCAATCAATCTAATTCTAAAACAAGTTCATGTAACTGTTGAGGACATAATCAGATCGGCTGACAGAATGATGGATAGATGAAGTTTACCCAGCAAGTGGCATGACAATATTTCTACATGCTAAAACTTTTCTTCCCCCCCCCCCCCCCCCCAAAAGAAATTATAATCTAATATGACTGTCAATACTCACAAAAATTTGCCCCAGATCTTACATATAAATTTAGACTCTCGCATATTAGTTGTTAAACATTTATGTAAAGTTCTTAAATGATGTAAAACATTATCTGAAATGTACAAATGTATGAGACTACAAGGTGAGAATTATGAATTAGAAATAGAATTCAAACAAACAAACAAAAAAATAAAATAACAAAGGCAAGGAGTTAAACTGCATTTCACAAAACAGTTCGTATAAATTGTAACCAATCAGCACATTAGTAAAAGTCAAATGTAAATTCATGTTGGCATTTCACATATAAAGCCAAACCATAAGCACATAAATATGTAGACAAATATGCAGAAACAAACATACACACAAAAAAAAGAAAAAGCAGAGAAAACTTTTTTTCCCAACCAACCAAACACACAATATATAATACATACGTCTAAAAACTGCGTATCATTCTGGGTGTGATAAAAACTGAGATAAAAACTGAAAGCCAAATGACCAGAAAACAATTCAACAACTCTGGAACTCAATTACTGATCACACATATGTATTATCTGATGAGAAGTCTACCCTGACCACACAACATGTCTCACAAACACATACATGTTCAAGATTCCAGATATGAGAAGGATTCAATCAGGTCATAAAACATAATAAAACCCACTTAATAATTTAATGCTAACTGGCTTGAATCCCTTTCACTTTGGAAAAATAAGAGAGTTCCTGAATCCAATCATTTCTTGTAATGAAAGAAAAATAGCTTCTTACACAACAACAAAAATAATAGAAATGATCACCTGAAACATGAAAATAAAAATGACAAATTAATAGTCCAGTTGTGAAATGCAAGAAGGGCTGATGTCATTTGAGCTGGGTATTTATAGGACCTGCACAGAAGAAATGAGAAAAATGTGCACGTACATATTCTCACATGATATTCACCCCATTCAATGGTTTGCGTTTCATAAAATAAAAAACCAAACAGTTTTCACACCAGTAAAGACATTAAACACTTGAGGCTGTAACATCGAAGAATGAAAATGAAGTAAAATAAACAAAACCAAAACAAGATAAAATAATTCAACAACAACAGCATAAAAATTCCTTCCTTCTTTCCTCTCATTCTCTGTCTCCCTCTTCAAGAGTATCCTTCAAATGAAAATCCTAACGGTCAAGCAAAATTTCAATATCTAATGGCCAAACCAACCAAATCAATGGTAAGAAACTTCTCAGATTGAGCGAGACAGATGACGATCTTCCGAAGATGAGTGAGTTCTTTCATTAGATGTTTCGGCCTTAAACTTCCTAACATCTTCTAGAACCCCGAGCACACTGAGGTCATGACTCTCAGTGTCTGACATCGATCAAGTAATGGCGCTTTTAACCTGCCTATAACCAAGCAAGGAATTTAAAACAGTGCTGACTAAATATAAAACATAAGCGATGCTTTAACATGATATGACTTCAAAATCTGCAGTGTGCACAAACTTGGGACTCCACTGAATTTTTTCATCACAAGTTTATTGCTACCAACATAAGTAATCTCAAGAGCATTTTCAAAACAAATTTTTATGTTAACTACAAAAATCAGAAACCAACACATTTAACCAAAGCACATTCAAATGAGTCCCCATTACATTACACATCATACTAGACCTGGTACACACATGCAGATCCGTAAGATTAACAGTAACAACAAGTCTACCACTAGGATCATATTACCGGTATCAAAAAGTCATTTATGCCATATAATATATACTTGTGCTAAAATCAAATGACTATAGACAATGAATGATAATTTATATGAAATAGCCAAGAAAATTTCAAGGCTTATAATAATATAAACTTATATGTATGCATAAGCTGAGAACCAGCATTTTCATGTTATACATGATTTTCTTCAGCATTTCAGCTTGGTACCTGTTACACAGAAACAGCTGATCGTGAAAAATTTGCCCTCAGTACTTTCAACTTATTCAAGTTATTTATAAATTTATATTGTGCAAGCAGGTTAAAAATTTCAGACATGTAAATCATAGTATACTGTATTTCATCAAGACTTCTGTTCCTCTTGTTTAACTTCGTATAAGCGATACATATCATATCAATCTCTTTAATTAATGATACAATCAATTTCAATCTTCTAAAAACCCTACCTTTCACCCTGCTTTCTTGGATTCAAAGTTTACATTATGTAAAATGATTGAAGGGTATAATAAGAATAATGTTTGTGAATTAAACATGGATTATGTTCAATATCTGCAGGTTGTGACTGTACTCTGGTGTAAAAAGAGTTGTGGACTATACGAATGACAGATCCCAATAAAGAAAACTTTCCATGGGTGGAAATGCAGCTGTTTAAAAACATTATGTACATGAACAGCTAGTTCAATGGATTGCTTGCTGACCAACCTTAACTGTATCGTGATAATTGATATACCTCAAGAAAGATGAACAATGAAAGATTTTATGCTGAGCACTTATATTCAGATACATGTATGCCTTTCCAGCAGTAACAACACCCTTCTGTTATATTATGTTTGAAATATCAATACACATACAACCACAAGGACATTCTTAAGTTTTGCTTTCATGCACTAAGTACTAGTCACACCATCAATTAACTATCTTGCAAAATTATTTCAAGCTATCAAGACATAAAACATTATATTACCATTTATCCAATATGTAGACATTAGTTTGCTTTTCACTCCCTAAGAGGTAGCTTTGTTAGATGGCTTTTATCATGCAATTTGTTAGTGATAGCCAAATGAGTTTTCCTCATTATCTTCTTAGAGACACTCAAAACGGTAATGTTTCATAGGTGGTTTACAAAAGTCACTTATCCCAGTTTTAGCCTATATCCTACCTTTTATATTACTAAGTGGCCAGCGCAGAAAAACAGTTCTTATCAGAAGTGTTCAGTTCGTATCCGCTCGAAATGTGGCAGATGAAGCATTCTTTCATCCTTGCTATTCCTATTCCAAACTGCTGTCAAATTTGCAGAAACTTCATTCACACTAGGAATCAAATGGAAAACATGTGGTTGTTTACATTTTTGGTTGAAATGTTGCTTCACAATCTTATAGAGAGCAAACTTAAACACATTGTAGGAACATATGAAGCATATACATGTATAGCTAAAAACACCACAATTTTCCTGTTTGTCATTGAATTATTTGCAAAATATAATGAGAATAAGACTGGGCACCCATAACTTAGCAATGGCCTAAACGCTCTTTCAAAGTATGGACATGTCTGTAACTCATACACTTGCAGGTTAGTATACAAAAATATGACAAAGTTAACCATCAGATTTCATAACCAAAAAAAAAAAATGGCTGCAAATGCCACTGACCCTGGGCACATAGAAAAATAGAGTCATTTTAAAAAAATCAATTCAAGAAATTCGTCAGATCTTCTCTTTTACCCATACAAAATGAAGTTATTAAATCTCAAAGGGGGGCATTCTCCCAAAGTTTAGCTACAGTTTATCTGCCATAATGAGCTTTAACACAATGGCATACATATGATTTTGAGAGTAAAACCAGGAAACAGATAATAATATGTATTCACTTGTTCCCATTTCAATCATAAAACTTCTCATGTATTTTCTTGAAAAATTACAGCAGAAAAATGTAACTGTTGAATCTCACGATAAAACCATTAAGGAAAAATTGGAGAAAAAGATATTACATTAAAATGATATCTCTTTCAAAACATCTGTATAAATTTGCTTTTCAACTAAAATTGGCTTGCCGTTTCAAATACATGTGCTTTAAAACACTGTACAAAAGTAAGCAGCTTTAAAAAAAACTTTTACAATTACAAAATACTTGATCTACCAATCTTCTATGTTGGAATTAAATCACAACATGACATAAAGACATTATGGACAAATGTTACAATGCCTTAATTTAAGACAAATTAACTGCAAGTATCTTGCTAACTTTTGGAGCCAGGCTTTTTAATATCATTGCATCAAAAATCAGCCAGCCACAAGAGCTTGCTCTGCAAAGTTAGTGAGTAACAATTATGATGAGAAATGATCATGAACAGATTACAGGGGAATCAATGAGAGGACTCTGGGCTTCAAAAAAGTAATGATAAACATTTGAGCTTGACAGCCTTCTGAGGAAACACCGATGTCGTTTTATTTTTGAGGGACAAACATGAAGGATAAAAATCTGATTAAAATGTATGCATGCTCTTGTGTGCATATTGTTTTAATTTTTTTTTCAAAAGTGTAGGAAATTTGAGTGCACATTTGGAATACTTACACAACCAAATTCCATATCACAGATTCTTCTTGAGATAAAGATATGGGTGTGTCCTAACTGCCTTAAGTCTGAAGAAATGCCCCAAAGAACTGCAGTACAGTACAATTATGGGTGCCACTGCCTAAGACGTGTGAATCCTGATTGTTCATCTACCACTGTACCAGTGTCTGAAACTCTACCAGCTCTGAAACTATGCTTGCAAAAAAATATTGCAGGCTATAGGTTTTATGTTTTTGTTAGGTTTAATATTATCTCATACAGTTCTCAGATACTGAGTGTAATCATCACGATTCCATTTCTGAATAACTATAAACAGTTATTGTAGCTTAATGAACTTGGGAAAAGAAACCAAATATTTTGGTATTTAACTGATAACACCATATTGTGGCCAGTCATGAAAGATAAATCTCAAGGTAAATGTAACTTGTAAGTAGTCTGTGCATAACCAAATGTCAATAAAATCTGACGGATCAAGTATATCACTGTATTGATACCTACTTGTTTCAGGAACTGATGGGGGGGGGGGGGGGGGCAGAGAGCCATACAAAAACCATATCAGAGAATTTTAATTAGGCCCCTACTCAGCAATTGGACTATGGATTCAGTTTTAGAATCACTATCAAATAATAAACAGGACTTTTAAAAAAAAAATTATAATTAAGGTAAATAACTGACTCATTTCATGATTACATGTACATGTACGAGGTGTGTCTCAAAAATAACTTTCCCTACCTTGTAAAATCTTGAAATAATAAAACTAAATGCCTGAAACTTTACACAAATGAACACCAACATACGGAAATTCCCGTTAAAAACCTTGTGGCACTGCCTTGAACGGAATCAAATTTATAGGGGTTTGTTTGCACCATCTTTCATGAGTTTAACCAACAAAATGGATGTCAACATTTTGAGAAAATCGTTCTCCATATATGACATCAGAACAGTTATAAAATGTTCGATTCTTTTGGGAAAAAAGCCACCAGAAATTAATTAAGATCTATTAGCTGCTTTAGGAGATCACTCTCCAATTATTCAAACTGTAAGATAGATTCATCAGGAGCGAATCAGCGTTGTGGAAGGATCACAACATGGAAGGCCTGTGACTGCATGTGAAGATGCAAATATCGATATTGTAAAGATAGCCATTGGTGAAGACAAAAGGAAAACATGCACTCAGATATCAGATGAATTCCTATTTGTTCTGCTTCGGTTCATAGAATTTTGTCTGATGAACTTGACAAAAAGAAGATGTTCGCTAAATGGGTGGCCCTTTTGCTGAATCAAGATGAAAAGGAACAATGAGTGACGTGCAGCCGAAGTTTTCTTCGTCGTTTTCGTTGTGAGGATCAGCAGTTTTTGGATAGAATAATAATTGGTGATGAGACCTGGGTCTATTCTTGGGACCCAGAGCTGAAAAGACAATCTGTGTATGGCTGGACGCCGATGAACCTCGCCCAGTGAAAGTTCGTCGCAAACAGGATGCATTGAAAGCCATGCACATTCCTTTTTTTTTTTGATAACAAAGGTATCATCTTATTGTGGCCTGTTCCAATAGGCACTGCTGTCAATGCCATTTATTACAAATTGGTTATTCAAGAAAAGTTACGACCTGCCATAAGGAAAAAGCGACCTGGATTGCTTGAAATTGGTGTGATTTTCCACCATGACAATGCGCCTGTGCATACAGCCAATGTGGTGACAGAACTTCTGCACTCGTATAACTGGGAAATATTGAATCACTCCCGATATTCTCCTGATTTGGCCCCTGTGACTTTCACCTTTTCCCTAAAATGAAAGGACACCTTCGGGGACATTATACATTATTATGGCAACAAAAGCTGCTCTTAGAATGCTGGACAAAGAGACATATGATGCCATATTTGAAAGCTGGTTGCGTCGGTGGCAGAAGTGTTTGGACAATGTTGGTGACTATGTTGAATAGCTAATACACTGTATAATAAAGGTACACTGTTCCAAATTTTGTGACATTATCTTCAATGGTTTTCGAAATATGTGGTAGGGAAAGTTATGTTTGAGACACACCTTATATATTAAGAAGCAGTGATGGAGGGAGGGAGAAACTTGTACTGGCAAACTGAATGAGCTCATAATTCTTACATATATTGCAAATTTAGAGCACCCTCCCCCCTTGCCCCTTGTTTGCAATGGGAGTCCTAGCAATGAAAATCATCAGTTCTACTGAGGATACTTCTGGATATCAGGACCTCATCCTCTCTCTGAAATATCTGCGTCAAGTGATACAAGGATGTGTGTCATGACCTGGGTAATTAATTCTTCCTCTTGCAGATATTTCCTCTAAAATCAGCTACACGGCAGGCAAATTACAAGGTAGTGGCAATATTAATAATAAGAAAATGGAACTCAAAATTATTGCAAAAATGTAAAAAAGGAAGGATAAAAAGATGAAAATGAAAATGCAAATAACACTTGAATGTTGAAAACTCATAGGTTTTGTAAGCCTTAACTTTAGCTATGAAGTCACTGCCATATCGAGGGGTGTGTTGCCATGTTGTTATATGTGATGTTTTACCAATTTTGATGTTTTGTCATGAAAGTGGTTCTCTAACTCCTATTTTTATTATGTATAGGAGTCATTCCAACTAACAGATTAAAAACTTTTCGAGATATGTATTTATGGACGTAATGTTGTATTCTTAATTTCAAGCCTCATTTTCTCGAAAATGCACATACAACAATATGGCAAATACCCAACAACATTAATAGGTTATAAATTCTGACTTCCTGTTGTTCTTTCCACTGCACCCATCCCTTTTCTAAAATTACCTAACATAACACAGCCATAACATCCATAGCATGGATCATAATATCACACATCATTCACAACAAAATGGCATTGCAGACAGAAATGCCCAACAGCGTCAGATTACTATAACTTATCAGTCGCTTTTTCATTCAAAACCGTGTGGGTAGTATTCTGTATAACTAGCTCTCACATATTTTAGGAAGGAATATTGATTGCAATGAATATGTACCGGTAAGTATATATATTTTTGTCTCCAATGCGATTGTTTCAAATGTTGGAATGACTAAACATCCACCCCTTGCAATCGAATGTCAGATACATCTCTGTTTTAATATTAACAGTAGACAAAAAAATCGTTTCTAAAAAATCTACCTATGATATACATAACAGTGTTTCACTTTGTAGAACGCCGTCATAAAATACAATTGAATAATGTGCAACAAAAGTGTGAAAGTCAAAACTTCATACAATGGAAATAAACCATCATGAAATATAAATCCTTTCTCATTAACATAAGAAGCATCAACATTTTAATGGCACAGAATCACTGTCATCATAATGGCATGACATTTTATAAAATCATAACTCAAAAGTAAAATGAGAAATTGACAGCATAAACAGAACCATGTACGAGGAAAAATAATTCAGCCTTCTAACTCTATCATTTAACGGCATGATGTTTGTAGACCAACTTCAGGTGTAGGGAATGTCGACTTGATAATCTCACCGATTATTGTTTAACTCCCATATATAATAGCTGAATGAAAAATGTATCACATCCAGACACATTAAAGAAATTTACAAGTGGATGCTCTTTATTGGGCAGATAATGCACAAATATTAATGCATTAGATTACTACATGTACAATTTTCCTTCAGATAAAACCAGGCCCTTACTTGCCATAATCTTGAAACTGCTTTTTGCAGAAGTAGCAATATGCACACTACGCTGCTTGTTTTCAGTAATGAAGAGATCTTTTACAAATACATGTATCTTTGTAGGTGTGATGGAAAACTTTGGATTTGAGAAAAAATAAGCATTACTTGTAAGATAGGAAGTGGCCCAATTATTTCTGTCTTTCACGCAAATGGAGGGTGCTTAAGATTTTATTTAAAACAAAACTCTCTAAAAATGTAATTAGTAATTCTGTCTTCATAATGTGCCCACAAGAAGCTATTTCCAATACATGGGGTACATTCTAAACTGAATTTTACTTTGTTGCCAGTTATAATCACTCTATCTCAACTTGGATTAGATACACGTAATTTTTTTTTATTCCAGACAAAATACATTTGAAACTCTTACAATCTGAAAGTTTGCCTGCAGCAAATGGTGTGGCCCAATAATAAGCACTACAGTCACTTCTGATGGACACTGAGTTGGTAAGATTCTTAAATGAATATGGAAAGCTAATAATAATATCACCAACAGGTAATTAAAAATGTGTTATCTTTTTTTAAAATACCAGTTATGGCTTGATAACACAATCACAAAGTACTGCAAAAACAACAATAACAACAACAACAACAACAAAATGTTGGGAAAGAAAATGAACCATAAACATCACATAACCAACAATAATAAAGTAAACTCAGACTGTAAATTGGACTTAGTATATTTCAGCCTCTGCCAGTTTCCTCATTTAAAAAATAAAAAACAAAACAATAAGACATGGCAAAATGATTCTAAAACATATACATGTATATGCTAACAGTCTTGGGAAAATAAACTTGCAAACATGTTGAATCTCACAATTCCCTTAGATTTATCTCTAATGGATGAAAAAGCCAAGCTGTTCTTGCTAGTTGCAAAGCAAAATCAGTTTAAACTTAGGTTTGCCAGCAGTGAAAGAACTGATGATGAAAAGTAGCTCATTACAGTACAATCATAAACATTTACTTCAAAGAAAAGCCATCTATGTACGCTAGTTGGATAAAGAGCCATAATTCTGCAAAAGTGTGTATAACTGTAAGTAACCTAGCTACCCTCGTAAAACCTATTTAAAGAACTTAAGATGTCAACTCCTATCCCTCTTTCAGCTCCACATTAAAACGGTATTTACATTGACAAAAACCGATTTTCAGATGATAAATCTAAGTTTTCACCAATAGGCTATCCAAGAAGGGCAGAATTCTAACAACAACAACAACAAAAAACTAAAACAAAATAAAAACTGCCTAATAAATCTTAAAGCTATGCACTAGGAAGGACTGTCTCTGAGATCCAGCGAGGCTTCCACAAATTAATGCTGACAACATTTTACCTTACATACAAAAATATTCTAAGCAGCTATTCTATCGGAATCCAACTGAAAAGCAGCATATCAATGAAGGGATGAAGAGTGTACATGATTGCGCTAATATCTCAATATAAAGATGACAAACCATCTTATATTGAATTCAGTGAGGTATTTTACTTGGCTGCTATTAATAATCATGCACACAGATTCCAAATGTGTATAAAACAAATTTTTCACAAATATAGCTAAGCTGATAGTAATGCAGGCCTCTTTTCAACTTGTTGGTCTTATAATAGGGCAAAGTCATATTAAGACAGAACTTCTTCAAACTGTGTGTTCTCTCCATATCCAACTCAAATGTAAATTTTTTTTTTCAAAATTTAACAAGAAAATACTGGGGGGAAAGTGTTACAAATCTGACTTCTGGAACAAAAGTTTAATCATGCAACTGGACTGTGGTCAACAGTCTTTGAGAGACTCACAAGCACTTTAAATCAGAAGGGATGGCAAGTGCTTGTGTTTTCGATATCACAGTCATATTGGCCAAACTGACACAAAAATGGGATGAAATAATTTCAAATGGGGAAAAAATGGGCATGAAGAAACAAATCAACAGTTTTCATCACTGAATGACACACGCCTGAGATGCACTGCCATGACTGCCTGCAGCCTTTGCAAAACAGATTGCTTGCATCCAGTTATTCTGCACCATTTCATTTTCAGCATGAATATAATATGTTCTCCCATTCTGCTTACTCCTAATCCTGAAGGCATACTGCTTCTTGTCCACCCTAGTTTCGGATATGTCAGCATCTGTTAATGGGATCTTCTTCAAGGATCCCTGAAATGGGAGAGTAATACAGATATTATCTTCAAAATCTTGATCTCAATCTGCATGGCAGAACATGCACAATTAGTGCAGAACAAGAGGTGGATTGTACGAAAGAAGAGGCTTACATTCAAACCATGATAGTGGACTTTCTGAATCTCAGGTAAACCCCACTGTTTTCCGAGACTTTCTGTCGTGCCAGTTCAAACTTGTTAAGCTCCAGTTCTGCATTTTATGTTATCTTTTTTTTTTTTTTTTAAATCTGTCTGCCCTGGCATTAGATCACTAAAAATATTTGATTAGAAAACTAATTTTGAGTTCGACAGACAAAATACGAAATATGCCCATGGATAAAAAAAAGTGATCTAACTCCACTTTTGTTGGAAACTGAGATAAGAGTATCTTAAACATGTTCAGGGCCATCCAATCTTTCAATACAATAAAGGTCTCAACTCCCCCAATATGAAATAAAGTACTTACATTGCATCTTTTCTCTTCTTAGCCTATTTAAGTCAAAGAAAAAACATTTTTCAAAATCAATTTTCTCAAAAACAAAGTGGAGCTAGACTGTTTATTCATAGGCACATTAATCATTCTGAATAGTACTCTTGTGCTTTTACCAACATATTGCACAATAAATCTACACAAAACGTGCAGTTTTTTCCACGATTTTTAAAAGATTTTATGGCTTCTTTTATGCTCCAAAAATGGCATGAACAGTCTGGAAGTTTACCATCTGTACTTTATAACTTTTGTTCTGCATCAACAGAGACCCTAACAAACTTTCAAGATTCCTAAAGATTTAGAAAAAAATGTTATAACATGCAACTGATTCCACTATTTCTTTGAAACATTCAGGTAAAACCCGTCAGCCTCTGCAAAATTTCCTCTCAGTTTTGTAACACATCTCTTTACAACAACGTTTTGCTAACAATATGCTAAACTGAACAAGTGGAATGGTCTTGGCACTTGATGTTAAAAGATGCAATTATTGTTCTCTATTAAGATTTCAATTCTAAAGTCTCTCAAGCAAGCAGACAACAAGAAAGAAATGAAAAATTAATGCATTAACAATAACCAAAAGTTAACCCTGGCGAAGAAAGGCAAAGTCAGTTATTTTAACAACGCTTTTGATCGACTGTCACATAACAGCAAAGTACAGTCCAATCCACTTATCTCGACATGCCTTTTCTCGACATTCTGGGTAACTTGACACAATTTTTAAGTCCCAACCTGTTCCTTCTTTAATGCTACTAAATATTTCCCCGTAACTCGACGTGTTGATCCATTCTTTCCTTTTATATCGACACATTTCTCCTCGACCGCGGCAAAACAAGTGCACTAAATCTACTACTGTTCTACCAAAAATGCCCACGTAACTGCCCGCATTTAAGAGCTCTTTATTTCTTTTTGCGGTGCTGGCGGGGAGGGGTAGGAGACGGGGTGTGTGGACACAGAGGATGACCCTTGGCTTCAGTAACGCGGGTGTGGAGTGCCTTGCATTAGCATATGGTAGTAAAGGTACAGTGTACTATAGACTGAGTAATTTTTTTTCCCCACAAAACATTCATACGCCATTGATACTAGGCCTTGACCTAGATCTCTCGGTTAACTGCTGTACTGTGTGTGTATTGGTATCATCACTTCTTCTAAAGAAACAGGTCGAGGTAAAAAAACAACAGTAAAGCACTGCGCATTTGATAGCTACAGCATTTCTCCGATATCGGTAAATCTTTGCAACGCAACTGCTCTGCACAACGATGATATTGGAGGAACGGGTGACAATATGCCAATAACTAAAAGAAAAAGGGACATAACTGCAATATTTATTGGACACTTCCCATTAAGGTGATGTTTGATCCCCCCTCCTCCCCTTTTTTTTCTCTTCCACCACTAATCTGCTTTACTCGACATAAGTTGGACGGTCCCACTGATGTCGAGATATTAGAATTGCACTGTACTAACCAATACCGTGGCGCCATCAAAAAGAGTGGGATTTAAAAAAAAAAGGATTTTAATTCTGTATTACATAAACTTATAAATCCAATAATCCATGGTGAACAGTTTCTTCAAGTCACTGGACAATGTTTTCACCTTTACCTCTTCAAATTTGTGCACAAAAACAAAAACCAAATTATGGCTAAAAGGACATCAATGGAGATGAAACCAAACTATGAAGGAAATGAGGTGAACAGGTGATACATCCTTAAAAATCATTTGGCCACTTGAATAACAAATAAAAATATTACATTCAAAACCACCTGTTAGTACTTACTAAATCTGTTAACATGAACCTAGCATTATTAACCCTCAGGCTGTGCGAGGCGTCAAAACACGGCATCGACTTTCTGGCTGTTCACTCTGCACAGGCGTATAAATAGGGCAAGGTGAAGGTGACTGCGCAGCACGGTCACAGCGCCTAAAACCCGGTCGTTTAGTTTGGCCACCGAGCCCCCTATTGGGTCATCGCGACCGGGATCAGCGATGGGTCACTACACTTGCGACGGGCAGCGCTTTGCATGGGCAAATTAGATCAAATTGGTACTATTATGATTTATCGCCTTGCATTGTAACCAGGGCCGTCAGAATAACCATCTTGACGCACGTGAGAGATAAGGCTTTGAATTTTGCCGTGGAAGAAGATAGCTGTTATAGTTTTGTAATGGCAAGTAGCGAAAGGCTGTACATTTCGCTGAAGAAGATCTAATGCCTACTCATTTTAAAGCCACATAACAAAAAAAAGTGCTCTACACAAGGCACCAAAATGACGGTCAAACGGAGGACAAGACGTGTTCGTGTCCTGACGAAAAGGCATCGTTGTCGGAAGAATAGTAATCCACATATAGATGATTTATTTTACATCTGTACTCAGTAGTGTCAAAACTTACATCCAAAAACAAGCTGTATGTTATACATTGTCCTTCAAGATACAGCATGATTTAAGTATTATCGTAAGCACAATAATGTGTATAGGCAGCATTTTTCAAGTTGTTTTGCGACTCAGCGATGGCGCAATTTGAAGAATATGTGAGATCAAAACTTGCATGAGTTTCTCCAGTCTGTCAGTGATTCCTTGTGCGTGTTTCTCGCTTTGCTAGTGACTGGTGACTACTCTGTCTCTTGCTCTCCCGGCAGAGGCAGGCCCAAATCATGTTGTTTTATGAATGGACTGCAGTCATGTTTTAATATATGTTGCTTTGGAATGACTTTATTTCGAAAATGCCTCCCGAGCAATGTCATGAAGGTGTCTGTTGCTGTTTAAATTACAGGAGTCGATGCTTCCGTCCCGTGTGCACTATGTACAACAACATTATGAATTTGACTACATGATGTAATTGCGCTGGCCGCTGGTTCATTAGTGATCGTGCTTACGTCGGTAGTATTATTGACTGAATTTATGTCAAGGTCGAGACTGTTGCTAGGCAAGTCTAGGTGTTGAACGTTTCATACAATCTTCAAATTGAGATGGTGTTGATACATACTACACTGGTTGACTGTTTTATGACTATCAAAAGAACACCAAATCAGTCCGCCTCGGCTTGCTAGCTCTCGCACGTTCTTTACTGAAGTAGAGTTGAAACGTTATCGGTTATTCTTAACGAGCACCTACGACGGATAAACTTCAAATGTCTGTCATTTGAAAAGCCACTGATGTCAATTCCATAGATTAGTAATAACCCGTCACAGATTCACAAATCTTTGGCTTCCTTTTGAGTCGTTTCTGCTTTTTGTCACATTTTCCATTCCACAAATTCTTCAAAGTTTGTCGAGTGAAGAAAATGTGTCTTTCGCATGTATGGGTCACAGTGTAGTTGATATAGAATGAAACACATCCGCAGAATAATACACCAGCAATAGGATGTAAACTGATATTGTCCAGCGATGAGAGTTCCGACAAGCAAGAAATTTTTAGGTGTGAAATGGGAAAAGGTCTGTAATCAGGGGTCATAGAACACAATGCTTTGAACCACTGAAAATTTTTTCGGGTCGCCAGTTTCTATATGCGCGTAACCCTCACCCACACCCCCCCTTTAACAGTACTTAATACATATGAAATTAAACTTGTCAGGAAAACCTGAACAGTATAATGAGAATTAAAAATCCTCGCGCGAATTGCGCAAATTCGCGGATCCCCGGAGAACTATGACCCCTGTGTAATACATAGAACCAAAGTTCGTGGCAATCGATAGAGCCGTTTTGAAGCAATCAAGCAAGAAATACACCACTTAAAAAACAATATCATGAAAACGGGACATTGCACTGTGATCGGATTTTCACAGACTGAGAGAAGAGAAGTTGTGCTTTTGGTGCTATTAGTGAAGAAATTAGAGTTAATTAAGTCGTAAAGACGCCCGTGTCATCATTAACGGCTCGCCTGTAACCGATGCTGTAGCCCGCAGCGCGTGACCTCGGTGTAACCCAGATTGGGTGCGGTCAGTGTGCGATTTTATGGGTGGCCCAGGACCAAACTAAGTGGCTTGGTTTTGAGTGGAACTCGGCGCTGTGCAGTAGCCGTATTTTCACACATCAGGACACTGTCATCTTCGAGACATAACTACTGTCTTATTGCTCATTGTATCTTTTCTAAATCAAAGGCATTGTGACAAGGATATGTTAACCAGTGAACCACTTGTTGGACTTGCAAAGATTAAGCTTTCAAAGGCTCCCCTCACACTATCAAAAGGTGTAACATTGACATGCGAACTGTTACCCAACAAATTTGCAATATTATCTTATTTTCTCACAAGCTGACCATCATCTAGAATTGTCTGTATCTAAGAATCAATCAGATTCAGAAACAAGCTCTGAAACGAGTTTTGCCCCAAATGCCCACATTCGTTCCTAATATAAGTGTGTGCCAGTCTGGATGAAACCAAATTCATAGGGCTTGGGGGGCGTGGCTAGTTATCATGCTTTGTTCTCACGAAAATTACAGCTGTCAGTTTGGTACCATAAGTCAGATTATTGGTTAGAGATTTACTACTGACAAAGGTTTTACTGGTTAATTCATTATCAAGCATGATAAGGCACAGCAGCGAATGTTTTCATATCGATCAAATAAACCAAACCACATGGACAGCAGTAGTGTGGTCCTCGCACATTGGCAGGGGTCAGTGCGACCCAGATAAAAATAAGATTCCCCATGAGTAAGGTCACTGACCAGACAACGTGCTTTACGGGTAGCACGTGGGTGGTGGGTTAAGAAACATTTTGCTAGACCAATTATCTTACAATTATTAATGTGAATACTATAGTTTTATAAAATTCATCCACACTGGGAACACGTTTTGCATCCCCAATCACATTTTTCTTTTGCATAAAGTAAAGTCACGGACCCAGGCTTGTGAGAGATGCATGTTTTCCTCCAGCCGCAGCACAGGTATCTCTCTTTCTTGTACTTATAATAAGCCCACTATCACACTTTCTGTCCCTGAACATCCCACTCTGCCTTGTCATTACATGTCTTAAAAAAATCCCAGGATGTGCTTACTGCATGTTGATTGTACACTACCTTACTCATTGAAAAGACACCCCACTGTTCCTTTCCCACTTCATGCAGCCGCTTTATTTTGCATTGCTTGGGCCACATTGTGTTTGCAATACTAAGTTTAGGTTTAGCCTAACTGGCCCTTGGACAATTGAGTCTCCCTGGCGAGTTGGTCCTCCATAGAGAGGTTTTTGATAGTAAATGCATGTCTTGGCGATTGCTGAGAATTTCGATTAAGGGCCTTGACCTTTCCTTTCATATCTGCTGATATTTTAATGAAACTGAAGGTGACTGCACTTGACGGAACAATCGAAACACGCATGACCTGCACAGCAAGAATTTGGCGGGCTACACTGCACTTTAACCCATACCCCGCGCGCTACCCGTAAAGCCCGCTGCACGGTCAGTGACGTTACTCATGGAGAATCTTATCTGGGGTCACTGACCCGTGCCGCTATGCGATGACCACAAACGCTGTCCACGTGGTTCGGTTTTTATTGATCGGTATGAAAACATTCGCTGCTATGCCTTATCATGCTTGATAATGAATTAACCAGCAAAACCTTAGTCTGTAAGTCTCTAACCAATGATCTGACTTATGATTCCAAACTGACAGCTGTAGTTTTCGTGAGAACAAAACATGATAACTAGCCACGCCCTCCCAAGCCCTACACAAATGGTTTCATCCTGATTGACACATACTAATAAACCAATGTGGGCATTTGGGGCAAAGATTATTTCAGAGCTTGTTCTGATTGGTTCTTAGATACAGACAACTCCAGATGGTGGTCAGCTTGAGAGAAAATGAGATAATATTGCAAATTTGTTGAGCAACAGTTCGCATGTCGATGTTACATCTTTTGAAAGTGTGGGGAGAGCCTTTGAAAGCTTAGCCTAAGTCTTTGTGATTCCGACCAGTGGTTCACTGGTTAACATGTCCATGTCACAATGCGTTTGATTTAGAAGAGATACGGTGAACAATAACACAGTGGTTACGTCTCAAAAAGGTCAGTGACCTGATGCGTGAAAATACGGCTTGTGCGTGGCATGGTCAGCTTGACCTTCTCGACTTTTACCGCCCGTGCGGCATGAGCGCTTGCGAGTAAATACCGACAATTACCGCCCCTCGCAGGGTGAGGGTTAACTGGCACAGCAGTTGAAAAAGGCAACAACAATTTGTTATTTGATTCATTCACTACTGAATCAGTGAAAGTTAGGGAGGAGTACCTTACTCGAGTGCCACTTTGTCAGATTGATAAGTAACGACGTGAGGGTCTAGTCAGTTTGTATCATCGAGGCGGTAGGCCGATGTTCGTCTGGGCAGTAGTCAGATTGACATATCAGGGAAAGCCCCCGGGGTAGCTATGTATCATCTCTTTTAGTTAGTTTCTGGTCTTTGGCGCTCGAGTACGGAACTCCTTCCGAAAGTTATTTGTTAGTACTAGACTAGTAGCACATATTGGCAGATCTCTGCTTCAGCTCTTCCTTGGACAAGGCTTGGTAATTAATAACAAAAACTGAGATACAGTTTTGGTAAGATTTGGAGCCTCTACCTGAATTAAATTTAGGTATGAGTTCGTTAGATCTGGATCTCCTTTAAACTATTGCATAATGCTAGATGGGGCCTAATAATATCTAGATTCTAGATTAGGCCTAGATCTGGATAGGTAGATCTAGATCTAGTCTAGATCTAGGCCTATATCTAGATCTAGTAGGCCTACAAATAATATGAATACTGGTCCGCCATAACTAAGCCCACTGTGCTTAATGTCTTTCATAAAAGAACCTGTGACGTTTCAGCAGCGACACTACAGTGGCCCTGCCGACTTTTGTTTGTGAGAAGAATCAGTCACAGGTCAGAGAGAAAGGTGAGCTCACCTGAGGGGATTCGCTATAATATAGGTCACAATTCTTCAGTAAAAACCACTGTTTTTTCCATTTTCGCGAAAGTCTTGCTCTCTTCATTAAATAACCTTTGATCTCTGTGTCTGTTACGTCAGCATCTGGTTGTGAATCGGAACGATTTGACAAACTGTTTGTTTTTTGACTGTCCGTCGTTACTGAGTCAGAACAGGAAGCCATGTTGGAAAACTTGTCAACAACAAGATTTATCAAAAACCAGTATAATGTCGTGATAATATAGGTTACAGGTAGGTTACTTCATGTTAGACTTATCTAAATACGTCTCGGTTTCATACAGAGACACAATTTACACGTCTTCTGATCTATTTGCAAGTTACAAGTAATGAAAAGAAGAGAAATGCTAGTTTTACGACAATGCCAAATTTTGTCTGCGACTTTTGAACTCAATAGGAATGGATTGATTCTTAAAACTAGAAGATATACAAACAGTGATAAATCTGATTCACTTTGTGTTTACATCTTCAAAGACAGGAAAAAACAACATTTGCCAAGTCCAGGATAGATGAAATGAGAAATGTCACCGTGCACCATGGGTTATCTTTAGCGACATTTCAGAACGGAACAAATTCTAATAATGGTAGGTAACAACACTGGTCAGATTTTCGTCACACAGGGTTTGCTCGCAGAAAGAGCTCACAACACTCGAGACCGAGTGCCAGTGCGAACCACTTGTAGCAGACGATTACCGAAATGATCGACTAGATGGAATAAGTGTATCGATTAGCCTAGGGTTGGGGTTTTTAACTCATAGCCCAACCTTGATTGCCGCGGGAATCGACGTGAGTAAAGTACTTTGGCTATTAGAACGGAAAGAAATCAGTGCCACTATTGTCGCGGACGCTGTCAAGTGTCGCACATAATACTGAAATGGATGTAGACACAAGTTTTATGAGTCGAGGGAGGATTTCCTTTTTCATGCAAATTGGTCTGATGAGGGAACCAATTTATGTTGACACTGACGCAACAATAGCAGTATTACACGACCAAGCATGTGCCTTCGTCGACAGAAAGGTAAGTGAAATTTTATTAACTTTGTCATTAAAATCTATGGTTCAGCTGTATGCATGCCACTTTGGCCTCCATGTATCCTCAGCTTTCAGCATCGGCGAAGCTGTGTACGTCTGAGTGTTATTGGCCACGCCCATTTTGTAAGCCAAATGAGTGAAATCAATGAAGCGCGGTATGCATTTATCTGGATAATTTATTTTCAGGTGGCATTTGATTAGAATATTTTTAAGCTAAAGGCGAAAATTCTTCCAGTGGTCATCAGAATACACAGTTTTGTGTCATACCATTTCCGTACTCTATCTTGTCGACAATGCGCAGTGTCCCTTCTTCTCCTTACGGATTAGGCGATCCAAAAGTATGAAAATGCTAACACAAAAATATCAGAAAGCGTTTTATCCACGATACTCAAACTAAGATTTATGGTGACCTAATCTAGAATGCATTTGTTCTATTTACGGTCTGGCCCAGCCTCTTTGAAGAAAAGAAAATTCTGCACGGTAGTTCAGCATAGCATCAAGTTTATTCAAAGCAGTTTATTAGCCTTATTTGCAGCATGGAATCTAGGAGGATTTCCTTCTCTATTCTGTTCAACTTTTCTTTCCTTCATGGCCTAAATTTGGGTAGATCTATGCTTTTTATACTTGGCAACAACACCAAACTTAAGTTTCATTTTTGTGAAGATAGGACTCTTCAGCGGATTCCATATTTAGAATTTGAAGTCAGCAGAAGGATTTAAATATGGCTGCATATCAGTAATATTACTGCAAAACACTAGCTTTTCTCAGCATATTGGCTTAAATGTTGTTAAATGATTTTAAGGTAAAATGAACCCTGGACAAAAATATGGTTAGGCCTACATAGGTTTATTAATATTGTAAAAAGTTAGAAAGTTTTTTTTTTACTACTTTCACATTTTCCGCTCCGATCATTCACCACAATTTACTGGTTTTCTCAAATACCGAAATTGAAATCATGATCATGACCTGAAACTTTTGCTGGCAGCTTTTTGTCTCGTAGAAGGTGTGAGGCCTAGGCTAGAGTTTATAAATAAGTTTCTTAAGTAGTCATTCTCAATTAATTGTACTCTTCTAAAACTGATGTTGTCATAATTCATGGGTCATTTAAATTCTGATTGTTTAGACAACCGTAAGCACAATTTGTGAACTTGTGGGAACAAATCAACTTTATAGTTAGATTTATTACAGTGTCAACTGTTTTCTTCTTTTACTTTTCTTGTCAACATTGATATTATACATGTAGATCTCATTCCCAATTCATCATTGTTAGTGGGATCATCCTAACTTAGGCTAAATACTGCTAATATTACAAGGTAAACATGAACCTTAGTTTTTGTTACTTGCAAAAAGTGAAAAGAAGGAAAAACCTGTAAAATATCTGTCTTATTTGTGAGCTGCCCTTGAGTACTATTCAATGTCATTCATGTTACCATTGTCATGATCACATTAGGATCATAAATGCCGTGCTAGGTTACGACGTCAGTGAGTTAATTTTTACGATCTTGTTGATTATAACCAGCGTAATTTGTCCTTGAGCTGTTCTCGTGAACAGTTTGTTTTGAATTTGAAACACCTTTTTTCTGATAGATGGAGAGAAGGAAGGGCGAGACAGAATAAATGTATAGCTAGGAATGACAGAGCAGTTCTCGACCCCGTGATTTTGATTAACATAGATAAGGGGCGAGTAAAGGTAGTTTATTTAGACGCTTAGTTGGCGTTCGGAAATTCGTGCATAAGAGTAGAAAGCACGGGGTTTGAAGATTTTAGTAGTTAATGTTTCGCATTTTAATTTTGTCTAGACCGTAAAATTGACCTTGATTTTGGCGCAAGGCCATGACAAGCATAAATTAACATTGCAGGCTGAGCTGAAGCGACTGCACCAATCAAATGTATGAATCTGGACGGAAGGTCGAGACATAGCTTTAGTATTTAAACCCGTGCAGAGCTTAGATAGATGCCACATGTAGACAATCCATTTACGAGGTGGACGGCGATAGTCCTCAGCCAGATGAGAGACATAGAGATGCAGTTGAGCAGTCCATATTGTGAGGAGCGTGATGTTTTAAAGCTCCAGAGCCTAAGCTACTTGGTTTGATATGAACCCACAGCGTTTACATCCAGCGCTCTCACTCCCAGTGAGGGCCTAATGGTGAGAGTTCATACTAATTTGTAATGATGAAAGTGAACCGTTCTACTTACTTTTGAAGACAGTTTCAGAGCTACCGCCAGACAACGCATGGTTGTACAAGCATTCTCAATGGCATGTCTAGAGGAAATGTCCATATCATAACATGTCTCATTGAATTAATAGAATTTAAACTGTTATATCCGTCGCCACGTGCGCGGATTCTATTTGGCATCTAACTCATATGACCTGCAAGTAGTTAGAGTGAATAAGTTAGTCTTTATAGAAAGCTGTAGTTTCATTAGTTAGATTCAGTTGCCTTTGAATTGATATTTATATTTATAATTATATTTGTTACATTAATTCCTGTAATTAAACTGCCCTACAGTTCTGCTAAAAATCAAAGTAATTGATTTATTTAGTTTTTAGAGTGCAAGTATTTTTTTTTGTGTGTTCGTCGATTGTGGGAGCGGACCTCGAAAGAGTGTCAGTCGAATTCTCCCCATCTAACCCACATCGCGACAACCATAAATACCAAATTACTTGAACATTGACATGTAAAGCAAGTTAAACAACAAAATTCTTTTCTACGGTGAGAAAGAATTTATTGTAAATTTAATGGACCTGATCAGACATCGAGAAGTAGATTACTGCTCATTAATTGAAGAGCACACTCATGGTACACAATGGAAATAGAATCCTTACTGTAGATAATGAATTAAAAATGTTGAAGTCCTCTGTGAAATATCAGTCCACTTCCTGACATTGACAGATCATTTGATCTGCTTATTAGAACATTCTCATATATCATCATATCATACATAATGGGGTGATCAGTACTAACTCATTCAATACAGTTTAGTAAGTCAAATATTCAGGTCACGTTTTTCGCTTTGCTATAGAAAGCCAGATATTTGGCTTGAATGGACACTGTTTTTCTAACACAAATATCTAAGCCAACTTTTCGAAATATCCAATCCTGTCCGCATTCATTGATTTTCCTTTATTTTGATGTACATGTATATGAAATGTCTTGTGTTCATACTGAGTGAAAGAAGAACATCTTGGAACCGCCCCCAATTTTCAAACTGGATATTGTTGAGAGTTCCCGTCCACACCCACAGAAGTTATCGTAGTGAATGAGTTAATTTTTAAAACTTGTACAACACCAGTGCAAAACTTAGCCCCTTTCTCTTAGACAACATCAGCATACCTGTCACAGTTTACATCAAAATTTATCCTGTTCAAACCTCCGATCTGGGGAGGATAATGTCTTTGATAACCTTTGTGACATGAAAGATGCTAAGAAACAGTTGAGTTGTCAGTGTGTCAGTGAAGTTTCTCAACCACAATACCTTTTTCCTCATCACCAATACAAGTACACACTGACTAGTGACAGATGTAATGAACGGTGCTGCTCTATGTTCAGTGTACATTAAGTCAATAATTATAAGGATCAGTTACGATAAAGCGGCATTTTTTCGCTCTCTCTCTCTCTCTGTCTTTCTCACCCTTACCCTCTTTTCTCTCTCTCTCTCTCTCTCTCTCTCACACACACGCACACAAATTAAAATAATAATAATAAATAATCGCCATCTCAACCATTACTTTATCTATGCAGTTTGCATCAGTCTACTCTTCTTACTCTTTTCTTGTCTTTCTCTGTACTTTCACAAGTACAGACTCACACTTTCTCGTGTGTTCATAATTATAAGCTCGGAAAGCGCACACACGACCCCAAGCACTCCACACTAAAGTGACAGCTCCTTGCGCCCGTTTAGTCATCCATACCTGTGTACAGGACACACCTGTCTCATTTGTCAGATGGTTACGGCACTTTACAAGCAGGAAAGGTCCCCTGACCTTCCCAGTTTCGGCTACAGTTAACTTCTTCAGGCTATGAACTTGTTGATGGCCACTTCGTTAAGTCCAGTTTACCTTTACTTTGGACCCATTTTTAACCTTAGCCTAAAATGTTGAAGCTGTATAAGTCAGTGAGAGATCCAGCATAAGGCATATAGATATAATATTACATGTTTATGAAACTAGTCAGATTGATGTTTTCTGGCCTGGGGTTGAGATTAAATGTAACCAAGGAAGAAGTGAGAAATAAAATAATTCTTATGTTTTCGTTTCAAAAACCTCCAAAACAACATGGGGGACATTATAATATAAAGCGACCACCACAACCAATTGCAGGTTTATAGGTGATGCATTTTTTTTTTCACCATTATTAGATCTATAGGCCCTACCCAAGAAACATTAGCAAGGAATTCATCTAACTGATACACTGTATGTTTTAAGATTTCGCGCCTTTGTCATTTCAAAAGTGTCTTCCTGCTGATGGTATCAGTTACCAGAATAGTTTACCCGGCTTTTGCATCAAGGACAAGACGCGACTTTTTTTTTTTTTCGGCGGTAGCGGTATAATTATTTGAAGAATGAAGTAGAATCTTTCACAGATTTGTAACCGCCAAGTAAAGTCAGGACAAGTTTTCCTCGTTCTTCCTAGAACGTGTAGTTTGCTGGGCGGCGAAGAAGTCCTTCATTTCGGAAGGACTGGTGGAAAAGACTCATCTGTTTCCTCACCCCACCCCAAATATCCAACATGCACACCTTCCCAAGTCTCCTTTACGTAAATCAATTTTGGTTGCTTGTCTTGTACCATTCGATTAGCCTATTGACCTGGTCCCACATGCTAGGAAAGAGAGTTTAGAAATAGACGGGTAAGATAAGGAAACGTATCAACAGTTATTCTTGTTGTCTACAAAACAAATGTTTCCTTTAATTCCAACAGTCCATAAAAACAAACATTCGTGGGAGAATAATGGCTAGGTTTACTTGTTGTCGTGATACCTCAGTCTTACGTAGTCAATTTCACATTATGGGGTCGATAGACCAGACCCATAATAACGGGAACCATTGCGTCTCCCCACGTTTTGTTCCTACAATCGAACGTAGCTCGCTGAATCGGCTGCCTGGATTTCAACCAGATTGATGTGTTCTGTAGATACACAGGCAGGCGGGCAGATAGATAAATAGACAGACAGATATATAGATGGAGCATACCATATATAGTAACAAGCCAGTTCTGGATGTCCCATGTCTCCCGTGCATATTCTACAGCTGCTGAAGCAATTAATGCAGGCGTTGTACAAAATACCCCACGTGTGAGTGCATGTGTATCTGTGAGTGCGTGCGCGCATGTGTGTGTGGCGCAAGATTAGATTTGTGTGACTGAACATTGTTTAGTAAACTTCATCTTTAGCGTCAGTTACACGAGAAGCCAATCATGCCAGCATCACTACGTCAATCTGACGTAGATTCCCGCCGGGTTGGTAGGATAACCGTAGGGGCGGGTTCACGACATCAAACTGACGTCGAGGCGATGTCGTATAACCAGCGGATCTGCACGTCGGAACGATGCACATTCCTGTGTGCAAACTTGACGTCAATCCTGTGCTTCGGATTTCCGTAACATGCTGGCTGGGATACGAAGAACCGGTAGATTACGCAAATTCGGAAATAAAGTGTTGTGTAAACATGTTTATGAAGGTCTCTAAAATATGAAGAAGAAAGGGGATATTATGTCCATTAGAATCCGTGCACATATGTTTGCTAGAAACTGAACGAATATGTAATACAGTATCTGTTCCGGCGGCTGTATTCTTTGTTAGGTGTAACGCTCAGGCACTTGGTTATGGGGAGTTTAGAGACGCCCCCTCTGGTCACCACCTTCCCCGCCCATCTCTCAATATCCCCAGTGTGTTGCTTGCTGTATTGCGTCAAGGGCCCGCTGACCATCCGCTTTGCCTTCATACATTCTGGGTGCGGGGGCAGTAACAGTTGGCTTGCTCATCATGCACTTGTTTCACATTATTTTATCCCTCGTCTGTTTTGGTGTCACATGAAGTACACTCTTCTTGTTCTGTAACCCCGGGTCACAAGGGCCATTCTTTGTCTACATTATATCTCTCAGAGACCGCATCTCCTGTGCAGTTACCATGGAATAGTTTGCCTCACCAAATCTGTACGCTTAAATACCGGTATATAATTCTATGATAGCCATAGATATTAAACTAATATTGAAAGAGAAAAGCTAGAGCTCAGTACGAAATTGGAATGTGATCAGCTAGGTAGTGTCCACATGTCTTTATAGCCAAAAACTTGCATTGTTTTCGTTTTAGAATTTGTTTGTCATTTGAAATGTAATTTTTGTACACTTATGGTATTACTTGTTACTAACACAGGGTTTGCTAATTAATAAACGTTTTTTTCTTGTACGTGTGTGTTGGGTGGGGGGGGGGGGGAGTACATTTAGTCTTAGTTGGTGGCTTTCGAGGCCTCATTCCATCCCTAAATTATGTAGATGTCACTATCAGCCTGTTCTCTTAAAATATGTGGTTTGATTTTTAATGCACTGTATTATGATAAGCATAATTATTGTCACGAGCAGAGTTAGGGTCTTGGGGATGTTACGACTGCACGAGAGGCAGCTAACTCACACTCGGACACAACCACACAAGAAAAGTATTAAATAACTAGAGCCTATATATGTCAGGCCGGTCAGGCCATAGTTTACATAAATATTAATAACAAAACAAAAGACAATAGGGGTATATATTCAAACCAAAAAAACTCTAATTAATAACTTAACCAATGATATTCATGTAACTATGGAGGTACTGCAATCAATAGCAAATAGGCATATTATACGAAACTAGATATCAATTTAAAGTGACAGTTGAGTCGCCACTGGCCAGTCGCCAGGCAAACTCTCCCTAAATCATATGGGCTTGAGTGTTAGGAGAGTCCAGTATGTTCAAAGCCTACAGAAGCACTCTTCGGCTTGTAGGTAATTTAAGCAGTTGCCAAAAGACTATATTTTATGCACAATCACTATTCAATTCATCAACAATGTGCTATATTATTCCAATCATACTATGGCAATAGATCTATGATACAGGACACTCGTGGTCGAGTGCCAGCTGGGGTTTCCTTAGTCTTCCTATGAGGCTGTAGTTCTCTCTCTATCTCCGATCTCTATTATGCTTGAACAAATAAGATATATTACCATTGGTCACGCCTACTGGTAGGCGCGAACATCAATATAGCGCAGCGTGGGCTTTCAAAGGTCAGCCCACTCAGACCTTTCTTTCTAGAGCTCAGTCAGTCCGTTAGCAAGGACTTCTTGTCTTCAAAGCACACAGTTCAGGTACTGGTCAACCGGAGATACTTCACGACACGATGCTTCTGCTCGTCTGTATTCACCAAATCTGAACGTTACACGATGTTTTATACTATCTGGCTACCCAGCGTGCTAGTCCGCTGGCCCAATTAGTTCAGCTATCTCATAGGTCGAAACCTCCCCCCATTTTAATTGTAGTAATACGTCTGCACTATTCTACCAGCCAGTTAACGTGCAAAAACTTGTCTAGTCATACTTAATGTCAACTATCCCCACCTTGTTTCACCCCTACTCCATTACTTATTAATCACGAACATTAAAACCCACAAGCGTGAATCTAACAGTTTAACTTTACATTTATTTACTCACCAACTATAATTCGCGAGGGCCGTTCAAGGCCACCAGCCAATTTCTCATGGCCCTGGTAAAACAACAACAACTCACTCTCTGCGTGAGTTTTAACAACATCTGAATCATGACACATCCCCCACCCCAGTTAAAATTTGCAGTTTTAACGATATAACAGATTATCGTAAGGGGAAGGCATGAGTCGAGAAATTGCTCGAAAGGTGAACTTAACTAGGTAAGAACTAAGACTACTACAAAAGTTGAAAAAAACCTACAGGACGGGTATCATTGATGGACAAAACTTCATGAAAATCTTAAGGCTCCGTCCAAAAGTATATATCTCTCTGAGGATTAAATCTTACCTCTAAATACGTAGACATTAACAATCATAACTCTAAAATTTTAGAGTACAACACTGATCCTGTGCGAATGTCATCAGGAATGCATACATACAATGAATAATACTCAAGAAAAGATAACTATAGTAGCATCGATGGCATTAGTGGATCTGGACTCCTGGTCTGCCATGACTTCTCGTCCTCGACCCTGGGCAACAACGTCTGGTGTGGCCAAAATACGGGTCGACGTCAGTAAAATAGCTGTTGGATCAAAGGAAAGCAAAGGGGTGGGTGAAAAGTGTTCACAATGGGTGAACAATATGTGATACCATCCTTCGGTCTCTGAATGAGGTGCTAATCAGTATCCAACGCCAATACATATGACAGACTAAAATACAACAAGATTAAGGTAACCGTGATAATAGGTCGGCATGGACATTATCTCCACCAGGAATGGCCTTTATAATGAAGCGGTATTCCTGAAGGGCCAGACTCCATCTGGTCAAACGAGCGTTCTTGGCTCGGTTCGATTTTAAAAATAACAACGGTTTATGGTCTGTCTCGATGACGAATTCCGTCATAAGTAGGTAGCGGGAAAACGCGTCTACGGCGTATACAATCGCCAGGCATTCTCGCTCTATAATAGCGTATCTCTGCTCTCTCGGAAGTAATTTCCGGCTAGCGTACATACAAGGGCGCAATAAGCCATCTCTTTCCTGAAGCAAAACAGCTCCAATTCCTTGGTCCGACGCGTCAGTTCGGACGGTGAAGGTGCGCCTAATATTCGATAGGATAAGCAGCGGCGAACTGGAGAACAGTTGCTGTACTGTCGCGAGCGCGGTGGCGCACTGCGTATTCCAGGTAATTTTGTTGGGTCTGTCTTTTCTTGTAAGATCGGATAACGGGGCCGTAAGGGCCGAAAAATTAGGAACGAATTTCCGATAATAGCTTAAGAAGCCTAACAGGCTACGAACCTGCTTCTTAGTATGAGGAGCCTGGAGTTTTAAAATCTTACTTATCTTACTGTCGTCCGGTGTTTGGACGCCTTTGGCGATCGTATGTCCCAGAAAGTTAATCTGCGTATAACCCAGGAAGACTTTGCTAGGCTTAGCTGTAAGCCCGGCATCTCGAAGTTTACTAAGCACTTGACGAAGTGCTTCTAAGTGGCCTTTCCAATCCGTATGGAAAGCGCAAATGTCGTCAAAGTAGCTTAGGACGCATGGTGTCTGCTGCAATAGGATGTTCATCATCCTCGCAAATGTCGCTGGTGCCGTTACGAGACCGAATGGCATGAATCTCCATTGCATGAGACCCATAGGGGTCTGAAACGCTGTGTACTGTTTACTGGCCTCTTCCATTGGGATTTGCCAGTAGCCTTTAGCCAAATCTATTTTCGAAAACACGGACGACTCGGCCAATCGCGCAAATAGATCTTCCTGATTCGGGATAGGTTCAGCATCGTAAATGGTTAGAGCGTTAAGCTTCCTGTAATCGATACAAAATCTAACGGAACCGTCTGTTTTCTTTACTAGTACAATCGGCGAGCAGTAAGGGCTCGTCGAGCGCTCAATGACTCCTAAGCTGAGCATCTTTTCCACCTCGGACTGTATGGTGTCGTGCGCTTGCTGCGGGCGCGGGTAGGGTTTGACAAACACGGGTACGTCCGAGTGCAACCGGATGACGTGTTGAACTAAGGATGTTTTACCCGGCAAATCAGTGAATACTGGCGAAAACTCCCGAACAAGATTCATGATGTCCTGTGTTTTACTTTGATCCAGCTCTGGATTGATATTAACGGAAGTCGCGTCCTCTGTGGCTTGCAAGGATAGGAGCGATCTAGTCATAGATAATGGCTCCCGGTCGTTGTCATCGATAGTGACCATCGCTGCGTTTGCTTGGGCCACAACATGGCATGAATGATCGTGATGAGTTTGATCATCGGTAAGATACTTTTTCAACATATTAATATGGTACACCTTATCGTTACCACGTATGGTAATGAGATAATTAACTCTCGAGAGTCGCTTTTTAACTAGAAAGGGGCCTTTCCAAGTGAGGAGTAGCTTGTTATTCGTTTCTGGTAGCAGCACCAATGCCCGATCTCCGACTGACAGGGTTCTTAACCGACTACCCCGATCGCGATATCCTATAAATGACCTGGTCCGTACGCATGCAAATTGTCGAGCCAGGTCGCATGCATTAACTATTCTATGTCGGAGATCGACTATGTACTGATACGCGGATCGCGTATCAGGAACGTCGGTATCAGAACCGGCGTATAAATCGCGTAAAATGGCCATCGGGCCACGTGGTTTTCGACCGTATAAAAGTTCAAACGAGGAAAAACCCGTTGTCGCATTTGGGAGTTCCCTATATGCGAACAAGATGGCCGGAAGTCGACGGTCCCAGTCACCAGGTCTATCGGCGGAAACACGTGCCAGCATAGTTTTCATGGTGGCATTCCAGCGCTCGCAACAGCCATTGGACTGTGGATGGTATGGCGACGTAAGTTTCTGCCTAATGCCCGTGAGTTCCAATACTTTCCTGAAAAGGTCAGAGGTGAATTGCGGACCTCTATCGGATAATAATTCGGACGGGAATCCGATACGTGTGAATATGATCACCAATGCCTCGGCGACGTGATCGGCCGATATTTCCTTTAAAGGGACAGCCTCAGGCCAACGGGTGGCATAATCGATTACTGATAGAATAAACCGATGGCCTCTATCCGAGTTCGGTAATGGCCCGACGATGTCGACGGCAACTCGCTGAAATGGAGTGGAAACCGGCGGCATCTCTTGTATAGGTGCCCGCGAAGTTTTTCCTTTGGGGGTTCTTTTCTGGCATGTATCGCAACGCGACACATAGCTATTTATGTCCCCGTAAACCCCGGGCCAAAAAAAATGAGACAGGACTCTCCATTTTGTTCTCGCTTTGCCTTGGTGGCCCGCCAATGGCGTGTCGTGCGCGAGGCGGGTGATGTCTCGGCGAAATGATCTCGGTATGACCAATTGCAAAATAGTTTCGCGCTTTCCCCGAAAAACGCGATATAGGAGGTCGTCTTTAAGGCAGAACCTGGATGTATCCGGGTTGTCCGGATCAATCTTAGCAAAGAGGGGCTTTAGTGATGGATCTGTGCGCTGTTCGTTACGAAAAATCTCGGGGGTTACATTCAAATCGACGACAGGCGATCGTAATGTGTCGTCACTCTGGCGACGCGATTGTTGTCTTGTCGTGACACACGCAATGTCGTTATCATCCCAAATCCCGAGTTCGCAATCGGAGACGTCCTTTAAGTGGGGAATATTCCCAATGATTAGGTCGGCGACCGGATTTGGTAGCACGCAGGCCGTGACAACACCAGTTATAAACGGTGTGTCAACATATATTTCCGCCAAACGAAAATGTTCAACTGAACCACCAAAAGTAATGCATGTCGCATCGCGATCCAGGAGTTGTGCAGGACGGACCAGCGATTCACGTACACCGACGGTCGTACAGCCTGAATCTCGCAATACGGATGCTCGTATGGCGTTTACTCGTCCCTCATACAATGTCAGCGCGCCTCGCTCGTGGAGGGCGGACATAACTGGAATAACTTTATCTACGGTTTCGGCATTCCTAGTTCTGTAACCGCGGTTTTCGGTGAATGCTACAGAGCATGCATTTGCCGCATCTAATCTAACTCTGCATTGTCGCGCAATGTGACCTCCGGCGCCACATCTATAACAGTAGACTGGATTATCATCCCTTCGAGGTGTACCTCGATTAGAAGGAAATGTGGGCGCTTGATAGTAGTTGTTACGCGGTCCTCCGGTAGGGAAAGGACGTGTATATCGGGGTTCCCAGTCCCGAGAAAATTTATGGGGATTCGGTTGCCTCCTGCTAACCGGCGGCTCGGACCGTGGACGAAGCTGCGGCGACTGTCGAAAGGGCTGTCTTGATTGTCTCGACGGTACCGGTGTCTTAGTAGCAGCGCCGGCGTAACACGGTTCGCTTACTTTAGCTTTAGCTAACGATCGATTAGGGTGAGCCGCAGCATACCGTTCCGCTATCGATGTTATCTCGACGGTAGTTTTGGGGGCTTGTTCCTTAAAATGCGCCACCAGGTCCGTGTGGCAGGACATATATATTTGGTCTTTAATTATCAAATCATATAGTTTCTTGTAGTTTCCCTCTTCCACACCGGCCAACTCAGTCCAACGGCTGAGTAGGTGGCGGAGGCGGTCCACGTAAGTAGAGAAATTCTCAGATGCCTCCGGCTTGCAATCGCGGAAACGCTTATGAAATCCATCTTCCGTATGTTGGAAACGCTTTAATAGCGCGGTCTTTAGAATGTCATAGTCCCTAGCGTCATCAATAGTGAGGCTATGGAAAACTTCCAACGCTCTCCCTGTCAAAAGATTGGCGAGGCATGACGTGTACTCACTACGCTGCCATCCCGCGCAAACGGCATGGAGTTCGAAGCGGTGTAGGTAGGAATCAATACGATCAACCTTATCATTAAAGGTTGGCAATTTAGGCTTCGTTTTATTATTGGAAGTAACTTCCGGAGCCCCGGTAGGTTGGGCTTGCTTCGCTTCTAACTGTTTCAAAGCGAGCTCGTACTCTCTTTGAGCCTGTTTTTCCGCGCGTTCCGCGGCTCTATCGTCTCATTCCGCAGCTTTTTCTTGGCGTAATATCTCCGCGGCCTTTTCTTGGCGTAATATCTCCGCGGCCTTTTCTTGGCGTAATATCTCCGCGGCCTTTTCTTGGCGTAATATCTCCGCGGCCTTTTCTTCTCGTAATCTCTCCGCGGCCTTTTCTTCTCGTTCTTCTTTCAGTTTCTGGTCTACCCAAGAAGCACGCTGAGCTTCCGGTATGCCAAATGATTGGGCTAGTTCCAAATATTTCTGTAGTTCGGCCATGATATCGGTCGATAATGCGATATAATAATGTCCTAATCGAGGACAGCTTCTGAAAAATCTCTAACTTTATTCTCCCTTGAAGCAATTTATCAATTGCACTCTGCGGGTGTTCGTTCCTGCAGTATGAACGAAATTAACGAAATCAACAACAAACTGTACGTCTTAGTCAACCAAGTAGTGGTTGAGCTATCTCAGTGATCACTTAACTCCACGTATTTCTCCTAATCCTCAAGCAGTCAGTCTACTGCTTCCGTGATTGGTCGTTTACTAACGATACCAATGTAATATTCCCAGTGTATTTTCCGTACACTCCTAGCAGCGTTCCCTCTGCTATAAATCGGAATAAATCAATATTCACGATATTAACTTCCTTGGCTATACAAGCCTAACAACTCTAATATCCAGATTATCTCTCAACGTGCCCTAGACACGTGATTTATCCCAGGCAATAATATAGCAAGTATGAATACAAAATTGTCACAAATCCCAGACTGGGAGATGTAATAAGTTATGACAGGACAACAATCACGAACAACCAAGTTAACACTTAACAGAACAATCCATCAGACTCACACATTTATTAAACATAATTATACATATAATAGCGCAATTACATATATTATATTATTGAATGACTGCCGTACAACGGCCTTATTCTCACACACACGCTCCCTCGGATCCACAATCCGGTAGTTACTCCTAAAGGCACTTCGGCCTCAGCCTCTCCCCTCAGGGTCTTAATAGTACATTAATAAGTTACTGGCACCGCAGTCTCTCAATATCCCCTTCCTACTGTCATACACCTTAACACTCCCCTAGCACCTCCGCAGGGCAATAACACATTATTATTTCCATAGCCATCAACATGGCAACAACATAGTATCAGTTCACTAGCCTATCAACATGGCAACAACATAGTATCAGTTCACTAGCCTATCAACATGGCAACAATATAGTCTCTCATTCACTCTCATATCTACGTCCCTGTCCGTGGCCTGACTGCCACGACTTTATGTGCCTCTACTGTCCTGCACTGACAGCCTCACTTCTGGCCTATGTGTGGCCTCCGGCCCTATGCTGGCCTATCCCCTGTGCTCATCGAGGTGGCTCTGCGGCCCGTCCCCGACACCTACAAGAATAACATTACATTGGTATAATACCCTACCATTTCTATTCACTCCACCTCTCCTTACAATCCATGAAGCGTACACACACTAGTTCACCTTTCACTCACCACACATCTTACGGTAACACACCTCCATCGGAGTACACACTACTCACTCGCGCTACAAATCCATGCACTCACTTTCGTCTATCGCTCATGGCGCACATTGCTATATCCAATATCAAGGACTTCCACATTCCTCACATATACTTATTCACATCATGGTAATAGACGAATATAATATAATACATCAATCATAATAATCAATCGACATTCTACATACCAGTCATAACTGGAAAGACTCTCACTAGTCTTCTCGACTGCTTCCCCTTTATGTCCGCCCGATGGGCTTTTATTCACACGTCCGATCCCTAGGACCTTCTAACTTGCAGTGATAGTTATACAGCGCTTTCGCCTCCTTCAGACCCCGCCCCACTACTACTCACAACAGCACGCTTAACTTGCTGTCTACTGTGAGTCCTTACTCTACACCCGCTCTGTAGCAATCCCCTTAATTGCACTCACTCCACTCGTGACAAAAATATAATAATGCAACACTATAATGGAAAAGAATTACATGGAGAGTAAGACGAGACTAACAGAAAGAACAAACGACAACAGACCTGACTAACCTGAAACTATCTACAAAAAGGTAAGAAAAAGAACAGGAGAGACGTCTTCCTAAAATACGAGGAAGATAGAACGCTAACAATCTATACGAATAACAGGTCCCTACAGAACTATTCAAGGCAAAGCATACCTCACACCCGGTTTAAACCACCATCTAGATCGACTAGTCTGGCAAGAAAGGTAAGCTGAGTCTCGATCCCTTCCAACCTCCCGCCTATCTAATCTAACACAAAAGAAAAATAATGCCTGTCAAAAGTACGGGAGCTGGAACGACGAACCCCTCAAACGAAGACAAATACAGATGGTTCACTTAACTGGGCAAAATGGACTGGCTCTTTCCTTTGGTCCACAGCGCTGGTCTTGTCTTTTCCTGATGCTAGCTGTCAGTCCCTCGTAGTGGTCCCAGGATCAATGACGAGAGGACATGCCAGACATGTGGGGGAGAAACAAAAAAAAAAAATCAGCAGTATACAAAACTATAAACTACAAAAATGACATAAATAACAGTGGAGTCTAGAGTGGTAGACCTGCAGCTGTTGACGGGGTCCTCTTCAGATGATAGTAGTGTCCTCTAGATGTCAGAGGGTGACGGGTCCTCTTCAGATGTCAGTGGGGTCCCCTCCAGATGTCACGAGCAGAGTTAGGGTCTTGGGGATGTTACGACTGCACGAGAGGCAGCTAACTCACACTCGGACACAACCACACAAGAAAAGTATTAAATAACTAGAGCCTATATATGTCAGGCCGGTCAGGCCATCATCATCATCATTGCCTTTCTCACCCTGGATCAGGGTATAGGCCACCAACAAACACCTTCCATCCCTCTCTATCATGGGCCAGCCTCTTTACATTATTCCAAGTCTTTCCGCTTCGTTGCACATCATTTTCTCTGGCTCTTCTCCACGTTCCGCGCGGCCTTCCTCTTGATCTCTTGCCCTGGGGATTCCAGTCCAATACCTTCTTCGTGATGCTGTTTCCTGGCCTCCTGAGAGTGTGGCCGATCCATCTCCATCGCCTCCTACCAATTTCCTCTCTGACTGGGTTCTGTCTTGTTCTTTTCCATACAATTTCATTGCTGACCTTGTCTGTCCATCTGATCTTAAGTAGCTTCCTCAAACATCTGTTGATGAAAACTTGGATTCTCTTTATGCAGGCCTGGGACGCATTCCAAGTCTCACATCCATACAACAGGACTGACTTCACGTTCGAGTTGAATATCCTCAGCTTTGTTTTTAGAGATATATCCTTGGTTCTCCAAATCTTGCTTAAGATGTGAAAGCTGCCTGTGCCTTTCCAATTCGTGCTTTGACTTCTGCCTCTGTTCCTCCCTTATTGTTAATGATACTACCAAGATAGCAGAAGGACTCTACATCTTCCAGTGGTTGATCTCCTACTGTGACTTGTTCGCTTAGGGGTGCAACAATTTTTAGGACCTTCGACTTCGCGGGATGTATCCTCAATCCAATAGATTCTGAAATTTTGTTTAGAGCTGTAGTCTTTGCTTGCATCTGGTCGTGTGTGTGCGACAATAGTGCCAAGTCATCTGCAAAATCTAGATCGTCCAGCTGTGTCCATGGGGTCCATTGTATGCCATTTCTTCCTCCACTGGTGGTTTCTTTCATAAGCCAATCAATCACCAGGATAAACAGAAATGGGGACAGCAAACAACCCTGCCTAACACCAGTCTTGATATCAAAGCTGTCAGTAAGCTCACCATCATGTACGACTCTGCAACTTGTCCCCTCGTACATGCTCTTGATAAGATTCACCATCTTCTCTGGGATTCCATAATGTCTCAATATTCTCCACAGTGTTTCTCTATCGATGCTATCAAAGGCCTTCTCGTAGTCAAGGAAGTTCACTATCAGTTGGGAGTTCCACTCTAGCGACTGCTCTACTATGATTCTCAGCGTGGCGATCTGGTCGGTGGTTGATCGATTACTCCTGAAACCAGCTTGCTCCTCGCGAAGTTTTTGGTCTGTTGCATTCTGTATTCGCTTGAGAATAATCCGATTGAAAACCTTTCCTGGGATGGAGAGAAGTGTGATTCCTCTGTAGTTACTACAATTGCTGAGGTCCCCTTTTTTTGGGAGCTTCACGAGCTGTCCTTCCTTCCAGTCCTTTGGAAACTTGCCTCCGATCCAAATCCTCGAGAATAGTGAGTGCAGACCCTCTGCAGCCCCAGCAGCATCTGCCTTCAGCGCCTCTGGTGGGATCTGGTCTGGTCCAGCTGCCTTCCCTCGATTTAACTGCTTTATGGCATCATTAATCTCTGCTTTAGTCGGAGGGTCGCAACTGATCGGTAAATCATTTCTTGCGGGTAGAATGTCGGGTGGGTTGCTTGGTGGAGGTCTGTTCAAGAGGCTGTTAAAATGTTCTATCCATCTTTTTGCCTGAGCTTCCTTTCCAAAAATAGCCTTCCTGTTGTAATCCTTGACAGGAACTTCAGGTTTTCCATATTTTCCAGCAAGAGTCTTTGTAGTCTGGTAGAGGATCCTCATGTGTCCTCCTGTTGCTGCCTTCTCTGCTTTCTCTGCTAACATTCCTATGAACTCCTCTTTGTCTTTTTTAATTGATTTTTTGACCTCTTTAGCTGATGCTCGGTACTCTTCCTGGTTACCAACTCTTGAGCTTCTTGTACGACTTGCATTTACCCGTTCTTTTAGGTCTCTTCTTATCCTTATCAAGTCCAGTGATTTTTGACTGATCCATTCCTTGTGTTCCACTTTCTTTTCCCCAATAACATCCTGACATGTCGATGTAAATACTCCTTTTACCTTAGCCCAGTGAGTCTCCAAATCTACTGTCTCTTCGAGGTCAACAAGGGGTTTGAATCTATTCCTCAGTGTCAGCTGGAACTCTTCCTTCTTGTCTCCATCCAGAAGGCTCACTTGAAACTTTCTCCTCTTTGTTCCTGCTCTGGTACCTTGTTTCTTGAGGCGGAGTTTGAGTCTTGCCAGCAGCATGTGATGGTCAGATCCAACATCTGCTCCTCTCTGTACTATGACATCCTCTAGTGAGCGTCTGAATCGTCGGGTGATGCAAAAGTGGTCAATCTGATTTTCAGTTACTCCATCCGGTGAAATCCAAGTGGCCTTATGGATCCTCTTGTGTGGGAATACTGAACCTCCAATCACATAGCTGTTAAATGCGCAGAAACTTGCAAACCGCTCTCCATTCTCATTCATTTGTCCTAAACCATTGCACCCCATAATGTCCTCATACCCTGTATTGTCCTGTCCTATCTTGGCATTGGCGTCTCCCATTATAATGTTCACATCTTTTCTTGGCAATGTGTCAACTATTTCCTGAAGCTGGTTGTAGAAGTCGTCCTTGTCCTCATCGGTTGCTTCATTTGTTGGGGCGTATATCTGCACAATGTTCATGTTGATGTTCTTGTTCTTAGTAGTAAATGATGCCAATATAATTCTCCTTCCATAGGGTTCCCATCCCCTCAGTGACCTCTGGGCGTGCTTGCTCAAGATGATCGCTACTCCTTCTGTATGCTTTTTGTCCTCCCTTCCAGAATACAAAATCTTTTCCCCAGTATTAAGTTGTTTCAGTCCGGACTGTATCCAGCGGGTCTCGCTAACTCCAAGTATGTGCAGTCTGTATCGCCTCATCTCCATTGTAACCTGGGCACTCTTTCCTGCTTCATACATGGAGCGGACATTCCACGACGCAATCCGGAGTGACTTGCTTGATGAAGGAGCAGTCGGGCCAGTGGAGTCCTTTCGGCTTTGTCCATTGTCCTTCATTGAATCTACAGGTGCAGATGCTCCCCCTTCTCCCAAGATAAAAGACTGATTTGAAGTATTTGCTTGTGTTTCTGTAACTGGTTTATTTTTTACAGGGTGGGTAGTTGGCCCACCGCCAACTGGCTCTTCTCGGGAGACCAGGACCTTTGCACCTTTAGTCGCCTCTTACGACACGCAGTATCACGTCAGATGTATTCTCTGCTGTCCCTCTTCTACAAGAGAGCCCCGCATCTGCACGGGCGGGTCAGGCCATAGTTTACATAAATATTAATAACAAAACAAAAGACAATAGGGGTATATATTCAAACCAAAAAAACTCTTAATAACTTAACCAATGATATTCATGTAACTATGGAGGTACTGCAATCAATAGCAAATAGGCATATTATACGAAACTAGATATCAATTTAAAGTGACAGTTGAGTCGCCACTGGCCAGTCGCCAGGCAAACTCTCCCTAAATCATATGGGCTTGAGTGTTAGGAGAGTCCAGTATGTTCAAAGCCTACAGAAGCACTCTTCGGCTTGTAGGTAATTTAAGCAGTTGCCAAAAGACTATATTTTATGCACAATCACTATTCAATTCATCAACAATGTGCTATATTATTCCAATCATACTATGGCAATAGATCTATGATACAGGACACTCGTGGTCGAGTGCCAGCTGGGGTTTCCTTAGTCTTCCTATGAGGCTGTAGTTCTCTCTCTATCTCCGATCTCTATTATGCTTGAACAAATAAGATATATTACCATTGGTCACGCCTACTGGTAGGCGCGAACATCAATATAGCGCAGCGTGGGCTTTCAAAGGTCAGCCCACTCAGACCTTTCTTTCTAGAGCTCAGTCAGTCCGTTAGCAAGGACTTCTTGTCTTCAAAGCACACAGTTCAGGTACTGGTCAACCGGAGATACTTCACGACACGATGCTTCTGCTCGTCTGTATTCACCAAATCTGAACGTTACACGATGTTTTATACTATCTGGCTACCCAGCGTGCTAGTCCGCTGGCCCAATTAGTTCAGCTATCTCATAGGTCGAAACCTCCCCCCATTTTAATTGTAGTAATACGTCTGCACTATTCTACCAGCCAGTTAACGTGCAAAAACTTGTCTAGTCATACTTAATGTCAACTATCCCCACCTTGTTTCACCCCTACTCCATTACTTATTAATCACGAACATTAAAACCCACAAGCGTGAATCTAACAGTTTAACTTTACATTTATTTACTCACCAACTATAATTCGCGAGGGCCGTTCAAGGCCACCAGCCAATTTCTCATGGCCCTGGTAAAACAACAACAACTCACTCTCTGCGTGAGTTTTAACAACATCTGAATCATGACAATTATATCCTAAAGAAATGCCCAAGTGCAGGATCAGCGTGCACTTAATAGACCACTGCATGTTTTTCTAGGACACGAGTAATCTGCTCAAGGAAATGGAAGAAAGATTAAGATAATTTGGTCTCAACTCTCATGCTGTTGATGTAAACATATATGTACTAAGTTAGCAAATGCATGTATTTAGCGGGCTATAGACAGAAACTTGCTCGTGATCATGCTGTATTATGGACTCTCCCTTTCCTGCCCCTCCCATCCACCACCCCCTCCCCCTAAAATATTACACACACAAACACGTTTATTGATTTTAGTTTGACCGTGATTTATCAACAACAAAAAATAATAATGATAAGCTTTTATAATATGTCATTTTGTAGTTGTTGTTTACATTCATTTGACTATAAATCGCTTTTGTAAGTTCCAGAATTTCTTTTGCAAAGGCAGCATTGTCTGGGCAAAAGAGAAGTAATGATGGGTGATCCGGTGTGGCGCTGAGAAGCTCAAAACACCTCAATGATTGAATAGATTTAGGCTTGAAATCGGACATTTTGGAAAACTCAAAAGACTCATGATGAGGAGATAAAAAGAGGTAGTTTGAGGACAATTTATGATGCCGTCGCAGTAACAATTAAACTGTAAACGTTTTGTATTGAGTTTCTATAGAAGTTAGTGATTCGGACTCTGCGGTTCAGACCGCAAACTTAACTTTGTCTGGCGTCATTTCGAGCTCTTTAGCTGGTTAATGGATCCTCCCTGATTTGCAAGTTTCCCGTTGATCCATAGGCAACATCTCCTTCAGCACAGAGACAACCGCATTGTTCAGCTTCACTAATGAACTGTTGGCACAAACAGTTGCCTCAAAGTACGCGAGTTACACGAGAGTTTCCTGTGACATTTAAGAGTCAATTTGTAAATAACTAGTGTCTTTCTCTGGCACGCAGAGGCTGATGCTATTGTTATTGTGATTGTCATCGTGCCGAAGATGACACCATTTAAGGACCGGTGATTGCAACAATAGATTGAAGAAATGTAAATAGCAAAGATATAGTTCTTATGCCTACTTCTCCGTTAGCTTGTGAATCTGTCCAAACCCTTATATCCCCCCCCCCCCCACTCCCCTCTTCTTTTCCATAGTGAGAAGTTACCTTTAGCCACTGTAAAATTTGTACATCAAGTAGATTATTCTGGTGGTGTTTCAGTGGCAGATGGTCGTTGTTGTTGTTGTTATTGCATTGGTTGACATTGTCGTTGTTGTTTTTGAATGCATGAATGTTTAAGTCTGTACATGTAAAAACTGTTCTTTATTTGTGAAGAAATATTTTGATGAGAATCCGGGAGAGGGGATGTGTCAGTGCAAGCAGTTTGGTAGTTGTATGCCGGGTTACGGAGTTGTCTTTTAGTCATTTTAGTAGTTTCTTTATATATTTGGTATAGATAAATATGAAGTTGTTAGTTGTTAGTTGTTTTTTTTCTCTCCTTTTTTTCTGGAATTTGTTTTTATTTTTATTATTTTCTATGGCATTGGCCATATTTGAGATATGTTCTAGAACAGTTGCAGCATTTCTTTCAACGGCAATAGAGAAGCCCAATAAATAATATCAGTGTGAGGGAAGCTAGATTTTTCGTCCTCTCACCGAACACTGACTGCAGGGCTAGAGTGGAGAGAGTGACAGCAGTCAGCTCAACAGGTTACATGTATACCCACCTCACATAAGAATACTGCCATTGTTTGCCGCGGAAGATCAGATTCGTTCTCAGCTGTGTCAGATGTTGTACTGTTCACGGTGATGTCCTTCGGTGGGTTTGTGATACAACCAGGGGTCAAAACAAGGTGTGTTCTCAAACTAGTACACACACACACACACACACACACACACACACACACACTCTCTCTCTCTCTCTCTCTCTCTCTCTCTCTCTCTCTCTCTCTCTCTTTCTCTCTCTCTATGTCTGTATGCATGTTTGTCTGTCTGTCTGTCTGTCCAGCTGTCTGTCATCTGTCCATATCTGTGTGTCTGTCTGCCTGTGTATCTTATCTGAGATGACATTCTGCAAGGCATGCCTCTGGGTCTTAGTGCTGATTGACTTTGCCTGGTAGTAGGAAATTGCTTTTATTTTACTGTATTAAAAGAAAGAAAAAAAAGCAGAAGTAACAGGAGTATGTGCTGTCAGTAATATTAAATTTTGACAGAATTTTCATTATTATTTTTATTCGGGTAAAAGTGGTGGTGTCGATTTGAAGCTCTGAGACGCTAATGAAATTAAGGATAAACATGTATCAGACAGTTTGGGGGCCCAGCGTATTTTTCGTGATGAGGATTTCAATGTTATGAAATGAATATAAAATTACCCAGTTAAGCCGCAAACAGCCTGACAATATCAGTTCTTGGCGTATTGAGTTCGGTTACGTTGTGAAATCGGTTTTGATTTGGTATGGACATTCATCTTGAGTAATCCAGATGATGATCAACTGCAGCACAACACGTTGTACAATGTAGTAAGATGTCAGTAAAATGCGTGGAAGGTACCAGTTTGCCCACTGGCTCGGGGAATACACAGATGTGATTTTTAAAGTTGAGTTTCGATCACAAATGTGTAAACTGAGGCCCAGAACGAAATTTCCTGTCATACTTTTTAATTCTACTTGAAGGAAATGCGTCTTTTTTTTCTGGTTCAAAATGTCGGAACACTTTCTTCTGTTCAACTCAGTGGTGACTCAAAATCAATGAAAGAATTAACAATTTAGCGAACTTTGAGACCTTTTAAAATATGCCCTCGTACACCTCTACGTATTTTTCTACGCATAATATGATAGTTTGTAGAATTTAAGGCTCAGCGATATAAAAGCCTTCACGGTTGCATTGGAGGCCTTACTTCCTTTATAGTATGATTAACACGGTAATGCCAACAGTGGCAGTAACAAACTTACCACTGATGAGCGTAGGAGCAATAACCGTATTTGTGAAGTTTAACGTCAGCATTCTGGTCGTGCCGAAGTATCCTTGAACACGGAAGTAGTTGGTTATCATAGAGAAGAAAAAGAACTGTCAAGGACTGGAAGAAACGAAGCAAAACCCAGCATAACCATCCCTTGCCTTTGTCTTTTAGTATTATGTATAATTGGAGTATCGATTCTTATTGAGAATCATCCAGAATGACAGCATGTCAGAAAAACGGAACCATGTACCATTCTCATGTAGAACATTAATGAAAACTCCAGATATATCCGTAATGCATTTTTTGTTTTGCTTTGCTTTACAAGGTAAGACAGATTTGTTATGAATAAAATGTAGTCCTTAAAGCATATAAATTCGGTTAATTCCAGTTGGTAAAAATTAAAATCAATTACTGTCGTAATAATATAGTCATTACTAGCATTCTCTTGTGTGTTAATTAGAGTAGACCGGCATCAAAAGTCCAATGTACCAAAACAACTATCACGACAACAACAGACTATTAGCAGGTATTACCGGGAGGATTCTTAGACCAGCAACGCCGAATGCCTGCGAGAAATGGCTTATCTGTCAAGACAACCCATTCTAAGAAGATCCGCATTGTCTGAAACGCGTAGCCTGTCAGGTTCGGGCTGCGAATGCACGCTGAAATTATGCATACTATTTTGTTAAATGAATGCACGTATTTTATTAACTCGGCTAGTATGTCTGGAGTGAAACTTGACATTGGCCTTAACCGCATTGTCTGAGTTGTATTGTTTTAATAGCTGTTAATGTGGAAATATTTGTTCTGCCCCCCACCTAATGCACTTAGATAAAGTGTCATGTCATTTTGCCCATCCATTACACCGAACAACCCTCTTCTGGTCTATGCATGGTAAATCCGGTAAAATGCCATAACACCCGCCTTGTTATTCATTTTCTAGCCACTTTATCGTTCATCAGCCACTTAATTTTTTGAAAACATCATTTGGAAATAATGTGAAAATATCAATTTCCCAAGTTTATTATAGTAGAAGCAATAAAAAGCCATTTTGGGGCGGTTGTTCAAAATGGAATTGGAAACCATCGGAACTGTTTTGATATGACCCTAGAATATAGAATATCTTTCATGGGGACCTTTATTTATTATTCCTTCAATAATTAAGCGAACTTATGGCAGAGTGCTTTTGGAGACTATGTTTTATTTGCAACTTTGTACTAATTTTCTCTCACTGTTCGTTTATCTGTCAGACAATGCCTGTCCACCTTGCGGCTCTTTCTTTCTCTCACCCTGTAGCTCTTTCTGGCCGTTCTCCCCTTTCCACTCCCTTCCACATCCTCCTCTTTGGTCTCACTATTGTCTTCTTAATAATTTGTTGACATATGTCAGTGGATGTGGCGGAATCGGGCGGCTTGGAAATTTTTATATCTAAAAAAAAAAAAAATAATAATAATAATTCTGAGACGATTTCAAGCAAACTATTTTAACTGAGTGCAGAAAAATGGCATATGTTTCATATTATTTGCATAGAAAATGTTTCCCCCTATGGATGGGGTTTTCTCAGGAATTTGCTCTTTCACCTGAAGCCCTTTTCCGCTCTAGCCACACTCTCTTTGTGATGTTATTTTTAAATGGCACCCGAGGTACGCCCCCCTTCCCCCCTAGTTGAAAAAAAAAAAAAAGAAAAGAAAAATCAACTGCAACTTCAGAGCTCGTGATTTGTTTAAAAGGCCGGGCAGAAACAACAATAACAACAAACTTACGACTCCTGCATTAACTATAGTAGGCTGTAAGGGGAAAGAAACCCATGTAATTACAGTGCAGCGTGGTATACATTTTCGTTCATTGTGGTCTTGCTTTGTTTGCGTCAATGCCTTCCTTTGTTTGACAAACAGAGGCTCAATATTGGAAAATGCAAAGAGTCGCAAACCCGGATAAGTCTACATTATTTGGTTCGTCTGGGTAAACCCGCTATCAAAAATAACAACAATAATAGAAGGTAAGGTTTTATAATAACAGAGTATCCCAGAAGAATGGAAACTTCAGTACCGAAAGGGTTTAGAATAGATGGAGTTTTCGATCGACTGTCTGAGACACTGGCAAAAAGTTCTTTGTTCGTTGGATGATCATTTTAAGGTGATTTCACAAAATGCCTTTTTCTTGAAAATGCTGTTTCGAGAAAATCGCGATTTAGTTTTGCGGTCTCTAAATTTAAATGTAGCAAACAAAATGCAGTTTTTATAGACTGAAGTGGCACATTGTGATGTCTTTTAACTTTGTGTAAAGTTTTATTTGAATTGGTGCTGAATTAAATGATATTTGAAAAAAAAAAAGTGTTTTGTAAGATTAAAGGCATTTTGTCATCTCACTTGGCCTCAGGCGAACGCCTATATTTCAAAAAAAAAAAAAAAGGCCTTTTGTCATCTCAGTTGGCCTCATGCGAACGCCTATATTTCAAAAAAAAAAAAAGAAGACCTTTTGTCATGTCACTTGGCCTCAGGCGAACGCCTTTATTTCGAAAAATAGGCGTTCTGTCGCCTTTCACCAGAAATAAGGCATGGGTTTTGAAAAATTGTTGTTGTTTTTTTTAAAAATAATTTAGAAATGGCTATGCTTTTTCAAATTCTGATAAGCTCATAAGATGAGGATATTGTTGAGGAGAATCAGTGATGAAATGAAAAATTTTCGCGCCAAAATTAAAAAAGGTGTTTTGTCAAATCACGTTAGCATTATCGTAATAGACAAAAGAAAGTACATGTATATAATTATCATGTCGTTCCTCATTGCTTACTGTTGTTGAGAGGAAAATGTACAGAAAGCAGACAAAAGAGAGTTGATGTATTAGATGTAGCTCTCGAAACATTTGTGCCAGTTCCGAGTGAAAGGGCCTACTGAAAACACTCCCAGGGCCGGATTTAGACCTTGGGGGACGCAGGGGCACTTCGGTTCCGTGGGTTCCTCATACATAGGAATCACAGGCACAGCAAATCACCAGATTTACACATGGAAGTCCCATTTATTACGTGTGATTGGAACCGACAAATTGTACGTTCATCGAAGGGTAAAAAATCTAAAATGAGTTATTTATGTGAAGCAAACGCATGTAATTAATAGACCTCTGTACAAAGAACATAGCCATGATGCCATGATGTCATGAAGTCTTTAGTTTCTGTAGATAACAGTGGCTGACCCAACGATTTATACAACAAAGTTACACTCACTGTTATATTTTTTTAACGGGGAGGGGGTGGGGCTTGGCAGAAGGCCAGGTTCTATTACGCCTTTTGCTCCCCTCTTCCTGTAGAAACGGCCCTGAAAACGACCCTGAATGAATTATATTGTGATTCCCGCAACAGCAGTATAATAAGTCTTAGCAAGACATAAACCCCACTGCTCTGTCATTCACGGTTATCACTGAAAAAAGAAATTCCCATCAAAATATCAGACCAGTCCTGTGGAATATCAATTGCTGGGTCAAACGAATCCAATTTCTAGTATTTTTGATTCTCATATTTGAAGTGAGTATTTAATATAACAACGGTGTATAATATTATTATGATGTTGTTTGCGCAAGTTCGGTCTGTAGAATGTGTTGTGGTACCGATGTGGAAGGAAAACCTTGGACAATGACAGTTATTATGGTGCCAGTGGCTAAGAAGTCAGAATTGAAACCTGCTATTATTTGCTGCAATAGCACTGTACATGTACCAAATTCTTAAAAGAGTTTTGTATTTTCCTTTTTTTCCTTTTCTTCTTTGTTTATGGGTTCAGAAGAGTAGCTGAGTTCTTGTTAAGACCGAATAAAAGAACTTAAAGGTCTCTCATGTCCTACGGCAAAAATTGCGAAATTTAGCCAGAGCAGGTTAAAAAAAAAAGTAACAGTGGGTTTGATAAAAACCTGTTAAATTGCTGTCTTCCTGGAAAAATTATAATTACAGTATATATATAATATACATATATATATATGCAGTTTATGCCCAACTGGCTCATCCACTAAAGTTTAATTTTCTCGTTTTCAATGCCGTAGAAAGTGTAGACGGTACAAAGGACGATTCAGAAGAGTAAATAATAACAACAACAACAACAAAAAAAGGCCGTAATTTTTCCTTACCATAAGAGCAATCGCCGTGCAGTAGAGATGCGGTTTAAATCTGCACCTCGGGCGCTCGTTATTTTTCAGTTCAGGTGCACTATCTGGAACAAACAAAGGCAGCCATGGTTAAATAAGGGGAGAAATCATCTAATAAGACGATAACTCCATTGCGGGTATCTCAAGAGACACCAGTTATGTAGTATGGGAGATATTGTGAGTTGGGCGTAATGTCGTATCGCAACGATAATTGTGGACATGTAGTCCATTGGCTGGGGTGCCCGGGGTAAATCTGTTACGGCATTAATTTCAGTTCTGGATAATTACATAGATTATTTTGGATCCACCTCAACTTCTTGTTTCCTTTTAAGTATCTTTGATTGCTTGTTGTTAGTTATTGTGTTTTCAGATGCTGTCCTATCGCACGCATTCCCCTTGCGCATTACTGTCAGCAATTCAGGCGACTATTGTCATGAAAGGGCAACAATCTGCGCGCACGGCAGTTTCTCTAGTGAAAACTCAGTAATGGGCGTCATGAGATGTGAATAGTCAAATATAAAAAAGCGGCGTGGAAAAGGTGGGGCTCAGTTTTGAAAATTTATGCAAATTACTCCCAGTGTTATTCGGCAATCGCAAACTACATTATTTTGAAGGAACTCAAATGAAAATTGCACATTTGGAGGTTTTGTGCTTATGTCCGAGTTGCCTGAATATTGCAACTTATTCTTAAAATTTATGATGGCTGTGTCTGTTGAAAGAATTGTGGTTTAAAAAACAACAACGACGTCAGCAACATTACAACCACGGCCATCAGTATCACTGCCGTTATTCCAGACTATGTCTGTCTCACCCTTTTTTACTGAATGAATATGTAACCGCGACCCAATTATCAAATTAAATGCCACAGCTAATGTTTATATGGGATTAGTGCACGAATCTGTCTTCAAGTCGGCATCTGATGACGAATGGGAATTGTCCAGTTATGTATTTCACCAACCTTTATACACTAGGAGTAGGATCCCATGCACTGCGAATTTATGAACCCATGCATTATTTTCATTTTTTGTTGTTGTTGTTGTTATAATTACTTCAACTCAGTGTCCTAGCTGGTTTTCATAGTTTATTAGTAGCTGAATAAAATAATAGAACATCAAGTGCAAGGTATACCAGTTTTAAGAGACACCTGTCGATTTCTATGAAATTCAGTGATAGAATTGCCTTAGTAGAAGTCATGCAGCATCCATTGAGTCGGTAGTGGTAGCTTTGAAATTTCCATACGTCAAGAAATTTAAATGCGGGAAAGGAAAAGCAGCATTTATGCCCGTTGTTACATAGTCAGACTTGGGGCACTTTTGTTTTCTATTCTGAAGGCAAGCTTGCTCGTGAGATTTGAGGAGTTGCGAAAATGTGATGTCCTTCCGCCCGTTATTGGAGGACATTCAAGGAGCAATGTCTCTGTTGATTTGAATCGAATAGTTATGCATACATCGACGGCAAGGAGGAAGATATTTTGCCGATATTTCTTGTTCAGTTGTGTTTTAACGCAGTTGTGTTGTTAACGTGTAGTTTTATGGCCTGAATATTAAACAGGGCGTCCCAAAAGTCTGGATCCGTAGGCAAAAATGAAATTAAACGTTTTATTACAGTAATGGTCAGATTGATGACCTGAGATTATGTGATGCATGGGAACACGTTTGGAAGAATCTTCCAAGAGTAGTGTAACACTCTTGGATCTGAATAAATAAAAGAACTCAATTTTCATGGAAGGAATAATGCCTATGGCTCCAGACTTTGGGGACACCCTGTATAAATAGTTAACATCTGAAAAAGTATCTGGCAGTCTTCGAACCCACCTGTCAAACAGTTTGCTCGCTAACTTCATCCTATCCCAAAATATTTGGAACCTATCTTGGCTTATTACTTGTACGTCAATGCCCAGTGCATGAGAGTTGCGGCATTTTTTCTTGAGTGAACACACATACGACTTGTTTTTGGTCATTAGAGCAGTATGTATCATTGGTAAGTCGCGAATGAAAGATAACAAAACATTAAAATGAAGCATCAGTAAGAAATAAAAAAAGTGTAAAATTCAATGGTTATACTTTAACTGAACGTGGGCAATAGTAAAAGGCCTGTTGCAACATCGTATAGCGTTTCTCATGTTTATGTAGATTGGGAATTAGATGGCGTGTTTTTTGTTAGTGGCGGTGAACAGCAGCCTCATGACTTCAAAAGTGCATCGCTATATTCACCGTTTTCACAAATACATTAGAGCGTGGAAGTTTTAAGATAGATGAAAATCTTTGAGGCCTGTGTCCGAGTGACATTATTTTCATTTTCTCCCCGTGCCTTTCAAGGAAATTGCTGAACAGAAAAACTTCAATATCTCTTTGTCTGAAACAGAAAAGTATCTTTTGAGAAGCGGCAGTGTTTCTTTTTCTGTGATCAAATCCGTTTCCAGAGAGACATCCTGACGCAAAGACAAGATTAGCCATTCTTTAGTAGGGCGATCTTATGCGGATGAACAAGGGACTATTGTATAACCCATCGTAATGACGGCCAAAGCGAAAGATTTGATGACCCTGCCAGCAGGCTTGACGGCGATTCGACTTCACAGAGAAATGGCCGACTGGAGTGAATTATCGACTCGTTACCTCCATCTTCGTCAGACAGGAACGAGGAAAATAATTGCCGATCCATAGGTTTCAGCTGCGCTGTTGTTAATCGTTCTGTGTCTACGGCAGGGGATTTCAAGCGTGATGTTTTGGGGATTCTGGAGTATCTTGGCCTCAGCGAATAGGCCTACAAAACAGATCTATTCAGCCTCCCCCTGTAAGAAACAAACACTTGCATGAACGTACACGCAGTTCAAACAGTCAATTTTGAAATTGGAAGGGTTGTTTGTTTTTTCTTCGGGGGGCGGGGACAAAGGAAATGACTAATTTTTACGGGTTACCTGATGGCGACATTCCCCTCTTGAAGTAAGTCATTTTTTTTCTTCCTTTCTTGTTAATGTTTTGGACACACATATTCTGATGTCGTATAATCTACCAAAGCCAGAAGTTTTTAACAGCAGAGCATCTCAGAAGAGTTTCTTTTCGTTCGTTCTTTTGTTTTCTCCCCCAAATAACTTAATGATATACTTTTTATTTCAATATTATGGCTGCGTGTGTCTGCCCCCCCCCCCCAACTTCCCCCTTTCCTCAACCCCAGATTTGTAAATTTGTCTTTTCTTCGTTGTCTTCCGCGTTTGATGGAGTTGCAAACCAGAATTTTCCTAGTGTGAAGCGCGCAGTGTTCGAGATTTGAAAACCGTCTTTGTTTCGACGCATGTACTCATTTAATATCGAGCACTCTCTGTCAATTTTTTTTTTCACGCATCGTTCGTGCTCGGCACCCACACCCGTTGCGCAGTCTGCGGAAACAGATTCTGCCAGTTTGACTCAATGTGGGCGATACACGACACGTTTAGTCATCAGCATAACATTTCAGTCACGGACTTGATAGCATTGATTTTTATGTTCCATTCCTTGTGAGCTTTCTTTCTTTCTTTCCTCCTTTCACTAACTGTCTTTCTGTAGAAAGTGGAATTATTTTTCTACCCACGGAGATATGTCATATCAGAGAAAAATGGACTTTATTGAAGCATGAGAACATTATTATTCACGATTCACACCTAAGTAGATGTGGATCACATGACGTGACATTGTGTTCATACACCTGAGCGTCCGCATTCCTCTTTCAGCAGCCACGTCTCTTTGTTTGACTAACTTGTCAACAAACATTCATCTTAAGGGAACATGGTCATTGCCAAAATAGGTATGAATTTCTGAAAAAACTAACAAACAAACAAATTACCTTAAAGGGAGGAGGTGGTGGGGTCATTTGTACCATACATGAGTTTCCCTTCCCGACTTGAACTGCGTTTTACAATGACGGTGATCTTTCGCTTTGATGGAGGGAAAGGTCACTGGGTTTTTATGAGAGAAGTTCAGATTGCCCGAGAAGACTGGAGCTGGATTGCTGGAAGAGAAGAAGAAACACATGGTGCGGCTGAAATAATGACGTGTATATATGAGAGTCGGGTTACTCTTGTCTTCATTACCATTCCAGAGATTAATTTTCCTCCTCTGATTTTACGCAGTAACCACGGCGAAAGTATTGATTTCATGTGTTACTGCTAATTTAGCCCTTCAAAGTCTTTGTTTACATAGATTTTATTCACGTTTTAAAATTTACGTTTGATTGCAAAAGAGAACCTGCAACAGTCATTCATTTTCATCGTTAGTTAACAAATTTAATTCCCCTGCCTAAAAGGGACAAGGTGGTCTAGAGGCAAGGTGCTCGCCTCTCGTGCCAAGGGTCCCGGGTTCGAAACCCGGGCCGTGCAGGCATGTTGGAAGTTTGGGATTTTTCTCATATTTTCGTGTCCCTGATTCTATTGAGGGGTAGGATCGAGTACCTAGTCTTCTCGGATAAGGACGAAAAAATTCGGAGGGCCCGTGTGCACGTTGCGCACGTTAAAGATACCTTGGCAGTTGGAAATCGTAAAGAGCAGGCCGAACAGGCCGCTGCCCGGGCAAAATTAAATTAAATTCATCTCTACCAGTCCCTCCACCTCCCCCCTCATCTCCCCCCCCCCCCAAAAAAAAAAAACGCCGACCGGCGCTGCACTGTGGCGACGACGTGCCTGCTCCAGTTATAACTGGGCTGCAATGGCACAAAGGCAAAATTTCCCAAATGGGATTAAAGAGTTATACAAATACAAATAAAAGGTAGGGTGGTAATGATGGAATTAAAATGAAAGAAAGGAGCCGGAAATGCTTTACAATGACTGACAATCAGTGAATAAACATCAAATAAGAAATATATAAAGAAATTCATAGATCATATTGGTAGCAGATTTTTTATCATATATTGTATGACAATATACCTGTGAATACAGTGTCGTCGACCAGCATCCACGCTGACATTACCCTGTATTACACCCTTTATTTGTGTACTTTTGTGCAGAATTCAATTTCCGAAAATTTAATGTCAGTTGTCAGATTTTTATCATATGTTGCTTTTCCCCCTCCATTATTTTTCCTTCTTTTCTGCCCCAGCCTCTAAAATAACATTCATTAGTTGTCTAGACAGTGTATTTGGAAAATTAAATTGGAGACAGGGCAACAAATATGAACCGAATGTCAAAGTATGACCACTATAGAATATTATTCCGATTGTCAGTGGATTGTGAAGCTTACTTGAGAAAGATTACCAACTTCACAAAAACAACGACAACAACAACAACAACAACAACAAAATGAGCAACTCTGTGGACACTTCAAAATTGCACAATCCACATTGAATGGCGGATGATTGCCTTTGCGGGCTTGGAGTGCCACTGCGTATGTCGTTCGCATAGCAGTGGATTTGAAAACTATATTTTTTTAATTGTGTTTTAATCGTTTCATGTATTTTATTATCGATGACACTGACAGGCTTGTTCTCTTTGTCGACGACATTGCGATGATTAGTGGGCGCTTCAGGTAGGGTGCCTTTCTGTCCCGTCATTCAGCTGCTATGTTCTTTCGGCCGTTTTGCTGCTTCCTAGCATAATAATGCCGACACGCATCGACGTGCTTTCTCCAAACTCAAGCACAGGCTCAAGCTGCACATATTGTCTTTAATCTGATTCCAAGGCATTCTAATTATGCTTCACGTCTTATACATCTGAATTTCTGTCCATTAAAGGTAGTTTGAATGAGAGATATTTGAAGAATGATGGTAATTCTTATTAAATTTGTCTGTGACGGTTGAAAACGTAAAAAGATTTCTGACAACTTCTTTCTGTAACAGAAATGATAAATGTAGAGCTACAAATCATCCAGAAAAATAAATGACCAGTCGTGCGGCATTATGACACTGCCGTATTAAATATATATTAGTATTACTATTAGTGCTAGTCCGCTGTGTGATCAGATGCTCAATCGATATCTCGGGACCTCAGTTTGCTGTAATATTAAAATGTCGAATACCGCACATTATTCTGTAGGAAAATGAAACAAACAGATTATGGAATCTTAACTGACCATCTTTTCATTTGTGTCATGTAGCGTACGGCTACCCGTATTGCCAGGCACAGAACTGCTTTTCTCTCCAGCTCATTCACCTACCGCCAACTTAATTTGCAACATGACACCCCTGTCATCCACCTTTCTGAGACGTGTCTCCTGTCACAATGCTTGTCCGATTATTGTTTTTTCTCCCGTCGGGGCTTTATCTAAACCGCCGCTTCCAGTGAGCCTGGTCTCGCTCAAGTCTATGTGAGCGATCGATTCCTAGGCATTTTCTGTCTGTATGTTGACAATCGTTTTGATCTAGTTTGCTCGCACAGTAAGTCTGCAGTATATCAAGGGTTAAATGCTTGCCCGTGTTACCTGCAGCCTAATCGGGTCCACATAATGGGAGATAAAACGTTAAAGGGGATGTCAGATTCTCATTGATTTTGGCAAGTCTTGTACAAATTACCCGTATTTCCATCTCGCACGCGCCTTAGCCATTCGTTTCATCCACGTACATGCATGTGGGGAGAAAAATAAAGCGTTTGAGTGCTGGAACAACACACAAGTATTTGTTGCGAGGTGAGTCATGACTCCAAAGAAGGCGGAATAGAGCTGATTTTACATGCAGACTGTGAGGATCCATGAATTGTAACTCGTGGTGATTATGAACACCATGCATCATGCTATATTCTTGCCAATATATTGTTATCGACAATACAATAAACTTGCAACTCTTCTTGAACTAGAATTATACACAACATGAGCTTTGACACACTAATGGACATGTCCCGTGCCAACAAAAGAGATTGCTTAGTGCCATTTTTCAACCTTTCTGTTAAAATGAGACTGGATTCGATGTAAGAATAGGCTGGAGGCGCACTGAGTCAAGTCTGTTTTGTCTCAAATGTCAGCTGTGGAGTCAGGTGGTGTGATCTGGTGCACGGGCGGGCCTGATACAAGTTTGTCTCACCAGTTCAGGCCTGCCAAACTGTTTGAAATAGTTGGCGGAAAGAGAGACCTCACATACTAAGTCATTTACACACAAAGCAGGCTTGAGTGAGTGCGCTTCCAGACTAAAGGATAGCAATTATTAGGGTCTAGTGAAAGTTTTATATACATTGTTATAGTTACCTATGTCCTCTGAAATCACTAGACGTTTTGTGTGTTCTGTTCTGCATGGATTCCGCGGTAAAACTAAGGAATGAAGCATTTCTCCAATGATATTTAATACATGTATAATAAGAAAGTTACATTCCGGTGAATGTCACTCCAGATTTCTCATCTCAGTAGCAGATACCAATTTCAAAAACTGTTATGGGAACAGTAACAGCGTAGCACATGGTAAGATTTTGTACCTTTCATCACACTTCATGACAAAACAGTTCATAGCCATGCAGTTTATGACTCAGTCTCTTCAAAATGAGTGATCCGAATCACATGAGACAGTTAAAGGAAGATTGCACACGATTTTTGCATGTATTAAAATGTGGAATAGTCAGACAGACAGACAGACAACGTGCGCTCTGGTCTAGAGATATACTACTCGTATTGCAGACTGAAGTTGTCAGGTCCAGTGGTCTTACAAATCGTTCATAATAAGGATTGGCTGGTTGAAATTGGCCAGAGACCACTTGCTCTATGGAACCCGACGGTGTCCAAATTAGCCCATACAACCAATTTCTTCCCTGACCACCACTGGATCGACTGTGACACTACTTGTAGAGTCTGGGGGCCCATTTTGCAAGTACTAGTAACATAGCATTGCTGTTTTGAAACCCTTTTTGTATAGAAAAAGCATATTTCAATTCCAGTTTTGTCTTTCTCTCCACCCTCCTTTCCACTTTTTCCTTCCATTATGTGAGCGATTGATTCCTAGACATTTTCTGTCTGGTTGACAATCATTTTGGTGTAGTTTGCTCGCGAAGTAAGTCTGCAGTATATCTAGGGTTAAATGCTTGTCTGTGTTAACTGCCACATAAATTTGAATTATTTTTTGTGTTAAAACTACTTTGCATAATTTTATGAGTCATCCTTTTATAACACACGACTTTCAGTCTAATTTTGTCACCCCGTGTGTCTTACTTTTGGTGCCAATAAAACAGTTATGGCCTGTTACAGTAACAGTAACATAAAAGCTTCATAGGAGGAAGGAGCTACATGTATCATTTTACAGCCCCACACTTGAATCCTTTGACATACAGTTAACCGATAGTGGCCATTGGTACAGGCGTCCACAAAGACTGAAAGAGTCTCTGATCGCCCAACGTCGGAAATATTATCGCGGGTGGACTGACACGTTCATTTATGGCTGTAAAATTCTTGGTTACTTTATAATGTAAATTAACTTTGTCACGGTTTGATTATTGATTAGTAAATTAAACGGGATTGTGCTAAGAGAGCTTTTTTTACACGTTTTAAGCGGTATTTCAAAAAGCATCGTTCCCATTGTTAAATGTTTTCTTCAGGCGAATGTCAATCGATTCATTGTCCTACCGGCGAAAAAAAAACATTTTCTTGCTCTCGTTTTTTTTTTATAGTAATATTTTATGCGCCTTTTGTCCTTCACCATCTGTCTGTCGGTCTCTTTCTGTCTCTCTGTCCCTCTGTCTCTCTTTCTCTCTCTCCCTGTGTGTCTCTCCCTGTCTCTGTCTCTCTCTCTCTCTCGCTGTGTCTCACTCTGTCTCTCTCTCTCTCTCTGGCTGTGTGTGTCTCTCTCTTTCCCTCTGTCCCTTTCTCTCTCTCTCTCTCTCTCTCTGTCTGCCTCTCTCCCCTCTGTCTGTTTGTCTGTCGCTTTCTCTCTCTTTTTCTCTCTCATGCCTCCTCCTCACCGTGTATATTATATGTGTAAATGTGTGCATGTGTGTTTATTTTCAGTAACAGTACGCAATAATTTCCCATAATGTGAAATTACAAATAGAGAAAGGAATTGTGTAAGTACTGACAATGCTCTTTGTGATGAGATGGGGGCAACGGCTTGTGGGCAGAAATGCCATTCGTCAATATCATAATTTCATGTCGGAAATAAATTGACAATTTATTTATGCGGTCCCCGTTTTCTGGCCAGGAGTTTACTCAGATGTACGTACATAAGTATTTCCAGAGATTTCAATAGATACTAACGCCGAAAAACGTGTGAAATGTTTGAGTATAATTATACATGCAGCTGTAACTGGCTCGTGGGAGATGTTAATAATAGATTTGCGTCCTGGGAATGGGGGCCACTTGCGAAAAATATGTCCATAAAAGTTATTAGAGGTTATTAAAAGTTATTCCCATGTATTCCCATGGGTGGATATGATCAACAAGACAAAGGAACGGAAGGATAATCCTCACAGCCTAATTCACAGGTACGAAGAAAAATAGGTAAAACGCCCCTGTTCTGACTTTCCAGTCCGTGTACAATTTACAAAAGGGACGCGGGGTGTTTCATGACAGTGCGCCCAAGCAAGAAATTGCAGATACATGCAAGTCATGCGACTTTTATTACGTGACGTGTTAGCTGTCTGTCTGTCTGTCTGTCTGTGCGTGCGTACCTGGTAGTGTTATATTTAATGATGTAGCTTTTCTGTCGTCATCCTCCTCTATCTTCTCAACAAATTCTTCCTATTTCCTTATTCGTATTTGCCCCCTCACATTGTTCACAATCAGGTGCAAACCCTTCCACCTCCTGCTCCCCCCTCGCTTTTAAAAAAAACTTCAGCTCGTCTTTTTTTGTGTGTGTGGATTCGCCACCTTGCACTAAGTGGGTCATTTCTTGAAGAGTGCTCTGAAAAATCCTTGCGAAAAAAAAAAAAAAAGCTATTTAGTATGCGAATGTGAATACGCATTCATTATTCACCAGACGCATATTGAAGTTATTTAATTCCACTTTGATTTGCTTATGTGACCTTTGAACTATATTCACACATTTCAAAAGCGTAAGTTAGCAGAGTCTCCATTTGCAGTCGTTGATGTTCCCCTGAAAAGTGCCAAACACAAGGCAGGCACTATCAAACACGAACTGTCGTAAATGGATTGCCCTTATTAGAAAGGTGGGGGAAAAAAAAAGTCAAGTGTTCAGAAAATCTTAACAAACGTATTGATTAAACCTTTGAGAACTGTAAAAACTGAAAAGGTCCTACTTTCAATGTGGCCGGGGATTATTAGACAGTAAGCATGTTGCCGTCCTTGCGAAATCACTGGATCCATCGAGCTGCAGGCCGAAACATTTATTCGGCGCGTTTGTTTCTTGCAGTCTTGCTTATTCAGGAGTTTCATTGGTTTTGTCAGTTGTCGAGTTACAGGCTTAATATACACTTAGAAGAAGACGAGTCAATTTGTAGTAGTGATACATAGTGTGTAGTGGTTTTATACATCTTTTCTCTTTACTGTTTCTTTGCATCAGGAGGTTAGTTCTCAGTTTCCTGTTCCTGTTCCTCCACCCTCATTTTCAGTTTCCTGCAAATAGGTTATGATTCAATAAGGTAGGAACTGCAGCGACTGCAATTTGTTGTTCTCTCTCTCAGTCATTTCGCTGCCCAAATCACCCTCTCTTGTGTCTTCATTTGGCATCCAGTCTGAGTATTTAGCACTAATATTCCCCCAGTTTTCCCTCCCCCAACCCCCAGCACACCCTGTCCTCTACCCACTCCTTTTGTCCTGTCATTCTGCTACATTCTGTCGTTCGTCTTGCTTCTTCCCGGCATGGTTATGGCCGTTATTGGGTCGACCTCCTTCCTCCAAAAACTCAAACTCAAAACTCCCGTTCCACTCGCTTGCCAGCCTACCAGCCTGTCTGTCCATGAAAATTCTTTAAGTGATCAAAAACGGAAGGGAGAGCGGAGGATATCATGACCACCCGCAATTTTGTTTTGTTGAACTATTTATGTCTTCACCTTGGGTCGTGAAATGTCTACCTCTGAGGGATCAATAATATTTGAAAGAGAAAACTCAGCGAATGATCTGTGAAAGCCAGTGGAAAAGAGGGTTATAAACGAGTAATGCAACCCTGGCAAAGTCTGGAGCTCATCTGGGTCGAGTGTACAACTGTATTTCGTTAACATGGAAGCTTTCCGGGCATTGTGAAAAGAACGAACAGTAACTTGCAAAATAAGTGAGGATTAAAATTAAAAATCGTTGAATTTATTAACGTTTTCAATAATTTAATAGCTCTGGCTTGAGAGTCTCGATATTCATGAATCTTTATTTTCACTTTTATTTGATCTTTCTTTTAGGCATCTGAGGGCTGAGAGCTAGCCCAAAGCGAGATAACGAAAAAACCGTGGAAAGTGCAATATGGCCGTTATCATGCCGACGCACCGCTAAACCCAAGCCCAAACCCAGACTCGATATTCATGAGTAATAATAATATTAATCATGCTCATCATCGTCAGAATGTCTAATGGCGCTCAGTCCGGAGAGATATTTTAACTTTCCGGGAACGTTGCTGTCAGTTACATGTACATGCCATCCGGACACGAATTTGCAGGTTTCGTGACTTGTATAGTACTAATAATATTAATCATCTTCCTCATCATCAGAATGTCTAATGACGCTCAGCCCGGAGGGATATTTTAACTTTCTGGGAACGTTGCTTTCTGTTACATGCCACCCGGATACGAATTTGCACAGTTTGTTCGTCGGTTTCGTGACTTGTGTCTATTTTAGTTGTGATGACGCTTTTGAAAAATAGATTTTCCCACCCGGATATTTCCGAGTTTTAAATATAGTCAAAGGCAACGCCGAAAAACCCGTTCCCGTGGATGCCATGAATATTGTGTGACTGTATGGGTGGTTTCACTTCATAATCAATGATTGTGGAATTTGCAGCGCATGGTTTCAGAGTGAATGCATTACATAAGCTTCCAGGATCTAAATTCGTCACTCATGACTGAGCATCCCCGTTTTAATACTTCCTAGAAAAAAAGGCGGCCAACATTTGTCAGTGCGACATCTATCTTATCTATCTATCTATCTATCTATCTATCTATCTATCTATCTATCTATCTATCTATCTATCTATCTGTCTATCTGTCTATCTGTCTGTCTGTCTGTCTGTCTGTCTCACTCACTTTATTTGTAAGTCTACCAAATGATATTTATGCATTGACAGCAGTCTGTCTGTTGGCGAATTTGCCTGAAATTCAGTGTCGATTAGTCGCTCGCGTAATGTAAGGTCGACTGGCTTATTATCGGCGAACTACGTCACCCTCCCGCACCTGTGAAAGCCAGATAACTTGATCAGGAAGTAACATTTGAACCGGATACTGGGACTTTTTTTTATAGAAAGTCTCATTCACTTTGCTCATCCCCTCCCCCATCCCCCGGCATCCCCAAACCCGCCCCCTTTCTTCACGTAATTGAATGGACTTTAAGTTGAACGTTTCTTCTCTCTCTCTCTCTCTTTCTTTCTCTCTCTCTTTCTTTCTCTCTCTCTCTCTCTCTCTCTCTCTCTCTGTCTCTGTCCCTCTCCCTTCCCCCCCCCCCCCGCGCGCTGAGTGGTTTGGTGAGTCCAATGATATCACTCAGGAGTGAACTGCTATGTTGGAGTACGGTGAAGTTATGTGCATTGGTGTGGTGGCAGCATGGATTGTTTGTGTGGTATAATTTTTGTGGTGACGAGCATTTCAGGAAACCCACATTCAGCAGAGTCCTTGAGGATATCTTTTTATTGCGAAAACTTTTGATCATTTCTTTTTTGGTAATAACAATCAAAATGTGTGAAATCATTGTTTCGATGCATGCCGTTTTATTTGTTCGATAGGGGGTCATCGATGATTTTTGGGTAGTAAGAAGAAGACAGTAGCCTATAAAGAAAGGTCTTATCAGCAGGTTGGAAAGAAGAGGCTAACAGGTTTTTGGGGCAAAGAGATTCAATATAATTTGGACAGAAAAGAGGATTAATGAATTTTATAGTGTTTATGTTGAGAGAGAGAGAGAGTGGGGGGAGGGGGCGATTGTGCATAACATTGTGATAAAATAGTTGGAGTAAGATTAATTCCTGGTGAAGCAGGGGAGAAAAAAGGGTTGCTAGCAGAAGAGAGGGAAAGGAACAGCCAAAATTAGTTGCAGTTGGGAAGACAAGTCACGGTCAACTGCAGATTAGGCATCTTGGGTTGTTTTATCCATAATTATGTGAATGAAATGATGAGGAATAGTATGTTTATGTCTTTTGGGGGGAGGGGAAAAGGGTATCGTTAGTTAGCCTAAAGTTAGGGAGGAAGTTGGATTGATTTTGTTTTTTGGGGGGATTATTGTTTTTATTAGTGTTGGGAGAGGGAAGGTTAGTGTAATGTGGTTTTTAAAAAAAATGGCCAGGGGCAGTACAATTTTGCAGTGGGCATTGGTACATATCTAGATTCTTGATGTACAATTATGATGACGATGGTTTTGCATTGTACGCGAAATGATGGCTATAGCACTGGGTTTTCTAGCGCTTTAATGGGAGCAGTAATTTCTGTAGCCAGACTGGTCGTATAAACGTGCGAGTTGATGACGCCCAAATGAGGCTGACCGGTGAACCTAAAGTCTAGAGTTTCTGACACGTGTCTTGCTTTTGCGTACTACATGCTGTATTGGGTTCGGTTCATTCGAGCGTCTTTAACTTTGCGCGTTTGTATGACCAGTGTGCCATTGATTTTCATGTTATGTAGCTTTGACTGGGCGGGGGAGTTGATGTGATTGGAACGTTTAGTGAATTAGCGAAACAGCACATTGCAAGCAGCGTGGTTGATTGCAATGATAAAATGGTGATGTTAGAAATCATATCGTAAAGGAAGTAAGGTCTTCAATGTAATCATGAAAGGCTTTTTAACCTCTGAGCCTGAAATTCTGCAAAACAAAACGCGTAGAACGACGTAAAGATGCCCATGGGCATATTTTAAAAGGTCTTGAAGTTCGCTATATTTTTAATATTTTCGTTGATTTTTTTTTTCAGCCGCAACTGACTGCTCTTGTCCATAGCTTCCGCCCCGCACCGCTTTTTTACGGAAAAATGACGTATGAAAACGTAAAACACTCCTTGCCTCTGTATACTTGTCCACAGCATCTATTCCGCTCCGCTCCTCACTACTATGGAGGCAGTTAGTGTATTATTTTTTCATACGTCCTTTTCCGTCTTGAAAAAAAAAAAAGTGGAGCGGAAGCTGCGGACAAGCGCAGTAAACTGAATAGAAGAAAGTGTTCCCACAGTTTGAGCCGGAAATAAAGACGCATTTTCTTCAAGTAGAATTAAAATAGTTCGACAGGAAATTTCGTTCTGCGCCTCAGCTTACACATTGGTGATCGAAACTGAACTTTAAAAATCACATCTCTGCTTATTCCCCGAGCCAGTGGGCCAACTAGTACTAGTAAGTGTAGCAGTTGAAACTGGCACTGTAGATGTGACTGTGATGTTGGTACAGATGGTTTGTAGCGGAAGCCGTGGAACTGATTCATAAATTACAATAATTGGACGTCGTTGGAAGAACCAGAAGTATTTTAAACTAAGAAATAAAATTGACATCTTGGAGAAATACCTTCGTAATACTTTCTGAAACAGGAGAAAATGGGTATTGATAGGGAGGTGAAAGATGAAGCGACATTAATTTCTTTCTTTCTTGTTTTTTTTTTTTCACTTTTTTTTTCCATTGTTTATTGAATCTGATATTTTCTATCGATCGGTGTCCTGTTAACCTTATTTTACACTTGGGGTCTGACATACCCCAAACACTCACTGTTTTAATTATAACATCTCCCAACCAAATAGGGTTAAACATGAGCAAAAGAGAGAGGGGGTGGGGGGGGGGGGTGAGAGAGGGTGCGAAATTATGAGAAAATAACGGAGATGAAGTTATTCATACAATCTCTGATAGGTTGAAAACTTCCTGAATCACGACTAATTTGCGTCTCGGCTCTCGTGTTTAATCTTTCCATTCGCGGGTGGATAGCGAGAAAAGAACTAAATGTAACGTGTCATGATGATTTTTCTTTGAAGGTTTTATACGGATAATAATAAAGAGTCCTAATAATATAGTGATTTTCTGTTGTTAACAAGAATCCTTTTTATAAAATATTATTCATAACTTTGAATTATTCATGGGGCGTAATAGAACTTAGATATGTTGTTTTTTTTAATGGCGGGAAAAGGGGGGGGGGGCAGGGGTTTGCTCGTCACAAAATAATTGGTTGAACGTAATAAATTCGTTTTTCTATTCATCAATATTTGAGAACTCAAATATTCGTGAAACCACTTCCATAACTCTGGTTGCCATTTCAGTAAGTGCACTTGTTTTGTCCAGAGGGGATTTGGCCCTCAAAATTACAGCATTGGCATTTCGAAAGTACCCGACAAGAATGCTCTTACTTTACATAAAAATTCAGTGAAATAGGTAGTCAAGAGCGACATTGAATTTTGCTCGAGATCCCCTTGAATCTGGAAGTAAAATGTATTTTATATAAATTTGAATATGAGGGGAAGAGTTAGCGAAGAGTAGTGTTGGCTTGTTTGTTTTATGAAACTCATCATCTGAAATCTGGCTGATTGTTTGATCGAATAGGAGACATACTCCATAGACTTTTCTCTGTGGAATCTAGAAATGAATATATAATATATTTTGTATAGACTATAATATGAGGGAAAGACTCAAAAGATCACGTTGCTGTTAACAGTATTTCTTTTTTCGCAGCGAAGCGTGGCATTGACAGGTTTGTTTTAAGAAATCCATTATTTTAAACCAGGCTGATTGTTTGATCGAATATGAGATCAGTTCCGTAGGCTTTTGCAGTACGTGGGTGGCCAGAGGTGGTCACGACAAACTTCAGAGAGCCACAAGATATTTAACAAAATGTACACACACGTTGTTATTGTTGCATAAGCATTTTGTCACAAAAATGTTATATAAATGAGTTTTGTTAATGTACATAACGTGAGCGAGGTAACTCTTGCTGACCTGAAATTTCTTTACTTCCTCTGCCTCCCACCATTCCTTCCCTCACCTCTAAAGAACAAATCATTAGCCACATCTAGCATTATATTTAGGATTTAAATTCTGAAATATTTTTAGTAACCATGAACATTAAACTTACGTTTGAGACCACTGGGGTCTCAGTTCATATCCAGGATATTAATTATGAATCTAGAATTTTTTTCTTATTTATCATTTATATTAACTGTGATGAAAAAAGAACCCGACCAACATATTCCCCCAGGAGCCGCATATTGCAGGTCAAAGAGTCGCGGTTTGGTCACCCCTGGTAAAGACGCAGTTTTACTGCAGGAATTCTGAGAGATTCTGGAACGGTGTATTTTGAATTCCGACACACAAACGGACACATAAACAAAATGTCACCGTCTGACCTACCCAGGAATAAGAATGGACCAAATTAAGACACTCAAGCGATTGATACACTTATTCAGTTTGACAGTGTTCTTCACAAGCATGAACCGAATTGCGAACCGATCATACCATCTCTTTCCCCCCCCCCCCCCCTTTCTGTTCCTTCCTGTTTTTTTTTCTTTTTTTGCTTTTAGGGGGTTCACTCCCTCTTGCATCCACACATACACACACTCTTTCTCTTTTTCTGCCCCCCCCCCCCCGCTCTCTCTCTCTCTCTCTGCCTTTTTCTGGAAAAAAAAAAAACACCAAAAAACTACACCAACAACTATCTCAGGATACAGTGATATTTTTCCAGAGAATACAATACTTTGCCTATTTACCTGTGGATGTTTAGATCAGCTGCCTAACGTGAAGAGGACGTCACCATGATTTTCTCTCCATCCCTAGTCTATTCCCCCCCCCCCCCCCAAACAAAAGAAAACTAATTTTCCATCTATCTAGCCATGAACGTTCAACTAAATATCACAATCAATATAGACTGTCTACACGGACCTTCATTATCTCCATACAGCTTGAAGTTATACGCATCAGGTGGAATGCTGGGATCGAATGACTCAGGATCAAATTGCTTTTGTTGTAAAAAGGCGAGATGTTCGTTTAAACCTGAGGACTCGGCGAGAGCTAAGCGGTTCTTAGTAAACGGGTAGCCAGAATCCATCAGGACTCATTCATATGGAATAAAAGCTGACTGGTGTGAGACGGTATTTGGACTTCGGGAAACACGGGGGAAAGAGTAATTTGGTTATATTTCCATTTTGCTTTGTTGGGTGGGATTTTGCCCCCAGTCTTGAATTTTGTAAAAATGTGAGAGGCACCTGAGTAGCACTGCTTGAAGTATGTGCGTCTTGAAAATGTTTAAAGTGTCAGAATCTTTGAGAAAGTACATTTTGTAGAAAACAGAAAAAGTCTTCAACGTGTTGGTCCCACATTTTATCATGTTGAAACTATGGCAAGATTTTTGTGTGCGCTGTCGTCTATTTTTTATGAATGGAGTTTTAGTGCCGCATGTCGTGTTTTTTTTTTTTTTGTCGTTTTCTCTGCGCCTACTTGTATGTCTAATTATTTAAGCAGTATTATGATTACTAGCCTACCCGGGCAAGATATATCTTGCAAGTTTTCCTCGTATCAAACCCAGCTAAATCTAGGTCCCATTAATAACGGCACTCGGATTCGATGCAAAGACTAATGACTAATAGACCGTTTCGTTATACCGCAATTCCTTTGCAGAATACACAGATGTGATAGAATTTTACCTGCGGCTGGCAATGTGTAAAGAGAGGCTTAGAACGCAATTTCCGGTCAAACTTTTCGATTCTACTCGACGAAAATGCGTCTCTTATTTTGCGGTCCAAAAATTGGTGAGTAGATAATAATATAGACTGAATTTTGTCCAAAAAAGGGGTGTGCACGTAACTGATCATCAAAAATTGAAGAAAAAAAAACAACCAACAAGCTGCATAATTTTTGGCCATGTAGTCGCGAAGTTTTAGGTGCTTACGTGGTCACCCGCTAGCTCCATTATTATAAGATTATAAGACTAGCCGATCCACGCAAGATAAATCTTGCAAATTTTCCATGTACCAAGCCCAATCGTGTATCTAGATCTAGGCTGCATTAAGACAGCATTTGGATTCGATGCAATGACTAATAGAACGTACTGTTACACCACACTTTCATGTAGAAATACACAGATGTGATAAGGTTGATTTTCTACCACCAATGTGTAAAGAGGCCAAGGACGAAATTTCCATGCATGCTTTTTTTTTTTTAAATCTACTCGACCAAAATACGTCTCTAATTTTGTGGCTCAAAAAATGGTAAGATAAATAATAGTGAAGACTGATTTTTGTTCTAAATGAATGTGTCCACGTAACTCGTCGTCAAAAATTGATGCAGTCCAGCAAGTTTCATAATTTTTTATGGTGTAGTCGCGAAGTTTTAGGTGATTACACGCTCACCTTCTAGCTCCATTAGAGTAAGATAAGACTTTTATTAAAAGGTAAATTGTTAAGAAAATACACCAGGCAGCAACGAGCACGTTCATCCAACTAGTTAAATTAGACAATAATTTCGCTGACATTGATTATGACTGTGCAAAATTTAATTAAAATGCTAAAATGTGCGAAATCTCATGAAAATTCAAAAATGTTTAAATTTCAATATGCAAGTTAATATTCCTTTTTTTGATTAAACTGGGCTACTTTTTAGGTCGTTCGAACATATCATAGTATTCAAGCACAGAGACACGTCTCACTGTTAACACAGACCATTATCTTGCACAGCAATTACTTTGTTATGGATCTCGGCGCAGTTTTCTTTACATGTAAATAATCACTGAAGCCGCAGGTAGAATGTGATGGAGATATTTAGTTGTCTTTTTTTAATAACCACTTTTTGGGACAATGAGGGTTAAATCGTTGGCTTTCTCGACTATAGTTTGGGAAACTGAATTTGTTTAGCTGATGCTGAGTTGGTCTGAGTTTTGTAATGAGTGAAAACTGGGGCCGAAAGAGGTGTTTTTGCATTCTGTAGATGTTTTTATTGAAATAATTAATTTTGTTCCTTCCGTGATCTTGTAATCCGTTACATTTTGCAGTGTTATGGTATTGCGCTTTTCGTAAAGGCATTGTGCTTGCAGGCTGCATTAGAATCGGCCAGTTTTGCGATAATGTAGAAAGGAGGAGGGCATAGATCTATATATATATATATAGAACTCACAAGTGTACGCCTGCAGTGTGGAGACGGGTTAGATATATATAATAAGGCGATTTGCTGTCCTGTCTTGGGTGCTTCAAACGAGCCCCGGGTGTAGCATGTGTGGGCATTTACATTCGTCCGCCTAGATTAAAAAAAAAAACGTGACACGGCAGCAACCCTACAAAGGCGCGCGCCGAGGCTCAAGAGAGATTGGACATTACTATAAGAAGAAAACAAACAAAAAAGATGGAAACTGCTGTGCTGAACCTGACCCGCTCCTATAAGGGATGTATGGGAACGAGCTGTTTCTGTTGCCAATGTAATATGTTATTTCCATGCTTCCCACCAGTTGATTTCCCCCCCCCCCCCCCGTCTTCTTTCTTTGGAACGCCCGTCTGTTTTTAAAGAATTCGAGACATCTGCGCGTTGCGCACTTAATCAGTTTCGAAATTTGATCCGATTGTCTGCTAAAGGTCACATAAGATTTGATCTTGTCACAAGAGTAGTTTTGTAGCAGGAAGTTTTATGATGTCGCAAGAGTACAACAGATTCATTTCGATCGGTTTTTAACTCGGGCAGCCCTAAATACGGTGCGCTCGATGCCCGATTTCAAGGGAGGTTAATTGCAGGACATAATTGGAGCTAATATATTTCATGGATAGCTTCCCCTGCGAGATGACGCCCAGCTCTGTAATCGTCATGTTTTATTAGCCACAAAATTCCAGTCTCACTCGGCAGCTTTCATGTGAATGGGTTGTCAGTTCACTCAGGTTGATATCTTTCTAGAATACCAATTTAGTGGTAATCTATTGAAATATGAATGATAATAAAAATTTTTTAAAAAAACACGTTTTTAATTTCTTTTGTTTCATCCTAGGCCGTGGCCTAAACTTATACCCGCTTGGTAAATACGGGCCTAGGTGAATGCATTCAGTAAAACACGCCCATAAAAACACGCTGAATGTAATTTATAAATACTTACATGCAGTGGGTGTGATAGCCACTCATGCATTAAATTTGTCAATGCCCAACGGGAGATAATATTTTGGCGCAAAAATGAAGTTTAAGTAAGTTTTACATCAGTCTGTTAGTAGATGAAAAGGAGGAGAATTGTACTGGATTTCATTCTCACATGTAGCCACCCAGGCAAAAAAAAAAAAAAATTCACGTTCCATTATGAGACATTTGGACTTTGTGCCAAGAAAAAAATCTTTCTGACACATGTGTTAGTCCAGGTTTGTTACCATAGATTAGATCATGCGGAATAGGAAATTCTAGTTTTAAGAAACCGTTCGCTTTCCCTCTCAACCCCGGGGAAAACTGCGGCATGTTCAGACGGAATAAGCACATTATACCAGACTCGCCCAATTACTACCGGGTGTCCCGAAAGCAAAAGTGTAGACGGTCATGTCGTCCTAAACCTTTCCGTTACCCAAGTTTTTTTTTTTTTTTGACTAATTGAATTAAATAGGGCCGAAAAGGGGGGGGGGGGGGAACAAAGAGAGACAATGTTGAGTGTTACAAGGAAATGGAATCATTAGATGAGAAGGAGGAACGGTGCTCGTCAGAGACAATTAAAATATAAACCTAAACTAGTCTTAGTAATGATTAACTCTGGTGGGTTTACATACAAGAACAAAACATGACTATTTGCATCATGTGGTCAAACTGGGTTTAGGTTTAAGGCTAGGATTAGATTGAGCCAATTGGCAGCAACAGTCATTTCGTTAGCGATATGGCCACAATAACTTTTTGGGATATTGACCACGGGTTGTTAACAAAAATATGAAAGTGAGTATTTTAGCTGCATGGCTCATACAGCCTCTGCCAAAATATTTGAGGGGAAGAAGCGCTTGTGCGGGACGGATGAAACTGAATATTTCGCTTATTGCCTAAAGTCAAACAATGGGAAGTCAGATTTTTTTTTCCTTTTTTGTTTGTTTGTTTTTGGTTATGTCATGATGAAATACAGTCGCTAGTCAGTAGAGCAATTGCAGAAGATACCTCACTAAAAGCAGACAAACATTGGTCAATGAGGAAACATACAAGTAAAATGTGTAAAAGAATGTTATTTTTTGGTTACAGATAATAAGACACAAATTAAAATGTCATGAATGTAAAGTGGAAAGGAACGAACTGCATGTTGATTGACAGTAAAATGATGGATATAAAAATGAAGAATTAATGTCTCTGGACGAGAAGAAAGAAAAACGAGAGAGAGATAGAGAATCTTGAAATATAGAGAGGTAATTGTGGTGAGGAAAAAAGAACTGAAAACTTTGCTTTGCTATATTAATGAATCTATCATTTGCGAGGAGGGCGCGGTTGTTGTTGTGTGTGTGTGTGCGCGCGCGCGCACAAACAAAGAAGACAGGTTTAAACTGCACATGATGTGAATCGATTTTAATTTCCCACGGCCTTGGTCAGGGCCATGATAAGAAACTGCATGTTTGGCACCAGTTTTATATGTTTATTTTTTTAATATATAATTTATAACTGTCTTTGAATGTCATCTTCTTCTTGTTCTTATAGGGCCTCTTCCGCCCACAGAAGGATGTAGCCCTCCGCCAACGGTCACCATTCCTCGAACTGTTTTTCGTCCGTCATGTCCACGTGTGTCCACCTGTCTGCACAATTTCATCTGTCCATCGCTTCTTGGGGCATGCTTTTGTTCTCTTTCCTTTTCTAGGCCTCCATTCAGTGCAACACTTTGTCCATCTGTTATCATTCATCCTTCCCATATGGCCAGCCCATTTCCATTTTGTCCAAATTGAAGGTCATAATTGTGTCTAATTTGAATTTATTTTAATATGTTATTTTGCACTCATAAATAATTTTATTTCATTTTCTTTGGTTCATTCCAGTTCCCAGAACATGGATTCTATAACACAGTGGACAAAATTTTGCTATTCCGCCATGACGCCAACGACCCCAACATTCTCAGGAAGGTCACCACCATGGCTGATGTCAAAGAAGGATGCCTTATCGAAGTCGTTTTGTCTGGTAAGTACATGTAAATCATTTATGTCACCGAGGGGGGAAAATATGCAGGAAAGCTCAGGGTGCACGACATTCTTCTTGTTGTACTACTTCTTCTTTTTCTTCTTCTTCCTGGGTGGTCAGAGAACCAACCGGCCATATTTTCACTCAAGTATTGTGTACCAAGAATTTTGTGCCCTAAACCAGTCCACGTTCATCAATACAAATGAGCATGTGGTGTGTGAAATGGTGGTTTAATAAGAAAATCATGGTCATTTCACCCTTTCTCCCCCAAAGTTGTCAGACTCTGTTTGTGAATGTTGATACATGTACTGCTAGCTGTAGGTGCAGTAGAGCAATTGTCGGGCTGATTCGCCGTAACACATGATCAACGCATCCTTGTTCCCAGTCTCTGTGTACTCTGATAGAATAGCCTTTTCATGTCGAGGAATTGCCATTAGGAAAAGAAAATTAATTCTAGACCCCGTTTTTATGAAAGCTTGAGTCAGAGCGTCCATCACAATTCTGAAAAATTCAACCTGAGAATGCGGACGGCTCGGGTGGAAGAGGAGTGTTGAATTTGGTGAGACAGAAGAATGATGAGACACTGATGCCAGCACTAAGCAATGAATGCTTGACATAGTCAACTCTCTCTCTCTTTCTCTCTCTCTCTCACTCACACACACATACACTTTCTCTCTCTCTCTCTAACACACACACTCACTCACTTACTTCGTGTGTGCATGTGCGTGCTCTGACGGTATTTTGTCTGGACGGATGGGGTCAGGAAGCACCCCCCCACCCCCCTTTTTTTTCCTTAAAAATATGGTTAGCCATTTTGGTTGTATTTGTCACACTTCATTGAAAATTGTGCACGCTATTCATTGGGAGAACGCAATTTCCTTATGATGGACAAATGCTTCATTATAGTTTTGAATTGGAGACAAAAGTGACAGGAAAGATATTGGGGTGGGGGCAGGGGAGTTCCATCTGCTCAATCATTAAAGTCATCATAGCGAAGGAAATAGTTCTCACGCTATCTACTAGTTTTGGTGTGTTGTTATTTTTATATTTTAAATGTCCAGGATTCTACCGAGGGTTATATTCTTTAACGATGTTCTCCAAATTCTTGTATTTAGCGTCCTGTATTTCGTACCAAACTGAAATGTATCATGTCAAGAACAAAAGAATTCAAATTTATACATGAAATATTGATGGGCCATGTGTTTTGCCCATTGTGTTTCCTTTTTGTGACATTGTGATGTGATTAATATCCTTACTTTATGTATCAGTTACTCTTGGGCATTTATTACCCATGGTAATCTTCTGCCATTATCTGATTTATGTGGGAGACGGCGCGACACTCATTGATTCTTCCTCGGACTTTCAAATTGTCTCCCTGATAGCTCACTCAGTAACTTGAAAGCTCTCTCATGCAGAGGCTTTGTCAGTCATTGACCCGCACGCTAGCTTTCTCGCTCACATACACCACCACCCAGCTCGTATTCTTTGGCTCAGATGCACAGTCATCGCTCTTACAATACACCCGATTATCCGAAGAATCGCAAGATGTTTCTCGTTATGCCTTCAACCAGTGGAGTCAGAATGGCTGTTGTTCGGGGCGCATGGTATTTCACATTATAAGCCATTGCTGAGCCGTGAACACAGCTCAAGTCTTTTCTCTATTTGGCTTTGTAATAAACATTGTTCCAGAATACACTAAAGTTCAGAGGGGGTGTAAATTTATGTAAGTCATTCGTGCAAACACATCCACACATACAATCTATTCATTATCTTTATTTGATCATTTTCTCTGTGAACACCATCTGACTTATGATTTATTTATTGATCAGTACATAACCTTCCACTTATAACATTGTATCCGTGGTATCTCTTTATCGTAGGAGGGGTGTTTCCATTCCTTGAATTGTACGTCTTTGTTTCTTTCTCAAGGGTTCACACAGGTCCTTAAAGTCCTTAATTTTCATAAAAGAAAAATAAGTACTCAAAAAGTCCTTAAATTCTGAAAATGATGCCAAAGTCCTTAAAAAGTCCCTAAGATTTGTGTTTCAGTTGAAACATTTGAGATTCAGATCTTCCAGTTGCACACTAGATAACTGGTACTTTGAAATAACTGACCTTTTCAGAGTGAATTAACTATGTTTGAACTCTGGATACAGAAACATTCCGTTTCGATGAGTAATGCGCACCACTTGTATAGTTGTAATATTTCTAGGTCACAGGTACACAGGCCCTTAATTTGTTTACTGTGAGTCCCGAGGAATTAGTTTTCAAGACTTTGTATGAACCCTGTTCTTCCATTTTTACCTTACCTTGTAAATATTTTGCGTGTCTGTAAAAAAGAAAAAAAAAAAGTTTGATTAATGTCTTTGTTTTCGGAGGACCTCTGCCCTTGGCATTTGCACCTAAGTGGTAAAAATTTATCGTTCGGACTTTGTACGACAGGGATATTCAAACGGGCACAATGTGGGACTGCGTTTATGGACAGAGTTACAGAAAGAGTTGTAGTTACAGTCAGAAGAAAATGTTTGGTGGCCAAGGAAATTGTGGCATTATGTCAGGCTGTTTGCAGAACATGGGTGAGATGTGCTCATGTATGCATGCAGTCTGAAATTTCAGGTCCTGGCAGATAGAGCATCGGGTAGGATTGCATAGAAAAAGGAAGGGTTGATTTAAAAAAAAAAAAAGTGGAAAGAATGTGCTTGAAAGCCTGGAAACGATAACAAGTGATGAAAAAAAAAACAAAAAGTGGACATCATTAAATTGCAAAAAGGCTTATAATTCGTCAATAAGAAGGCTGTCGTGGGTTTGTTAAGTTGCTTGCGCATGTTCCCAAAGAAAGAATGGAATCGAATGGCGTGTGAATTTGTGGTATCCTTTCTGCTGCCTATAACTCCCATTCATTTGCAGGGACGCCTGTCTTGTTATCTTTGCTATCCCCAATCAGCGTCTCCTCTGGCATGACTATTGTCGGCACAGGTCGACATTTCCAAGAGGACATTTCTGTATCAGTGTCCGGGCTAGTGGGCATTGTGCCTCGGGCCAAGTCTCATTAACTCCTTCAATCCATCAGTAAATCCCCTTACGACCCTCCCCCCTCCCCCCGTCCCAAGTTTTAGGCCCCAGCAATCGAAATCCCTATTTCTTCCCCCCACTCCACCCCACCCCACCCTGGCCGTCGCTCTCATGATCCCCCAGGGGCTGTTCGAACTCTCTGTAAGTGTCAGGCACTGAGGGCTAGCCGGTGTCACTAATTAGGCCAGATGATAGGGCCGATATTTATTATCTTTAGGAGGCAAACATTGCCTTCCCTTACTTCCCTAATAAGTGGAACCAGCTGTTAAAATTCCTCGTGTCTTGTGGTTTGGCACTGCTGTAATATGTACGACAGCGAATGCAGAAAAATTTAGCTGTTTATACGCGTATGTGTGTTTAACTATCAGTGTGTCAAGGGTCGATTCCGACTATATCGTGGACTCTGCAGTTCTGTTTGCACATGTTTATTTTATTTGTCAAATTCTCTGTTCTGTGTGATTTTATTGGAAGCCTTGGTCGCTGTATTTGAGTTTTGTTGTTGTTGTCTTTTTTACAATTTTATTCACGTCTGCCATTGTTAACAACGTGGCTTTCTCACTGTATCTTGGACTTCCAAAGGTGTCTAAATTATTGGCCCTTTTTTTTACCCTCGTTCGTTCGTTTTCTTTTTTTTTTTTTGTGCTTGAAATTGGATTACATTACGCACTTTTCAGCGTATTGTTTTGTCCGGCACAGCATAAACAACAACAACAACTATAAACTGTTGTCCCAATGGCACTCTTGAGATCTAACGAGATCTTGGGCGTCCAGCTTGTACTGTCTTATCTTGCCTTAGTCTCGGGGTTAGACAAGTGCGCAAGGTGTTGGACATTTTTATTCATTCTCCTCTTGCTATGGTTTCTCTCAATTATCCTCTCTCTCTCTCTCTCTCTCTCTCTCTCTCTCTCTCTCTCTCTCTCTCTCTCTCTCTCTCTCTCTCTCTCTCTCTCTCTCTCTCTCTCTCTCTCTCTCTCTCTCTCTCTCTCTCTCTCTCTCTCTCTCTCTCTCTCTCTCTCTCTCTCTCTCTCTCTCTCCCTCTCTCTGCTTGCCCTCCCTCTCCCTCTCTCTGCTTGCTCAATAATTTACAGTGTCCGAAAGATGGCTTCATTATTTCACCCCCCCCCCCCCAAAAATCATCGTTTTACATCGTAACCATTGTGTTTTGCGATGGTAATTGTTTATCATTGTCAGTCTTTTTCCTAAACCAAGGGTTGTCAATCTGTTGCGCCTGGCTCATTGAAGGTCCAGCTTGAGCTCCAGAGAGGCTAAATCTTCAAAGCAAAAATGATACGTATGTTATGTGTATGCTTATCATATTTTGTGCTCCGGGGTTAGGAGGTTAAGGGGGGGGGGGGGGGAGGTGTTTGAAAGTGAACGCAAAGCTTTTATCGGATGTGATGTTTCCACTTTCTCTCACTAACTTTCTTCTGACACCAGCCGTGATGGGCACGGCACAAACACACTAAATAATCGACTATCTCTCTTCTACAAGTTATAACGAACGATATCTGTATTGCTTATATATATACAATAATTATTAATTCATTCAATAATAATAGGAACATAGGTCATACAATTTCATGTGAATTTCGATGGAATGAAGTTGATGCAAATCAGTACATGATAATTAAAAGGCTTCGTAATATTCAATTCCTAGCACATTTTATAAAACACACGGGTACATTCAGCATAAGGAAACCTCTCCTTTAGGGGTGTATGGCGCTATCTGGGCACTGGTTCTTCCTCTCTACTCTGGCTTGACTGCGCAGTTAGATCAACAGGTATCGGCAGGTACCAATAGGTCGGGAAGCCAAGACGCCACGATGTCGTTAATCAAAGGACAAGAAGTTGAGAAGCCAAGAAGGTGTTGTTCTTCCTCCTCTGTAGAAAAACAATCGCAACTTCCTAATCTACTGCTGGAAGGCATGACTTCCATACTTACTCCATGACGGATATTCATCACCATACTTTTAACCGCTGACACTGTTATAAGTCAGGCTGCAGCTCCCATACTCCATAGGCTCCCATATAGGCAATAGAATAAACGATCAATACAGTTTTAATGATATTTACACGTTCCCCACGAGGAATAACGCTCTCTCTAACAGACCCCATCCTATAAGGTTTCGTAACACATATGTAACGGCGTTTCCGTGACTCTCTCAGAGGCAGTAGTTATACCAAAGTAAACCCACTAGATTTAGGTTCTACAATCATGAACACTAAGTAAAATACACATACATCGTACAATTAACTTACCACTCAGCAACAGCTCAAATGCCGACAAGATACCAAAGATACCACGCTCTGACAAAGGATGTTTGCGGGTTCCCTGACCTTCCCCCACTCACAAGACTAGTACAAAGTTACAGTTGCAGTTGTGGTCTCCTCTTCGGCACGAAGCTGGTGAGTGCTCTCAGCGGTCTGAAGTTGGAAGGAGCGTTCGGGGATTTATACCCAGTCGGGCAGCGTCCCAAGACGCTCACCGAGTGTACATTAATTATCCTAATAGCCACCCCCGTCGACTCCACGTCAAATACTATTGAAGCATCTCTACCCCCCAAGCAATTCCCAGGTGATCTGATCGTCAAGTACGGCGGTCAAGTAAACACTACCCTTTTCGGGTGTCAAAGCGCTTCAGTTGCATCCCGTACTTTCCCCCTCTGGCCTACAATAACTCTGTCTCCCCGCCGTCAACTATCTTCCCACGCTATTTATACCTTGCCAATCTGTGACCCTGTTACATCGGATTCTCAGAGAAGACTATGAATCAGAACTGAACAGAATCGTGGGCCCAGTGTTGTCGGCCTCATTCCCATAGAATGTCTTTAGTGTGATGTCCCTGTGACAAATTCCTGTTGGTTCTGCAACTTCCAGGGTTATTCCATCCTTCCATGTGGTTTATCAGGTGGCTTGTCAGTTCCATCATTATTTCTGTCCTCCAGCCTGCCTGCCCTATTCTCTTCCCTTCTCCCGTTCCTGGCTCGGGGTAGTTCTGTTGTGCTAGCTGTCTCCACTTCGTTTCGCTGTAGCAAACATTTGGAAGTTCGTAATTACATTATAAGCAAATCAGAAAGGATTAATTTTATCTCATGAAAAAAAAAAGCGTTGGACACTGAAATTTTTCGAGTCGTGTGATAAGGTTTCCTAACGGGGGGGAGGGGGGGTCCACCTGAGATGTGCAGTCTTGCAACATTTCTCTGAAATGTGAATTCTTTCTTACCTTTTGTAGTGTGAATGTTAACCCTTTCAGTACTGAAACAACATTGCTGTTAACTCTTTACCGCTGCATCAATTACAGGTTTTGTTCCTCCATTACTGGCCTTTAAATATAGATCAACAGCCTGATTAAGATTCATATTTATCACTGAAAATAACTGAAAAAGGTGAATCTTAATATAAACTGGACGGGAAAATCTAGCTTTCACAGCATCAGTATTCTGCGAGCCAGAAGTCTTTCATTCCTGCTTGTCGTTTGGGTACAGAGTGGCAGTTGAGATAATATTTTGATGTGTCACACATAATCAGCGAAAGGTGCAGAGTGCGATCTTGACTGTCTTGTCGCCAGCGAGACATGCGCGTGTAGCAGCACCGTGGTGAACCAGTCAGGAGCTTGTCCTATCCTTTTTCTTTTGTTTTTGTTTTTGTTTCGTATTTTCTTTTAATGTTGTCTTGCCTTCGTTTCTGTTCAGCAACGCCCGTAGAGTCGCCGGGGGACAGACCCTCATTACTTCCTGTTCTGCTTCACGCCCATCTTTATCGCCCCCCCCCCTCCCCCCACAATCAAATCCAGTCTGTTCATCCTACTTTCTTCTCCGACTCCCATCCTCTCTCTCGAGGACAGATCGATAAGTGTGGGTGCCGCCGAGCTTATAGATTTAATTAATCACGCATCCCACCCCAGAGATATAATTGCCCCGTGTTAAATCTGATAGTCTTTCTCAGATAGAACTATTAGCAGAATTATGGCGTGTGAGGACAGTATACTAGGTGTGATATATATGCCGATTTAAGGTTAGGTTAAACTGGCCCCGTAGCCTGAAAAGGTCGTTCTCCAAGCCTTTTTCCTTTTTTCACTGATATGAAATTTATTCAATTCTGCACATTTCTGTGTGTTTTACAATGTTCTAGAACTTCAAGAAGTATTTTATTTTGATTTTTAGGGTGAGTGCAAATGTATATGTTCGCACAGATTTTCTGTTGTTTTTTTTTTGCAATTTCTCAGGTTTGCCATTTTCAGGACAGCGACTGCAGTCATGACAAGATATCTCAAAAACTACTTAAACTACTGGCTTGAAACTTTGCCTAGTTAAGTAGTTCTTGGTGGTATGCAGGTGACAATAGACTATTCCTAAAGTTATTAACCCATAACTTTTGGAGTAAAGCTAAATTTTGGTAACCTGATCCCCATAAATTTCGGAAAAATTTTCCTCCATGATTTTGAAAATTCATAGAAAAAAAAGTAGCAACAGTATCTACATGAAAATAGTCTAAAGTTTGTGTAGCATTACTTTCTACACTGATGTTAAGTTTCAAAATGATACCTATGTAACTCTTTGAGATATCTTGTCACAACTGTGTGGCATATTTGGGGTTCGGCACACACCCCCCCCCCCCCCAAGATGTTTATTTTGTGCCCCCATCCTTTATTAAGGAGAAATTGGGCATGAAATGGTGTTTTCTGTATGTTTCTAACCTGTATCTAACACACTGTGGTATTTTCAGTTCATTTATGCCAAGAATTCTATTTGCCAGTTTAACCTAACCTTAATTCGAAAATTGCCGGTGGGTCATTTTTGCTTACACTTTTTTAAGTTGTCTTGACGTCACAGAGCGGGACTTACAATCCATGTCGGGAATTCCTTTCATGTTATCCTCATCCTAGTGCCGCCACTGATTAAAGTACTATGTCTTTGTTAAATAGTGACAAAATAAAACGACCTGATAATAAACTACTGCGACATTCGAATTAAAAAGTTTGTAATTGTGTATTATTTTCTTGTTCTCAGTGTTACAGAGGTAAGTGCATCCATTTCCTCGGTGGGGCAGTGCGACATTTGTCAGAATTGTCATGGCGTTTAAACACTTTTCCTTGCAAGTGTAGCTCACCATTTGCTTTGCCTTGATTCCTTAACTGCGAAGGGAGTCGTAGAAACGCTGTGACAACGAGCGGAGGGACAGTCTTCTTCAGGCGCTTCTTCCCTGTCTTCCCTTAAGGAGAATATTATATACTTTATACTTCTGTCCGGAGTATGTTATGTTGAGTCATACTGTCAGTTCACGGCTACCAGGTTATGAAAAGAGAAGATCAAAGCAGTCGTCTTTGATGCGGGATTTCGTTGGCATTAGAAAGACTTCAACGCGGCTGGCGTACTCTTTTCATTCATTATAGACAGACTGTTAGCCAATTAAAAGATTTTCGATAGAAAAGCACTTTTGCAATATTGAACATTTTAATCACACCAGCATCTCCCATGAGAAGTAATTATTATATTCCTGAGGGAACCGTGATGATGCAAAATTAAGTTTCACCTCCTTTTTCAGTGTCGAATATCATTCCCTGGGCCCTCGTTACTTCAGACTTCCTGTTGAAATAGAATAGGGTCATTCCAAAATCCGCAATCGCATAATGTAATGTGGCACCGTAGAATTATGTTAGCGCGCTTGCGGGAGTTATCTGTATGATGTTTTGGACAACAATTGGAACTATGGGAGATACAGTTTGATGTTATTTGGGTAAAAACGGTTCAAAGCGCTGTCAGCGTGTTATTGCTTTAGGCCCACGTAGACTTGGAATTATGTGTCGTCGGTCATTCAGGCGTTCTGATATCATAGAATGACAAGCATTACATTCACCAGTTGGGGTTTAATCAGATCTCTCACAACCCTTCTCTTAATCTCTCCCTCTCTGTAGATTCCACTCTTATATTATATAGAAATGTTTTGGGGTTTGGGGACAGTTCTCAAGAACTATATTTGGGAAACCTATTTCAGTTGTCCATTTGCCAGCGACTTTTAAAGAATGGAAGCAAAGAATCATTGTCTCCGGTAGGCACACTGGGATTTGCTGTCTGTAGAAAAAGCAACCCACGCGATCTGGAGATTCAAGGAATCAAATACTCGTACTTTTATTGTCACGCAATCTTCAGGACAGATTGCATCGATTCAACAGCGAAGATAGAAAGATAATTCCCTCTATTACAAAATTCCACATCACATTCATATAAATTTGTCCTCACTTGCTGGGAAGAAATAGTTGTAAACTAATAGTACAAGGACTGGCTCTCAGTTCTTTTTGGTAAAATTGCATATATGAAAAATGTAAAAAGAATAATAACAATAATAATAAATATATTTAACTTTTCATTCATATATGACTTTCTTCTGCCAATCATCATTCTGTTTATTTCATTTAGGTAAAGAAACATAAAGTCCCGCAAAAACAAGCCGCTATTATTGATTATGAGATTAGTTCACACAATGGCAGACTCCGTTTTTTTAAACCTGGATTTCGACTTTGTGAGCCAATATTTTAAATTATGAATGTCTTTTTCTCAGTTATTGATGTTTTGGAACCCACAGCTACAATATTTAGGATCGTGGCCGTCGCAGTTATGAATCTGGCGTCATATAGCTTTGATGTCATTCGCATTGGCAGATCAGAGCTCTTATCGCTTAATGATATGCGTGTGTGTGCGTGCGTGAGTGAATGAGTGAGTGAGTGATGCGCGTGAGTATGAGAGATATGATTGTATTGAAAAGATGGCGAGGGAGAGAAAAAAAAAAAAAGCACCGGGAGAGAAGTAAATGCCTGTAATTGCTTTACATTTTTGCAGAAAAGACTTCTCTTCCACAGGTGAGAAATTTTAAGCGCTGGGGGTGGGAAGCATCGAGAAAGTAGTTTTTGCAAATGAAATCAATTATTAAATGTTTTTCACAGTCTGAGTCGCCAAGCTCAACATTGAAACCAGCCGGAGATAAAAATGTTCATGCTGATCTAATACATTCATTATAATGTATAAATGTACGTGTTGACTGGCATTTTGTGAAAACGAAGAATTTTGAATCTTGGTCATATCTGTAGCGTGATGTTACATTATTGAGAAGATTATGAAAGCATGATGCGTTAACCGGAACACGGATGCAGAACTCCAAGCTTAAGGGTGTGTCGGCTTTTAAGACTATTAGATTAGCAAGTGTGCGCATTTTTAGTGCAGCGAAGCCGGTCATTTTCACTCACTGAGAACGCGATCTGGAATCCCGGGAGTATTGGTGACTGCACATTTGCAAATGTTGGGGCTTCTTTATGATAGAATTGTCGCGACCGTCACAAAAATATTTTCCCAGGAACATTAGACAATCTGTATGCGCCATTCCAGTCTCATTTTTTTTTTTTTTTTGATAAACTGTATTGCAGAAGCAGTTTTAGTGTTATCGGAATCCACCGCAACATTATCTCGAAGAGGACTGAAAGCAAGATAAAACGGAATGTTACTAAGTTTCGTGTGTAAGAAATGGAACCAGTTTCTTTACAGTTTGAGGTGAGGCGCCCCCCGCCCCCTCACCCCCCCCCTCCTTTTTTTTTCAAGTTCAGCTTGCTGCATTGTTCCGATTTCAGTGGATTTTGCCAGAAACAGGCGTCGCATGAAGTAAATCATGAACTCTGTTAAGGCCTATAATTATTGTTCCCTGTTCGGCAACTTCACTGTACCCCACGGAGATCCTATTGTGTGGGGAACCTGGTTCCTGCAGACACTAGGCTAAACAAATGGATGAAAGGTTTTTGGTTAATGGGATACGTGTCCTTACACCCGTGAACTGCTGATCATTTGTTTATACGGGTGGGGGGGGGGGTGTCAGGAAGAAACCAGTTGTAGTAATTCGGTTACTGTATAATGGTAATTTGAAACAGGTATTTTACTGTGCCCCCCTACCCGAACGCGCCTTCTCCGTATTAATTTCGTTTATTCTCACATTGGCACAGAATGAAACGAGGTTTCATATGCACTAGACATCGTGTGGAATCAAGAGGAAGAAAAATGGGTAATCGCCACTTGTCTTTGTGCACCTTTAGAACGTTTGCCTACTACTCTTTAAACCTCAGTCAATTTTCACCAAATGATGATGTCTTCTGTTTGTAGCAAAACCATTGAAATGCAGCTTGCTTTGAGTAAACTCTTACGATGAAGGCATACCAAAGCTGTATGGAAAACCGTGTGTGAAGTTACCAAGAACAATAAAAACACGCGTATCAGCGCTATCACTAGCCCTGGAGTTAACGTGATAACAACGGTGTCACCGGACGGGAAGTTTGCGAAACATAATTATGCTCTGATTTCGTCATTGACAGTGTCACTTGACTGGGGAGACTGAAATAATCTTTTTTTGTTGTTTTGTTTTCACTTAAAGGAAATTATCCACGCTCAGACTTTCTTTGCTCTCCAAAGTTAACAAATACCAGAACTGCATATTAACTGAATGACGATACAACGTGAACAATAACAACAAAGGATCAAGAAGTACCTCGTAACAGCAACAGTAATTCTATTAAGAAGACTGAGAAATGGTCGTAATATTCTCGGATAACCAACAATGGCTGGAACGTTCATGTGCTAGTGAGATTGGTCAGTCAGTGAATCCGTCACCCAATCTCTTAACCAAATCTTTCCATCAGGTAATCGGTAACCCGGTCGATGGGTCAAGAAATATACCTATATCAGCTGGGCTGGACGAGACTATAACGTAGGCGAGTGGAACTTGAGAAGAAACATCCGAGGACCGCGGCCAAGATTTACCGGTACAGACTGATCCATCCGTGTCGTGTTACCACCAGTAAATAATGTAATGAAGAAATTTGCCAGTCACTGCCTGTTATTCGTTACAGTATGAAATTCGATCTAAATTTTTATTTTTTTCCATCACCATTACTCAAGGGCAAAACCAACAGGCTGCAATAAGTGAAAATGTCCCGCGCACACTACCATTGGATAAATGTTTTAGAACACAATGACCGACCATCTCAAGACAAGAGCTCTCTCTCTCTCAGTTGGCACGTTTGATCTGCCTGTAATTTTTAACGAGCCAGTAACATCAAACACGAGTATGCTATTAATCGTTGGCGTCATCTACTCGTCAAAGGCTATAGGATATTGTGGGTCTTTGCAGCCCACGTTTTGTTTTAGCAAATAATTTCTTCTCAATTTTTTAATTTTTTTTTTCAGTGAGGAACTTAATTTCAGAAATGTCGTCCAATATACGATAGTTTAGTTTGTATCAGCAATGTGCACTCACATACGCCTAATACCCTCACCATGTTGAAATATTGCATGTTCTCGTTCCTTGGTAAACGCGTTGAGTTCAAATTCCTTTAATTTCCCCAGAGCGCCTGTCAATCCTACGTGAGTGAAATATTCGGTGCGTTCAAGCCTGCAGCCACACATCATGCACATAATTAGATTTCTCCCCCCCCCCCCCACCTCCTCGTTTCACATATTTTTCCGCTGAATTCGACCTAGTTATGTATGTCGTCAGATACTTGAAAAAAAAAAACAAACAACTACTTCTGCAAAATTTCGTGGGTTGAAATATAAATACTTTATCGCCACCACTGCCATGCTTCGTTTTGTCGTTGTTCAAAACTTGGCTGTTTGCACAGAGGTTTGGTGGAGCTCTCACGAACATTTTGATCAATAACGGACTTGTATCGTCATTCAGTTATGCAGTTCTGGTGTCTGTTAACTTTGGGGAGCAAGGAGAGCCAGACGTGATGCTTCCTTTTAAGGCGCTTGTCATTTGCTTGGCAGTGGTCAGCGAACCACGGGTCTTGGCCCATCACTCCAATACCAGTGCACGCGGGCGGCATTGTTTCATTATTTCCCAGGACGGATAATACTCCTTCAGCATTGTTTGTGCCGGGTGAAGTGGAAAGTGGAAGGGCAGGTCTACGTTTTCACATGTTGTCAAATCCAAGATATCGAGTGCGGAAGTAATTGCATTATATGCTGCGAGTAGCTCTGTGATGTCAGAGGTCCAGTTATCAGATAAGGAGAAAAGATGTGACGGCACTGTTTCGTCATGATCAATCGCTATCGAGTTCTTTTGATTCATTGCATTCGATACATAAAGTTTTCGGCTTTAGATACTCAGTATGCACTAGTTTTTAACTCGTGTTTTGTTTTTCAGAGACCAAATTTCCTTTTGTGGAAATGCCCTAAACTGAGCTTTTGAAGGCGTTCGATTTGGCGTTCCCAGTAGTTGTGCAGCACTGAGTCACTGTTTATTGGAAACCACTCGTATGCTGATTTTTTAAACAAAAACAAAATAACAACATTACCAACAACAAAAAAGATCTCATCGTAGTTTCGTTTGTAGTCTGATAGAAGTCTTTTCATTTTCTTCTAAAGGGTGCGGAAAAAATTTGACCAGTCACATTGCAAACAGTTCCTCGTGAGTGCTACATACATATCAGCCTCTAATGAAAATTGAAACCGATTTCGTAAGACTGGACAGACCTCCGTGAATGTGAGTGAACCCCGGAACTATCTTAGGGGCCTTTTATGTCAGGAGGCGGTTATATTGGAATCAGATTTTGCCATGTTGTTTTTGTTTCCTGATCAGCTCCAGTGATTGTTGCCCATGAAGTATTTACTACCAGATTCTGGAAATACGTCTGTGATGGGCATGTAGTTATAAAATGTTTCCTGTTTTTGCAAACTACTTGGTTGCTCTGGTAGTGAAATCCTGTCCATAAACTCTATTTGGGGGACATTGGCTGACTGGATAATGTGAAAAACGCTATTTTAAAAACCTATTGATTTTTTTTAATTGAGAGTTTTAAAAACCCAGGATTTTTGTCTCCTCCGAACATGCCCAGCGGCGTCCTGCCACTCGCAAAGGATAAGCATTGTTTTCCTGTTTTTTCTACCCTTCTGGGACAATATGCAGTTAATTAATTATTTCTGGTTCAGCCGTACTAAATTGTCCTCAGTTTATTTAGATCCGTTTCAACTCTTTACTTTTCATTTAGTTTCGATCGGTTATAGACTGATTACGCCTTTGATCTTCTACCACCCACCCCCATTTCCATATACCGGGGTTCCATCTGTCCACATTGATTTGGGCGTGTTGCAAGATGTTTGGTGCGGCGCCCGCTGATATTTGAGCCCTCCAAAACGTGTCTCGTCAGCTTTCGGGCCCTGCCGTCCTCCGTGGCGCCTCTCAGCGAGAGCAGATAAATGAGGCTGGAGGGCTTGTGGGATGGAGTGCTGTTATTTTGCTCACTGAATTACCGCGCTTTGGTTGTGTTCTTACCTTTGGTGTGTGAGTTAAATAGTAATGCTTTTCGGTAAGATATTTCTGAGGTGGTCACTTTTTTGTTTTGTTTTTAAGGATGGCTTACGCCTAGTTCGTGTTTTACTGTTTTACTTACGGATCATACAGCTTGTTTGGAGTTCTACACTATCAGTATTATGAATTCTACACTGTCTGTCTGTATATGATGTGTTCTACACTGTCTATCAGTAAATGTGATGTGTTCGACACTGTCTATCAGTAGACGATGTGAAAATCTTGAAACGACGATTTATGTTTTTTGTCTTAAATAAATCTTGCGGGTGCCTACGAGAAACTTAACGCAGCGTTTTTGCATATTTCAGGTGCTAGATGATTATTAACATTAATGGAATAGCGATGTGACTTTTTAAAAAGCATGTTATTGTCTTTACATCGGTGTGTTTATCCTAAATGATTATTCTCTATTTGAAATACTGTCTTTGGCAGATTTCATTGGAAAGGGTGGTTTTCAGCGTCAGTAGAGACACTGAAAGTTCTATGACCTGCTAGGTTGATGAAAATTTTGTTATAAAAGTTCGAAGGTTTCAATGAAGAAAACTTGCTTCCATAGTTTTGTCATAAGCCAGACTGGTGTGGTACGATAATTAATGTACGGAATCTGTTTGTCATTGGAGGCAGGGAGGATATTATTGTAAAATCTGTAGTAATCGTGACTAATGAACTGCGTGGTCGTATGAACAGCTGACACGCAAACACTGGGGTGGCAAGCATATTTTGCGTCTTGTTTTCCATCCATGACATTCATTTTAAGTCAGTCATCCGGATTTATCTGGATTCGATGATACTGTAATGCCTGCCTGCCTCACCTTGGGTAGAAATATTCATCGGCGGCCGAGATTTCAGATGTGATTAGTGTTAAGACTCAAGTTTTGTTATCTGGTTAGTTTCTGGTCAGATCGTGAATAACTCAAGACCGGGTGTTTACTCGTTCTATAATCTAGATGAGGATTTGTGTTAGAAGCAGTGAGTGTAGCAGTTTCACAAAAGCGTTGGATTATTACTTTGTGTAAATGAGGAAAGAGTACTTCTCTTGTGTTGTTGAAATGTCCGTGAGCATTTTTGAAAGGTCAGACCCAAAACGACAGCCAAGGATGCATCCTGACTATCATGTTTCCGAAAAGGGAACAATCCAGCATTGGAAGGATTCTTTTTCATTCCGTGATGTATGCCAGTAAATTCCACAAGACTAAGTAAAACATCAGACAGGTCTAATCAACCGCACAACTTGCTGTGTCCGGAGCGTTCATATATTTTTCTCCTTTCCTTATTGAAGAAATATTAAATGTTGCATTGGAGAAAGAACAGCAGAGTTTACTGGACATGAGACTAGCCCTCGGTGTAACTTGACATCATGTAATGAGCACACCTGTCAGCTGTTTGGCTTTACAATCATCATCGAGTCACCCGCACGCTCTCCTGGGAAGTATTGGGTTTGAACTTCGGAGTCAGATATTGTCCGACCGAAGACATTGTGAGAACCTTTGAAATAAGGACACTTGTGAATAATATATTCGTCATTATCCTACCATCATCTTCACTGGTGCAGAGTTTAGGATTTACAGCTGTCGCTGCTTTTGTGTGCTGTTGTCACCAGTGTGTATTCCAAACATGACCAGCACCAGCAAGATGTCATCAATCTCCCCACCCAGACTGACAATACAGCGGCTCAGCTCCAGCTGCACTAGTCTCACGGGTATAGCCGGTAGGTACATCATGTCCTTATTGACTACTCGTAAACTCACATTTCTAGTGTAGTATTACCCTTCCGAAATTGCTTTTTAAAAAAAAAATCGTATGAGGGTTTTTACCGTATACATAACCAAGGATGCCCATTCATTTCCTTTTTCTTCCATCCCCCAACCCGAAAAAAAAACAAAAAAACACACCAACTCGATTGACGAAATATTACAGTAATTTTGTTGTTCTTTAGTTTTTACGTCTGGTCAGAGAGATACTTCAAGAAATGCCAAATCCCTGGATAATTTATTTAAGTTTCAAGGATAAAATCCTTGGTAAAGAATCACCAGACACCCGGGCCACCATGCATGAAATACAAGAAATTACAGAATAAGTTTATGTGTTGCATACCGTGCACACGCTGGTGTCTAAGAGGACATTACATTGTGTAATTCATCCTCTATTCAGTACAGTCGTAATTCCCTTCCATTTTCATAATTTTTCATACACAATTCCGTCTCGAAAATGCAATACGTTCAAGGTGATTGTTCAGTATCTGCCATGAAAAAAACAACGATGCAACACAATCTGCATACTGAATGATAAGCAGTTACTGGTGTGTAAGACCTTTAAAATCCCATGTGTACAATTTCCCCGTAATTCAGTACAGTGATGGTTTATCCTGCCCATTTACAGATTATGCGATGAGGGAGTTAGGGGAGATCGTTCCTGAACGACAGTAACAGCAGAATCGCACCAGTGAGTTGCCGTTGAGGTCTGAAGCAGAAATATTCCGTTCAACCTCGTCAGACCTCTTCATAAAAGCCGATGCTGTTCATCTTTAGTGTAGCAAAACAGATAACGCGCTCTTTCACGTCTAATATTCTCTTTCGAGCAGCGCTAGAAAAGTGTGAAAGTCTCGACGGGCATTGATTTTTTTTTTTCTTCCCCTTCAGTTCTTTATCTTTCGAATTTTTAAGACCGCAGTCTGGTTTTTAATGATGGAACTCTTTGTCTGGTCTAGGAAAATTTAAGCTTCATATCCGCTGTCGGACTGTCTAATTTCTTTGGGCGGATTTGTTCAAATGAATGCAGGGATTCCCCCCCCCCCCCTACAGGAACAAGTGACGCCTAGATGATGACGTGATGAGGGGTCTTAAGAGACAGCTGTGCGTGCAAGCTCTAATATTATCGGATTTATGAAACATCAATTGAAAACTAAGAGTTTTTTTTTTTACTTACCGTGTGTGCGTTTTTTGTTCTTGTTTTTTTTTGTCTGTCTTTTCCCACAAGAGGGAGAGAATGGTAGTAAGAGCAAATCTCTCACTCAGTTTGTTTCTCTCTCTCTCTCTCTCTCTCTCTCTCTCTCTCTCTCTGTCTCTCTCTCTTTCTCTCTCTCTCGCTCGCTCTCTATCTCTCTCTCTCTTTCTCTCTCTCTCTCTCTCTCTCTCTCTCTCTTCTCTTCTCTCTCTCTCTCTCTCTCTCTCTCTTCTCTTCTCTCTCTCTCTCTCCCTCTCTGCATCGCTCAGTTTCTCTTTCTTTCTGTCTGTACCTATCTCTATGTGCCTGTCTCTCTCTCTGTCTGTCTGTCTGTCTTTCTTTCTATCTCTCTTTCTGTCTTTCTGTCACTCTCGCCTTCTCTCCCCTCCCCCTCATTCCTTCCCTCTTACTAGTGGATAGACATATTGATTTCAACCATTTCTTTTCGCAAAATTTCCATTTTGTCTTTGTCCTTCCCGTAATATCAGAGACATGAAGAGATAAAGAAATTGTTTCCTGGCTGGAATGAGTACTGCTTAATGGGTTCCCGTCAGTTGGCAATGTGACCAATATGTTCTGAATGTAGAAAAGAAAGCTCAAGCTTGAGAAAGCGACATGGAGTGTAGAATTAAAATGTACTGATAGTTCCACAGACTGGAATATGTAAACGACAACAACGAGTTAGCAAATGAGATTACTTTGTTATTAAAAGCGTTACAGTATGTATGTGTATTCCTAATTCGTAAACTATGTTCCTAAAATATTTTGACACTTGGTCATATCATTTTTGAAGTGTTTTCATAAATCAGCCCGAATTTATGTCACCAGGCCATTAGATTAAGAGTGTCGGAATTAATTTGCTGTAATTCAGTCATTTATACATCAAATCCTCCCAATATTTGGGCCGTGCACCCACAAGGAAGCTTACTGTAACTCTTTTTTTCTTCTTTTAAATTACAATCAATTTATCTGTCTTTTGTTTAGTTTTAATCCACTCATCCACCCCTTCTCCCAACCCGAAATTCACCAGCAGTGAGCACATCCCATTCTTCGTCAACCCCACCCCTCATTAGCACAAGCGGCTAGTTTTATTTAAGTTATCATTGTCTACACTTGTCAACCACGAATCCCATAGCAAGCTTTTTACATAATGTCTGCACCTTACCATGCTCAACTTTGGGGTAGCTATTTCGCCAGAGTTGCCAGCATGCTGAATACTGCAGATGCCGATTATTTACAACAGGAAAAGATGGAAGGATGGCAGACGGATGAAAAAAAAAAATGGTGGGGGAAATAGACACGGAGCCTTCATTTATCATTCATGCATGTGCGTGCACACGCAGGGCAAGGACTGTGCCAGGGAAGTGTGAAAGATAATGTTCTTGGACGTTTAAGATCGGAAGTACTTTCTGAAGCACGGGTGCTTCCTTTTTTCATATAAACATTATTGTTTTATTGCCTGAGATCAAGATTTATGTAACTGAGATGATGTGAACAAAATCTGAGGGCAGTAATCTTTATTTCATGTGGCACATTCAATACTTCGGATGTAGCAGTCAGTATTCATCATTCAGAACCTTGGCGCCCAAAACCATTAATGAGCTGCCGGTTTCTTTCGAACAGTTCTGTTGTTTTATCGATGCATTATAAAGGAAACTGTGCTTGGCTGGATGTTCTGACCTTGCCGGTCATTGCATGTTTTACTTAAATCTTATAGAACGTACCGGCTGTGGTGAAATGGTAGATTTGCGTGCTGGTTGTCATATCACCAGCATCTGGCCATGAACATGACATGTGTCCACGTCAGAAATACTCTGGAGGATCTTAGCCTAAGACGGCTTAAGAAATGAAGACTCTAATGGTGGCGAGTGGAACCCCAGGACTATTGAAAAATTGATGATGTATTTTGTCGCACTCAGCGTCTGACCAGCATGGAGATCATAATTATGGTGTATGATTCAGTCCTGGGCAGAGTCATTTTACTGTGTTTCATGGTGTGTGGCATAAAAGTATGAATGTGTTGTTTTCAGTCATGGTCTATAGTTTGAAACCCTTGATTTTTGAAGATACCCTAGCCATATATTTTGTTTCAAAGTGAGTGGCCACCGATAGATGGCTGGTACATTGTTATGTGTCTGCTTTTTTTTTCATGCGTTTGTGTCAGTAGAAGGCTCCATGGACCGAAAGCTTGCGTCGTTTTTAGTTTATCTTGGTCTTGGTTGTTTGCTCGGATGCATCTACTTCTATAGGTATCGGTGGGGATTTCTCTTTTTTTTTTTTTTTTTATTTCTTGCCCTGCCGTTCTCACTCTTCGTTTCTGCAACAGTTTATGTCATCACGCGAACCTCATACCAGGTCTTGTTCAATGACGGAAGCAGATACAGCATGGTTAAATGCTCAACCCAAAAACATTGATGCCGAGGGGGAACTCACATGTTAAATATGCCAGGCCCTAAACACAGACATCACGGGAAGTGAGTGTCCACTCATACTGCTGTCGAATGGTTTCTGTGGCCTCATTATTTTTGTCTTAATTACTTGGCTAAACTGCGTTTTGCTCTCTACTTGCCTCCATCTAGCCTTGAGCCATAAACATGCCATCTTATGGATGATAGGCAAGGCTGCCGCATACATCATTCTCTCAGCCTCTAATAACAGCGACATATGGCATGCCCACAATTGGAGCTCATGTTTTAATGCATTGTTTTGCTCTTTGGCTCTTCACTGCCGGGACAAAAATTGCTTTATCCAAATATTAAGATGCAAAAACTTATTTCAATAGTCAGATAGTAGTAAAAAATATAACGTTCATCAAGAACAGTTACTTCCGGACATATTAGGAAATTATGCAAAACATAGAAAATTAGATTTTAGATGACTTCTTTCAAATATGGAGACCATCGGCTACTCTTCCCATGAAATCCTAAGGTCCGATGTGACCAAAATATTCGGATGACTGACCTTTAAAGCTTGGGGCCTGGCGAGTTTCTTCCCACGATACGGTGCTGAGGGGTTGAAAGTTTGGGTGGGAGCACCGGGCGCTGAATGATAGTTGTGAAGTTCAAGGCGGTATTCGGTGTAAAAATCTGTGCGGTTCAATTCTCAGACTGTGTAGATTTCGCCTTAGGACCGCATCCTGAAAGTGCTGTGACCCCCTGGTATCAAACGGTTATTATCGTCCCTATTTATTTCATTACTGCCCTCCCCCCCTTTCCCCCCTTTTTCAGCAGCACCATATTCTTTTACTTTGAGTCCGCCTCCATCCCACACATAATACCATGATAAACACCTTTTTAATGCTTAATCAAGTGCCCATACTTGCCTGTTGGTCATTAATTTTCCTGTCACCTATTACCCGCCTTGCCTTGCTTCTTCCTTCTAATTAATTTAACTTCTTATTTAACCAGAAACGAGGAACTTGTGGCTAGAGCCAAAAATAGTGTATTATTATGTTGGCAAGGAGCGGAGAGGATGAATGACCGAGTGTTGTTGTTGATTTTTCCCAAATCGTTCGTATGCGTCTTTGTTGTGTATGTTTTGAATTGACTGCTAGGCCTTTAATGAACTTGAAACTTGAAACTTACGAAGAGGGGAATGGAAGAACACTGTATCGCTGCTTATTCTTAAACGAGTTGTGCACCTGCAAACAGCAGGCGCTAAAATCGCAGCGCCCAGCTGTGTCATTGTTCGTCCAGTTGCTAATCGCAATGTGTTATTTGTAACAATGGAAGTTAGTAAATTATACCATTGGCTGTGTTGAATGTCTACTTCGGAGTTTGGTTTCTAGGTGGGAAAATGGCAGTGCCTGCTCCTGACTGGCAGCCTTAAGTCTCTTGTTGTAACTTTGCTTTTTGTCTACAAGTATTTTTTCGTGCATCCACGCAGACTTCTGAGAATGAAAAGTACGACTCCCTTTCACATGGCCTTTTACATTGATGCTGCGCACATTAATTCTTTTCACATGGTCGCGTTGTTTTAACGTATGATATATGCGGCGTAACAACTCTCTCTCTCTCTCTCTCTCTCTCTCTCTCTCTCTCTCTCTCTCTCTCTCTCTCGCTCTCTCTCTCTCTCTCTCTCTCTCTCTCTCTCTCTCTCTCTCTCTTTCTTTCTTTCTCTCTCTCTTTCTTTCTCTCTCTCTCTTTCTCTCTCTCTCTTTCTCTCTCTCTCTCTCTCTCTCTCTCTCTCTCTCTCTCTCTCTCTCTCTCTCTCTTTGCTGCAATAGTAACGCCTTCTTGAAGCCTCGAAAAATCGGTCTCTTACTCAGCTGCGACCAACCGCGTCATGTGAGGTGTGTAAACAATCACTCTAACTCATTTGTTGGTAAACCGTAAGTGTAGGGGTTTATTTCTGACCAGCTGAGCCCTGGCTCTGACCCAGGGGAAGCGCGACGCTTGTCTTGTCTATTAATGATGTAGAATTCTTGTTTTCACAGAACACAAGGACCCCCCCCCCCCTTCCTCCTCCCGTTTTTTTTTTTTTCTGTAAAGGAAACACGTTAGTCTTTTAGTCTTCAAATTCTATGAGGGTCGATGCCACATGTAATCTGTAACCATTGCCAGATACAGCGAAAGTGTATCGAACACAAAGAAAATTTATTGGAACTCGAACTGGGTGAGATCACCGGAGAAATCCGACGGTTGAACTCGGTGACTGAAGCGTGATATGTGATAAACAAATGGAGTTTTCTCCTCTTGCCGCCATAGAAACGATTCATTGTCCAACAGCGAGAGCAAAGCCCATTTTGTTTGGAAAGCCGAAACACCCATAAGACAACCGGGTTTTATTTACTTGAGACAGATGACGGTCTGAGCAGTCCATTTGGGGAGCGGCAGAAGGTAGGAGATTCTAGTGTTACAGACGGATTGCAAACTGAATTGCCTCAGTTGATCGTTTGTTTATTCATTCTGCAAAGCAATTGCTTTCTTTTTCTTTCTTTGTTTACTAATGCAGTGAAAATTATGTTATTTCCTGTTTTGCTGCGAAGGTGTGTTTTTGTTTTCTTTCATTGTCAGCGGGTCTAATATTTTTCAGATTTTGTTGTTGTTGCTGTTGCTGCTGCTGCTTGGCAGTCATTTAAAAGTTTTGGGTTTGTTGTTTTTTGTTGGTATTTTGTTTTCCTGTTCAGCATAATAAGAGTCTGTCACGGACGAAGCTTGGGTTCCTGTCAGGTCACCGACCATCAGGGAATACCTTTAAAATACTATGAGAAATTGGTCATGCTGGAGCCTTCCACGAATGAGATTTTAAAAAATGGGATGAGGCCGCCCCCAGGAGGATCAAGCGCTCTGGCCACAGGACTGCCATCCCTTATAATTATTGCATTGGCCAGAGTAAGAATTATTTTTTCAAAAAACTGAACAAACTACAGAAAATGTACATGGTTCTAGCAGGGCCTGGAGCAAAGTCAACGTGTCGACGGCGCGACCTTACTTAATGTTTGTTCTATCTCCATTTTCTGGAAAAAACAACAACTGTAGATCTCTTTGTATGTAGAAGAGGTATAACAAATGCCCTCTTTGACACTTGTATAAAATGTATTGTGGCACTTATCACGCTCTTTCACAGTTCCGATTTATCCTAACTCGGTATCATCTATTATTATAAAAGTGAACTTTGGAGGCTGTGTTAGCCTACTCCTCCGTTAATATTTGGCCCACACGCTTCAAATTTTACAGACGTCCACAATATGTGCATACCCAGGTTTTCGTCACATAAAATATACGAAAACTCCTGTCCCCGAATTTATCAAAATAGATTTTTTCGGTCATTCTATTTTAATTCACCATTTTAAGTGAACCGGAAGAATGATACCATTTTGACGCGCCGTCTGAACGCGGGAGTTTGGTTCCACACCAAGAGACGAACCTGTTCGTAGAACGGGTAATCAAATAAAATAATTCTGTGTGAAACTGTGGTGTAACAGTAAGTTCTATTAGTCATAGCTTGGGATCCCAAAGCCGTTTTAATGTAGCCTAGATCTAGATATACGGTTGCGCTAAGTACATGGAAAATTTGCAAGATATATCTTACGCGGGTCGGCTAGTAATTACTAAAGCCGCAAGCATTTAACGTCGAATTTCTAGTTGTGCAAAAATTGGGGTTGGAACAAACAAGAACCAAGGCCGTGATGTGGGGAGAAGAGAAAAAGGAGAGAGAGAGAGAGAATAAAAGGCTGTCTATCTGCATTGCCTCCCATTGGGCATAAAACAATTAAGAAAAGTTGCAATAAATCACAAAAACAATTATTTGTAATGTTTTTTGTTACGGTTTATTTCTAATGCGGGGCATTGCTACATCCAATTTTTTTTATTTTTTTTTCATTCTACCACTTTTAAACTCTTCATTGGCCAGAACCGGCGCTGCACTGTGGCGACGACGTGCTGCTCCAGTTGTAACTGGGATCAGTGAAACAAAGGTAAATTTCCCAAATGGGATTAAAGTAGTATGCAAATGCAAAAATGCCAATAAGTGGGTCTTGGTGAATCAGCTGAAAGTAAATTCGAAGACAAAACAATACGATTTTCAAGTGATTAGGGACGTGAGGTGTTAAGCGAACTACCTGTGCTTGAGAAGAGCTGCTCAATTACTGCCAGCGAGAGTGAATTTCATTCTTCAAGACATCAAATTGTTGGCTGTATCAGGAAACTGGACATAACGTATTCACACAGCTACAGATGACAAACTTTTTTTTTTTTTTGTTTGCAAGACATTCTGTAAGTTCCTTTGTATTTTCTTTCTCATGATTAGATTATATCACCATATTTCAAGTCTTTTTTTAACCGCCCCCATTTTTGCTTGTTGGCGAATTCTGATTTAATAATAATAATAATAAGTCATTTTTATAGCGCCTGATTCCACAGAAGAGTGCTCTAAAGCGCTTAACAGTTCTCTCAGTCACACAATACACATTTTCATCAAGCTATACATAATCACTGTCTCAAGAATGTTACATATCCTGCGTATACGCTTTTGTAAACAACGCTGTTTGAAGTTTTCTTTTGAATTGGATCAAGCTGTTTGAATGTTTCACATGATCAGTTAAGTCGTTCCACATTTTAGGTGCACACACCGAAAAAGCCCTTTCTCCCATGATTGTTCTTGATCTGGGCGCTACTAATAAATTTGCTTCTGCTGATCTCAATTTTTTGGGTGGAATGTATTTTTCAATGGGCTCTGAAATATATTCTGGTGAGCTTTGATTGAAACATTTAAACACAATGCATAAAATCTTAAACTGAATCCGCTCTCTAACAGGCAACCAATGAAGGTTTTGGAGAACTGGCTGAATATGTTCTGATGTTTTTGATAAAGTAACAAGTTAGCAGCCTTGTTCTGGATCTTTTGTAATCTATAAATAGTTGCCTCAGGGATACCAATGAGCGAAGAGTTGCAATAATCTAGATGACTGACAATAAATGCCTGGACCAGAATCTTTGCGGTCTCTTCATCAATACATTTTCTGATCTTACTGATATTCCGCAAGTGAAAGTGCATTGTTTGGCAAAGTTTTGTAACATAGGTTTTCATGGACAAGTCTGAGTCGAAATAGACGCCGAGGTTCTTAATGGCTCCAGATGTTACGTTGATGGTAGTACCGTCCAGATTTAAGTTATCAATTTTCACATTAGATCTAGAATTTTTTGCTCCAAGTAAAATTATCTCAGTTTTGCTGTCATTGAGTTTGAGTTTATTGTCAAACATCCATTGCTTGACATCCTGTAAGCAGTTCTCGATGGCCTGGATCCGTTGCTGCTCATCACCCTGGCAGATGGGAATGTACACTTGGGTGTCATCAGCGTACAGGTGATTATCCAATCCATGACTGCTGATGATGTCTGATAGGGGTGATGTGTACATGATGAACAGAATGGGCCCTAGGACAGAGCCTTGAGGCAGCCCATAGATAAGTGGTGCTGATGCTGATGTTATTGTACCCCTTCCAGATGTTGAGGAATGAATGAGAACTGATTGTGATCGGTCAGTTAGGTAAGGCTTAATCCATTCTACTGCCTTCCTTCCAATCTTGAAATAATATGATCTCGGTCGTGCTAAGAGTAGAGCCTGGTCAATCGTATCAAATGCAGCCCTGAGGTCAAGAAGAATGAGCGCCACACATTGTTTCTGGTCTGTATATCTGATGATGTCGTTGTGGACTCGCAAGAGGGCAGTTGCCGTAGAGATTTCATGAGAAGTTGTTCTTAATCTTAGGGACGTAAGAAAGGATCTTTTTTCGTGATCATTCAGTTGATTTATTGTGTATATTGTAGAAAACACTAAAAATAACTTACTTTTCTCAGACTGAGTTCTTGTGAAAAGTGCAACCAAGTGATAAATGTCAGTGCATCACTAGTCATACATTACGGTGCCAAGAGGGTTAAAGAACTAAAGTTTAATTAGTTGAGAAAAGAAATACATTTCAGGTAAACCAGTTTTTTTTTCCCTTTCCCTGGGCAAACTTAGGGTAAGTTAAGTCCTTCCTACTTGTGAGATTTCATGACTGACAGCATCGGAGTCTTAATGGTGAAGCGAGAAAAGAGCCTGATTTACGAGCGCGCATTTATGGAAACCAGACACATTCATTTCTGCCTGCGTTTTCTTGGAGTCTTCTGGCCCTGTGAGTTCACACCATTGCTTTTTTGGCAAGTATGATTGAAGATGGGCGTCAAATGTTGAAATGTACACATATAAGCCAATATCAGTTCTGGGATCTCTTCTTGTTTTCTCCAACACCACCCTCCCCCCCCCCCACACACACACACATACACACACACCACCACCCCAAAAGAATTTTTTTAAATGGCGAAATAGAGTGAAGGCGGAAAAGATAAGATTACTCGACAATTGTGAGATATTTTACCAGATCTGTTATCCCGGCATGAAATAACATTGTAGTCTGGGCGGTCGGTTCAAGATATTAAAAAGAGAAAACCAGACATTTGCATTAAACGTAAATTTGGTTTCATTGAAGCGAATGTCCACCCCAGACAGCTCCTCTTACTTTTGACTGTGTTTACGAAAAAGCTTTTTTACCATTTGTTTTTATTGGGAATTTTAAGGCAAGTTCAAGCTGCTGTTTTGTCTGGGAGAAAGACTCATATTACACTATTTAATGCATGAGGAAAATGTTTGCGTGTTGTTGTTGTTTTTTTAAAGCTGGGAACGCAAGTGCTGTGGATCCGTGGATGATGCACATGACCTTGTCGCAAATGATCCTAGGTTCTGATCATTTGTTCTGTTTTTAAAGCATTCACCTACCAGTGTACTGTCTGGGGCTAAAATCGCTGATAAAGACCCATCTTCTGAAAAGGGACCTGATCTCCTTCCCTAATAAGAAAGGCTTGATAGTAAGTCACACAGAAAAGGTTTATGTGGAGATTGTGTTAATGAGGTCTTACCAAAGAGACAGTGATGTAAACTATTGCCTCATGTCAGTTTATTTCCTTGAAAAACGTGTTATTCTCATGTCTGAAGTCCAGTTCTGACCGGCGTTGAGTATTAACTCAATTACCACATGATTTGATTGTTATTTTATTGTCAGTAATCAGACAATATTGACTTTATTGATTGCATCATTAATCATTTCTACATACTATCTTGGCCAGTACAGTGTGAAGTCAAGACGTCTCGCTGGGACAGTGATCCTGCCTCCATTTCTGACATAGACTATTTTGATAATGTGGCTAATTTTTCTTTCAGTAGTTATGTATGACGTAGAAAACTGAATGTTCTCTTGCGGGAGACAACAGTGACATCCACACAGACTCAGACCATTCACAGTATTTTGTGGAGTGTTATATAACAAGCACATCACACGGCTATTTATAAGCGTTTTCGTTCATGAATGATTATGCGCATCAGTTTATAGGCAATTAAACCTAACTTGGTATCTTTTTCTGCCCCATGTTTTCAAGAACGTCAGCTAGGTCATATCTACAGATTTCGTACAAATGGAAGAACCAGCGCTCTGCAAGCCAATTTCAGGGATGATCCGGCTCAGGCTGAACAAGGCGTAGATTTTTGTGTATGGTCGCCATTGGAAAAAATCATATCAACACGGTGACAAACAACTCGATTGAAGGCTTTACTTGAGTGGTTGGTTATACTTTCTAAGTTCCATTTCTGCAATTTAAGGTCTCCGTTTGTTCTGTAGTATTTTTTGTTGTTTTTTTTCGGCTGTCTGTTCTCTTGTCAGTTTCCTAGCATACAAAAAATTCGTCTTATTGATCTTCTTTATTAATGGAACCCAAATTTCTGATCTTCGCCGAGAAAAAAAAAACAAAAACAAAAAAAGTTCAGCCCCCGTCGCTCGGTAGAAACATAGCCTTCCAAATAACTAGAGAGATTCAGCGTCACTGTATCTGTATCAGTCCTGACAACAAGGGAAAAGAATTCAAACAGGAGTGTCACCATTGGCAGCACAAACAGCAAGCCTGTCGTATTAAGTTTTGTCTTAATCCATTTCTAATGGGGATTTGATGGCGGAGGAGAAACGTGAGTCGTAGACTAGAGATTTCCATCCAATGGCGCGGTGACAACGGTTGTTCTACAGGGTATATCATTAACAACATGCCGCCTTGGTGAGTCGATAAATGTGGTCTTTCCACGCAGACATCAGAAAAAGGGTCTTACCACAGGAATTTGAAAACGGCAGTTTGAGAATGAGGAAAATTGGTCTTTCCATGCAGATGTCACATACTCGATCACAGCAGTCTGAAAACGGCCATGATAGAAAAGGAAAAAAAAAAGGAAAGGGGGGGGGGTAGAGGCTTCCTGTGCCAACATCAAATGAAGGTGCTTGACCATAGGAATCTAACAGGGGCGATGACAGAAGAAGGAGAAGAAGAAGAAAAAAGAAAACCAAAGAGACACACATCATTGTATAATTCCTCTCTGTCATGGGAAATTCGTACATTGTGAAAATGAAGTTTTCAAATCAGCATGGCGCAAATCTACGAGCAGCACACCTCACTATGCGCGTGATCGCCACCACCATATGATTCTGACACCGCCGTTGACAACTCTGCATTGACAAGCCCAGATCAGACATACTGTACCACACAAATGATACACCTGTAGGCGGCGGACTTAACTGGAATGCCTCATGGCCTTGCCGTTGATTGATTTTGGACGAGGACATCATTTAAATTAACGTCCACTAAGCAACCACAGGGTGCTCTAGCAATAGGATTACAATTGCTTAGACGACGACTACTACCGCTCCCTCGGGTAATCAGTCTCCATGCTACAGTACACGATTCATAGATATTATCGAACCATTCTTCTATATTATCGATCCCCCGGCCTTCCCTTGTAGTTGTACAGCCCCCCCACACACGGCTTGAAAACAGCGAAATCCAAATCAGTGTGTCAGTGGTAGAGATGTCATTGATTGAAATGGATTAGCTGCTGTACTATCTCTCCCTCCCCTGTTCGATACATCCTCTCTTGCTCTATCCTCAATCCCCAATTCATGTCACGTTGTCTCCGCCCTCTGTCCTTCACTGTTTGTGAATGTAACAGCACGTGCACACGCTCGCGACGCCAGGGAGGTTTATGTATCGATGAGATCACAGACTTACTACACTTTCACCACCTCGTTTGACGGTATTAACGTAGAAATCGCGCTGCATTGTTCAAGTGACCGAAGGGGCCGTAAATATCGATTGAGATAAAACAAACACAATAGAAAAGTCTGGTGTGTGTATTGACACGCTGTAAAATGTCCTTACTGGAGACGGGGAGCTCGTGAGTACTCGCGGATACAGTCATGATTCTGAACATTACTTAAAAAAAAAAAAAAAGAGATAATGAAAGTTTTCAGACAACACTGAAAGAAGAGAACAGAACAAACAAGAGAGTAAAGACGTATTAAAAAAGCATTAAGGAACAGGGATGGAGAAGTAAATAGGCATTATACCCACCCATTTAAATAGTCGTGAGCACACACACGCACGCAAAACAATGCGGATTGAGAAAGAGAGGGTGGCATAGACAGTGCGAGAGTTTGTAGGTAGAAAACCTCGGTCGTCCAAAAGAGGAGATGAAAGATAACGGCAAGAAAGAAAAAAAAAAGTGGAGAGATGGAAGTCTAGGAATGGCTTTATTAACTCTGACACCAAAGGGGACACGCCCATGAATTATTTATTCAGTGTAAGATCGCTGTCAAGATCTACTGAATTCTACGAAGGGGGGGGGGGGGGAGGAGGGGGAAGCAAGCAATGTAATTAGGACATTCGTATTTCGAAGGAAACAGTGACATTCTCTCTTCACATACATATACATTACGCGTACAATGTTTTTTCTTGGCGATTGGCTGAAACCAGGGAGCAAGATATTGTCAACAAAAAGAGTCACTAATGGAATTTGAGTAAGATGAAATAGCGAGTCCATCTGCAGTTGTCATGGCTTTGTTTGATCATCGCCAAAGTACAGTTAAACAAAGAGGGCTGATGCAAGTTGACGCTGATCGAGGAATAAGTAAATAGGAGTAGGACGTTCATTAAAGTGTGTGTGTGTGGAAAGGAAAGGAGGGCGAGCAGAAGACATTAAATTTTGACAACAGAAAACATGAAATGGGAAAAAAGTGTGTGAGAGAGGGGGAGGGGCATTGGAGAGTACCCTCATAATAATTATTTTCAAGTATTTGAGGAGAGTGGGGGGTGTTTCTGATTCTAGATATCACTGACGATTGGACCATGTAGCCAAAATGCAATAGTGCCGAAGTGTTTTTTTTTTTTTTTTTGCTTTCATGTGACCAATTTGTGGCCAGTCTCCAAAAATATTATGGTGGCCATTTCTGCCAAATACCCAAACCTAAAACGGACAAATACGGAAGAGGGGCAAAATTCCAAGGAAAATGATGAAGAAAAAAAAACATATGAGAGTCAACAGCAACAACATTCAATCCAGTGGAGGATTATGTCAGATAAATGGCCTGGTATAATCACTTCCTTCTCATATCTTCCCCCAAATCCCCTATTGCTCTGCTGCCTACGTCTGAGAAACGACGTTGCTATAATGCCAATGTGATTGCAGTTCCTTCTCGGCAATACGTGAAAGCTTAGCAGAGTTCTCACGTCTTGCAACGGTCTACGCAAAGTTCACTTCCTCAGCGCGATGTTTTCTTGAGAAGGGCCGCCCACAATAGGCTGATGAGCTCAATAAACGGTCTTATTCCCTTCAGCTCAAAAAGCTCCTTCATCCAGCTTGAGGCCTTCTAGTGGCCTACGGAATGGATGGCATGCTCGCACCGAGATCCCTCAGAGGTGAATTCGGAGCTCCACAACTATGACATGGACATTTTTTGTTATGACATGGACATTTTTTGTTGTCCTGAAACACATTAATGGCTTGAATTTCCAACACGAAAGGGCTCAGAATGAGACAGTGCAAAACTGACATGCACATTTGATCATAAATCCATTAATGGCTGTGTAATTATAGTGCAAGAAATCAGACAGCCTTCCTCACCTTGTGGGTCTCTCAAAGTGCCATTTCGTACATACAGCTGTTCTGGATGAAAGTCATTGTTGCTGATTAGTCTCTTGGATGCCAAGGACGATGTTATGGATTTGGTCAACATGGTATTTCATTTATGAAAGATCACATAATCCTCTAAATTTCTGTGAGCCACACCCAAGAAAATCTTTAGGCCCTTAATCCAGTGAACAGATGACACTTGAATCATTCGAAGTGAATTCTATTCTTTCTGTGCCTTTAGAGTTCAAATATATTCGAATTTTGTCAGAGGACTCAGTTATTTTGGCATTCTGTGTCAATGAGAGGTAGGGTCCTAGGTGTCGCTTATTTGGTTGACAGATTTCTAAACCTGTCACAGAGAAATTGGTCTACAAAACACACAGAATCAAGTACAGACAATTACAGTACTGACTCACTGATTTGGGACTCTGGTTATACGCAGCTGAGAGGCTTCAGTTCACGAATGATTTCCCAAACTGAGAGGTGGATGAGATGGGTGCTAAGATTTCACAAGTCTGTGATTGAACAATGGGCGACGGCACAAAATACATTACGAAATGTTGTCGTGATCCTCTGTGCCCGGGCGTTAGTGTAGAGAATTTAATAAAGCCTGGATGAAGATGATGGAAAGTGGTAAAGGCGCAAGGCGGTGTTTTAATGTCGAAGAATGTACGAAGCCCTCGATCCCGTCTCGCATGTTACCGTAACATATTATTGTATTATCTTCTTTTGTAGTAGCAGGTGAAGAATGTCACTACTGCGGAAATAAGATTCCACAATTTTTACTTTGAGAGAACTCGTTCACCGGCGTGAACAAAGTGGGATGCTATGTTTTCTGGTTCAAAAAGCTGTTTGCATTTCGTGGGGTCAGCAATAGGAAAATGAAAATGCAGGTTTCGTCGAGGATATTATCTTAATCTCTTTTTCAGTCATTCAATTGAGACCAAAAAGGGCAGTTGTTGCTCCTAACGCGATCTCCAAAATAACAATTTGGGCACAGGCATTTGATGGGACGCTTTTTGAAGGATCGGTGATAGACAACTTCTAAAACGATTATTGCAAGTGGTTAGGTTTTATTCCCGAAAAAGTACGGGAGGGAGGGGGGGGGGGGGGGGGCTTTCTGAACAGAAAGCATGAGATTCATTGTTTCAATTGTCGCATATTTTGTATTTCTTTTCATTTGTATGTTTTTTGTTGTTTTTGTTTTTATTTTGATCTCAAAACTAAGTGCCTGGCGGCCGGAGATAAAGTGCATGGCCTGATGATGCAAACACGAAATCCATCCCACGAGACTGGACGACCTCTCGGGCCAAATATGTGTAGGGGTGGCGAGCGTTCACTCAGTCACCATCCTGGGCTTTCATTTACATACTTGGTCAGGGCGGCAGAATAACCAGCAAGAGTAATCGGGAAAAACGGCGAGATGGGGGTTTCATTTAGTACATTATGCTGAAGTTTGGTCCCGCGCGGTTTGTTTCGGAAAGCCCGGCCTAGGTTATGTTTTAATATAGAGTGGCATTTCACACGTGTAAAGCATTAATATGTTTATGTAACAGAAGCGATTGTTTTCTATTGTTTGCACTCTGGTGGGCGATTCAGACTGGTCCATGGAGCTTTGCACTCAGGGGAAGTAACTCTGTCAACCTCTGTAAAGGCCACGTGTTCCTATTTATCTGAATCTCTCTCTCTCTCTCTCTCTCTCTCTCTCTCTCTCTCTCTCTCTCTCTCTCTCTCTCTCTCTCTCTCTCTCTCTCTCATTCCCCATTTCTCTCTCTTTCTCTCCCTGTCCCTCTCACTCCCTGAGAAAACACCAGTTATTCAAATAAATGAGCCAAGGGTTTTGTCTTTCTTGGAAAGTTTGCAGACTGGACTTATAGCAGTCTGTAGGACATGTCGTTTTGCAGGCAGTATGTATTGACGAAAGTCACGGAAGATTTTCGTCCAGGAGTGCGGTTGATCTGTACACTTCATAGTTATAGGCGGTTGCCGTGATCCAGGAAACCTGTCTTTCTGTCACAGACAATTGTCACCCAGGAAATTGGTCTCTCTGTATGTTCGATAGTCACAGACGATTGTGATCCAGGAGAGCTGTCTCACTCTGTATTAGATAGTCGTCTCTCAGTGTATTAAGTAGCCACAGAAGTTGTCATCCTTTTGGAAGTTACAATTCCAGCAAGATTTCTGAAGTGGCTAATTCAGCCCCTACCAACCCTAGAAAAAGTTCCACAAACGCCAAAAACGCTTTGGTCGTGAGGACCTCATCGACGAACGATGTTATAGGATTGATTTTTACACGTTTTCCGTCTTTGTTTTCTGAGATTTTGAGATTTGCACACTATAATACTGAATTGCGTGCAACTGAACAGGGTCGTTTGGGTTTAAGGTGGGTAGAGAATGCGAAAGATGCAAGACATGAGGATACAGAGAAGCTTAGGACGATTTAAGTAAGTTCCTGAACATCTAAGCTGTTATTAGTCACGACCTGCTAAGTATCTTGTCAACCGCACTTTGTCTGTCGGTAGGGCCAAACCTCATGTTAAGTATATAACAGGGCAATACGCGAGCTTAACAACGTAATTATTGTTGTAATCTTCGTGACTCGTTGCTTCTGATAGTGGATTTGAGGGTTGAGGTCGACCATGTCCTGTCCATGGTTAGTATATGAACTTTTTGTGCTGAATGCAGTGATTTCAGATTGATAATGCTAAATTTTTTTAACTGCAGTGCATAGACGGATGAACGGCCGCAGTTTGCCCCCCCCCTCCCCCCCCCCCCCGGATAAAACAATGACATAGCAACGCTGTCTTAACAAAGTGAAATGAAACTCCTTAGTGAATTTCCATCTGCCTTTGCTCCCTCTTTCCAACTGATTTTACTTCTATAATGTAGTTGTTAATTAAACGAAACGCTGCCCGCATAAATCGCGGTAGAGAATCAGTTGGTGAGTATGATAATGAATTTCATTTCAGGACAAGGAAATAATCTATCACTGGCTAATGGAGAATCCGTGAAAATAGTGTTAGGCCACAGGTAGCAAGAATAATGAAAATAGTAGGTTTAATATCAGGAACGGTAGTACAGTGGAACGTTTTCTCTGGTGCTTTGTCTGTGTAGTGTGCACACAAACAAGACGCCCCACCCCCCACCCCCCACCCCCCAATGCATATCGAACTTTCAGTCACAGCGAACAAATGTGCACATCTTGTCCAGAAATGCGGTCTGTTGTACACACCCAAAGAGTGTGCTGGTTTCAGGCCATTTCAGTATCGACCACTGAAATTACACCGTTTAAGGTCAAACTTGGAGTAACTGAGGTAATGGCAGGACCGTAGTTACATCAGTTGCGATACCAACAGTATCTATCGCAATTAGTAAAACTGATGCGAATAGCAGGTTGATAATTACTATTAAAAAATACCGGTATTAAATATATTGAACAACTTGC